>SJYX01015026.1:91269-105565 GCA_006410675.1 Oreotragus oreotragus | reverse complement strand
ATTTCTCTGGGCAATCTTGATTCCAGCTTGTGCTTCTTCCAGCCCAGCATTTCTCATGATGTACTCTGCATATAAGTTAAATAAGCAGGGTGACAGTATACAGCTCTGACATACTCCTTTTCATATTTGGAACCAGTCTGTTGTTCCATGTCCAGTTCGAACCATTGCTTCCTGAACTGCATATAGGTTTCTCAAGAGGCAGGTCAGGTGGTCTGGTATTCCCATCTCTTTCAGACTTTTCCACAGTTTATTGTGATCCACACAGTCAAAGGCTTTGGCATAGTCAGTAAAGCAGAAATAGATGTTTTTCTGGAACTCTCTTGCTTTTTCCATGATCCAGCGGATGTTGGCAATTTGATCTCTGGTTCCTCTGCCTTTCCTAAAACCAGCTTGAACATCTGGAATTTCGTGGTTCACGTATTGCTGAAGCCTGGCTTGGAGAATTTTTGAGCATTACCTTACTAGCATGTGAGATGAGTGCAATTGTGCGATAGTTTGAGCATTCTTTGGCATTGCCTTTCCTTGGGATTGGAATGAAAACTGACCTTTTCCAGTCCTGTGGCCACTGCTGAGTTTTCCAAATTTGCTGGCATATTGAGTGGAGCACTTTCACAGCATCATCTTTCAGAGTTTGAAATAGGTCAACTGGAATGCCATCACCTCCACTAGCTTTGTTCATAGTGATGCTTTCTAGGGCCCACTTGACTTCACATTCCAGGATATCTGGCTCTAGGTGCGTGATCACACCATCGTGATTATCTTGGTCTTGAAGATCTTTCTTGTACAGTTCTTCTGTGTATTCTTGCCACCTCTTCTTAATATCTTCTGCTTCTATTAGTTCCTTACCATTTCTGTCCTTTATCGAGCCCATCTTTGCATGAAATGTTCCCTTGGTATCTCTAATTTTCTTGAAGAGATCTCTACTCTTTCCCATTCTCTTGTTTTCCTCTATTTCTTTGCTTTGATCACCGAGGAAGGCTTTCTTATCTCTCCTTGGTATTCTTTGGAACTCTGCATTCAGATACTTATATCCTTCCTTTTCTCCTTTGCTTTTCGCCTCTCTTCTTTTCACAGCTATTTGTAAGGCCTCCCTAGACAGCCATTTTGCTTTTTTGCATTTCTTTTCCATGGGGATGGTCTTGATCCCTGTCTCCTGTACAATGTCATGAACCTCCATCCGTAGTTCATCAGGCAATCTATCTATCAGATCTAGGCCCTTAAATCTATTTCTCACTTCTACTGTATAATCATAAGTGATTTGATTTAGATCATACCTGAATGGTCTAGTGGTTTTCCCTACTTTCTTCAATTTAATTCTGAATTTGGCAATAAGGAGTTCATGATCTGAGCCACAGTCAGCTCCTTGTTTTTGTTGACTGTATAGAGCTCCTTCATCTTTATGCCTCCCATAAGTGTTAATTACATATAATAAATGTTTAGAAGCTTGTGGGTATACCTGCTTCTATGAGATGCAGGGAAAAAGTGTCATCAACCTTGTCTATTCCAAATTCCATACATAACCTGCTGCTATTTGCCTATATTCATATCTTAAAGGAACTGACTTGGGTCTCAGGCAAGAAAATCCCCTTATACCAGGCAAGATTCATTAGGGAAGTTTCCCTGGAGCTGAGTCAAGAGGTGTCTTTTAAAGAATGAAACAGACATGGTGACAAGTCAAGGAAGGAACAGTCTAGTTTTATAGCACTTAAAAAAAAACCCCTATCTGGCAAAGACTAGAAGTAAGGGTACAAATGAAACTAATGAAAACCATAGAAGTGCAAGTAAAATCTTAATATAGGCTGTATGATTAGATTTAGTGTCTGAATTTCAGTATAAGGATTTCTTCTGAAATGGTGCAGGATACTCTAGTACTTGAAGGCAACAAGCCAGAAGAATGATCTGTTGGGAGAGCTAATGCCAAGTTTCCTGCCTTTGGATGATATTAAAGACTGTGCTAGATAGCTTCTAAGATGCCCCCTCCCCATTCCCCAACTCTTGGTACTCACTTCCTGTGTAATCTTCTCCCTCTTAGTATAAGCTGAAATTATTTACTGCCTTCTAACAAACAGGACATGCCAGAGGTAAAGGGATGTCACTTCCTAGACTGGGTTATAAAAAAATGGCAATTCTGTCTTGGGAGCTTCCTCTCTTTCTCTTTCTGTTTACTCACCCTGAGGGAAGACTACTGCCATGTTGTGAGTTTCCCTATAGGAGAGGCCTGGGATGGAACTGAGGTAGACATCCAGTGAAGACTTCAGCTCTCTGACCTGAACCCTTGAGCCCTATGACTTGAGCCCTTGAGATTGTGAGGAATGAGTCCTGGCAGCAACCATATGAGTGAGCTCTGAAGTAGATCCTCCCTCATTTGAGCCTTCAGATGAGGTTGCAACCCTGGCTGACAGTTTGTTTTTAATTTTAATTTTTACTTCATTTTGCTTTACAGTACTGTATTGGTTTTGCTATACATTGACATGAATCTGCCACAGGTGTACATGAGTTCCCAATCCTGAACCCCCCTCCCACCTCCCACCCCATATCATCTCTCTGGATCATCCCCATGTACCAGCCCCAAGCATCCTGTATCCTGTATCGAACATAGACTGGCGATTCGTTTCTTACATGATACTATACATGTTTAATGCCATTCTCCCACATCATCCCACCCTCTCCCTCTCCCACAGAGTCCAAGAGTCCATTCTAAACATCTGTGTCTCTTTTGCTGTCTCACATATAGGGTTATCATTACCATCTTTCTAAATTCCATATATATGTGTTAGTATACTGTATTGGTGTTTTTCTTTCTGGCTTACTTCACTCTGTATAATTGGTTCCAGTTTCATCCATCTTATTAGAACTGATTCAAATGTATTCTTTTTAATGGCTGAGTAATACTCCATTGTGTATATGTACCACAGCTTTCTTATCCATTCATCTGCTGATGGACATCTAGGTTGTTTCCATGTCCTGGCTATTATAAACAGTGCTGCGATGAACATTGGGGTACATGTGTCTCTTTCTATTCTGGTTTCCTCAGTGTGTATGCCCAGCAGTGGGATTTCTGGGTCATAAGGCAGGTCTATTTGCAGTTTTTAAAAGAATCTCCAGACTGTTCTCCATAGTGGCTGTACTAGTTTGCATTCCCACCAACAGTGTAAGAGGGTTCCCTTTTCTCCACACCCTCTCCAAAATTTATTGCTTGTAGACTTTTGGATCACTGCCTGGCTGACAGTTTGATTGTAACCTCATAAAATACCTCAAACCAGAGGCACCTAGCTAAGCTAGGCACAAACTCCTGACCTACAGAAACTGAGAGATAATAAGTGTTTATTATTTTAAGCTCCTGAGTTTGGGAGAAATTATTAATACAGTAAAATATAACTAATAAATAGAACCTCTCATATTTAAATGCTGTTCTATGTGTAGGTACAGTAAAATTCATTGTTTGATGTTCTGGTTATTCTCTGCTTTGTTATTAGGGAATTTGCCACTTTATACCCTGGAGAAGGAAATGGCAGTCCACTCCAGTATTCTTGCCTGGAGAATCCCATGGACGGAGAAGCCTAATAAGTTATAGTCCACGGGGTTGCAAAGAGTCGGACACGACTGAGCGACTTCACCTTCACCCACCACCTAGAGGATATTAACATTCACCAGTCCTCAAGAGTTTCTGGAGCCTTGCAAGGCTCTTCCAGTCATCTCCAGGAGGTATCCTGATAAATAACAAGGAAGTCTTGTTTAAGTACAGTAGTATAGTGAGGTCTATTCCAATCCTGGCTCTGTCATTTATTAGCAATGTAAACTTGGATGCGTTACTCTATGTTGCTATGTCTCAGTTGCATCATCTGTTAAATAGGAATAATAATTACAGCTACTTCACTATGTTGATATAAGACTTTAAAAAAGTACCTGGCACAAAGTAAGTGTCACATAAGCATTGGCTATGTGAAATACTCTTGTCTGTTTTTACTCTTCCACTCCCAGGAACTCATTAGACTTGAAATTGATTGAGAATAAGATGATACCTTATTCTTCCTATACCCCAGTGCCTAGCACAGGCTCTGACACAAAGTAGGAGCTCACAAAATGAGAGCTTAAATGAACTAATGGTGAAATGGTATCTCTTCCTACACAATGCTAAAGGTATAGGAATGTTGGTCAGAATACATCACTTTTCTTTTCTCTAACTCTGATTTGAGCCTATTTGGTTTTAAGATACTGCTTACTGAGCATAAGTTCTACTCAGTGAATTATACAGACCTGGCTGTGTTTGTTCCAGTTTGGAGCCCAATCAGAAATCCCAGGGTGCCTGCTTAGGTGCTCAGCTCAGCTTCAGGTCCCAACAGCCAGGGCTAGCAAAGAGTCGGACACGACTGAGCGACTTCACCTTCACCCACCACCTAGAGGATATTAACATTCACCAGTCCTCAAGAGTTTCTGGAGCCTTGCAAGGCTCTTCCAGTCATCTCCAGGAGGTATCCTGATAAATAACAAGGAAGTCTTGTTTAAGTACAGTAGTATAGTGAGGTCTATTCCAATCCTGGCTCTGTCATTTATTAGCATTGTAAACTTGGATGCGTTACTCTATGTTGCTATGTCTCAGTTGCATCATCTGTTAAATAGGAATAATAATTACAGCTACTTCACTATGTTGATATAAGACTTTAAAAAAGTACCTGGCACAAAGTAAGTGTCACATAAGCATTGGCTATGTGAAATACTCTTGTCTGTTTTTACTCTTCCACTCCCAGGAACCCATTAGACTTGAAATTGATTGAGAATAAGATGATACCTTATTCTTCCTATACCCCAGTGCCTAGCACAGGCTCTGACACAAAGTAGGAGCTCACAAAATGAGAGCTTAAATGAACTAATGGTGAAATGGTATCTCTTCCTACACAATGCTAAAGGTATAGGAATGTTGGTCAGAATACATCACTTTTCTTTTCTCTAACTCTGATTTGAGCCTATTTGGTTTTAAGATACTGCTTACTGAGCATAAGTTCTACTCAGTGAATTATACAGACCTGGCTGTGTTTGTTCCAGTTTGGAGCCCAATCAGAAATCCCAGGGTGCCTGCTTAGGTGCTCAGCTCAGCTTCAGGTCCCAACAGCCAGGGCTGATGGTTCTATAATTGTATATAGCTCACATTTGGTGAGCCTATATTCCAACCTAATGTTTTCCTCACATTACCTTTTTAATTCTCAAAACAACCCCATAACAATTATTTTCATTTTACAAATGAATGAACTAAGGTTCAGAAAAGTTAGCTGATATACTCAAGTCACTTCCCTCATAGCTCAGTTGGTAAAGAATCTGGCTGCCATGCAGGATACCTGGGTTCGATTCCTGGGTCAGGAAGATTCCCTGGAGAAGGAAATGGCAACCCACTCCAGTATTCTTGCCTGGAAAATCCCATGGACAGAGGAGCCTGGTAGGCCACAGTCCATGGGGTTGCAAGAGTTGGACACAGCTTAGCGACTAAACCACCATACTCAAGGTCAGAGATCTGAACCTAAGTATTATGACTTCAAAGCTTATTCCATGAGTCAGAAAACTTGGCCTATCTATTCCTTAATGCCTCTTTATAACATCTATTGACCTCATAAATCGTGCCTACCTAGGATGGAATCCAGTAATGCAGTGTATAAATGATAGATCCAGTACCTTTAGAGGCTGTTCTAGAAGTTTAATTGATTCTGGAAGTGGGTCAGGAGCCAAGGACCCTAAGCAAGCAGAGACATGGCCCTATAAAAGTAATAAACTGATTCAGTGGGTTAACAATGGCTTCTAAGAATCTAGGGCTGGGCAATCACTGGTTCTACTCACACTAGTTCAGAAGTCAGGTCAGAGCCATGATATTGAATTGCAACTCTGCCTTTTACTAGCTGTGTGACTTTGGACAAGTTACATAAAATCTCTGATCTTCACATTTACCATCTATAAAATGATGATAATATTAACTACCTTGTATAGTTGTTATCAGGATCTCATAAGATAAATAATGCATAGAAAATGCTTATCACAATGCTTGACATTAAGCAATGACTTGGTAAATGATAGCAATAATAATAAGTATAACAAGTATCTAATAATAATAAGCTATTAATATTATAATAAGTACACAGACCCTTGAAGTACTCTTATGAGATTTCTTAGCCTCAATTAAAAAAAAATGGATTTAGACATTTTAGAGGAAGCAGGAGATGGGATATGTGGTTTGGAGTCAGTTTCCTTGCATCTGCTCCTTTGCACTTAGTAGCTGTTGTGACCTTGAGCAACTTAGCTACTTTGAATCTCATTATTCATCTGTCAAAATGGTCTATCAGTCAGTGTTCTCCAGAGAAACAGAACCGGTAGGATATATATATTTCAAGGAATCGGTTCACTTGATTGTGGGGGCTGGCATGCCGGAAATCTGTAGAACAGGCTGGCAGACTAGAAATTCAGGCAGGAGTTGATGCTGCAGTTTTGAGGCAGAATTTTTTCTTCTCTGGAAAAGCTCAGTTTTGCTTTTAAGGCCTTCCAACTGGTTGGATAAGGCACAGACCTCCTTAAACTGTTTATGTTAACCACATCTAGAAAACACCTTTACAGTAACACCTAGATTAGCATCTGATTGACTAACTGGGTACTGTAACCTAGTCAGGTTAACACATAAAACTAAGCATCACAAGTGAGTAATGAGAGAAGCTGTCTCATAGGTTTGTTGAAAGGTTTCAATGAAATAATCCACGTAGAGAAATCTGCACAATGTCTTGTGGCATAACCAGCACTCAAAACAGTATTACAGCAGTGCAGCTTCTTTATTCAGAGCTGTTGAAGGCAAGGACACTCAGCTGTGCTGCTGGGAGTGAGGGTAGAGTCTTGAGTTTCTGTGGGCCAATCTGTCTCATGGGGTAGTGTCTTTGGTTATGAGGGCAAGTTCACTTGTAAATTCCTGGCTGAAAAAGCATATACAGACACTATCAGTCTCCAGGCACAGAACAGGTGCCAATCCTGAAGTGTCTAGAACTGGCCTGAGTCACATTGGCCTCAGCTAATGCAGCCTCAGCTAATGATCCAGCTAATTGGCTGGGCTGGGAGAGAGCAGCAATGGACGATGGGGTCTCCAAATCTATGCAGCAGTAATGTCGGCAAAGGTGGGCTCAGGAATTCTGGTGTGCCAACCAGCAGAGATGATGACCTCTGACAACCTTCCTGAAGCTATCTCCTTGGTCTGAGCCACTGTTCCCTCTCACCTGGACTAGACCAATAATCTTCTTACTGGCCTCCTGGCTCTCCCTCATGCCCTACTCAATCTACTTTCCATATTATATCCAGAATGGTGGTGTTAAAATATGTCTCCTCCTATTACTTCTCAGCTCAAAAGCTGATGACTTCCCGTCTCATTTTAGCAAAATCCAAAGTCCTCACAATGGACTGTGATTGGGCCTCTAGTTCCTTATCTCATTCTTTTGCTGTTCTCCCTTAGTTTACACCATTTTGGCCACAACAACCAGCTTGCTGTTCTTCAAACATTGGGTGAGCCAAAAAGTTCATTCAGGTTATTCCAGGTTGGTTTTCAGTTCAGTCACTCAGTCATAGGGTAAGATGACTCTTTGTGACCCCATGGACTGCAGCACCCCAGGCTTCCCTGTCCATCACCAACTCCTGGAGCTTCACCAATTCCCAGAGGCTGGTTTTGGCCAACCCCAGTACATTAAGCACACATTCATATAAAAAGGGGACCAGTTATGGGAGCAAAAAATAAGACAGAACTTGATGATTGTAAAGAATAAACAAACAAAAACAGTTTTATGTTGGAGGAGGATCTGCAGCCAGGCATACCGATTATGAATTTCTTACATTCTCTCTGACTAGGGTACCAATTGACTCCAGAGGTTGGAAAAGCATTGCAGCCGAAGAATGGGACTAAATGATCCCAGGAGAGAAGATTGGAGGGCTCTGTGTACAAGGAGTTGGATAAATGGTTATGTTGGTTAATTCACATCTTACCCCATTAGTCTGAGAACTGAGGCATCTTCCACAAGGTATCCATTTCCTATTTCAGATTTTGACCTGTACTCTGGGTCCTTAGAATGCAGAAGGGATCTAGTGTATGAGAAGGTCTGTACCTGAGAAAAGTTTATTTTCAGAGTCATTCTGTCCTTCTCTCTCTTTCTCTCCACACCCCCGCCCCTCCCCCGTTCCATTAGATTTTTACATGTACATTACAACCACTAGAACCTTAAGTACCAGAGGGTTTTTTTTTTTTTTTTGCAGACTTTTGTAATTATGGCAATGGTGACTCAAACAGTGAGAAAAATAGTCCATCCATTTTGTTAATACAGATATGATAAGTTTGTGCTGACATTGCAGGTAGTCAGCAACTTTATGGCTTCCTGGAAATGTAGCCTCATTTGGTGATGGGAAATTCCTTTTTCAAATAAAGGACAGTGTGCTATGAAGGTAGTTTCTGTCACCACCCATCAAAGCATGGCTCTCCAACTTAACCATGTCATTCAGAGGTGTGATATATTTGGGTGCGGGTCCTAACCTCTAAAAACACTATTATAAAAGGATACTTGTATGCTTTGGGGGGAAATGGGCTTCCCATGGCCTCCTCTGTTATTTATGGGCTTTCAGTAGAAGAGGCGAGGATGTTGTCATGATGTTTTATGAGACTGGTTAGCTTTATAGTGTGAAACTTGAGCTATGCTTTGGGGACCAAAATAATACCTTCGCTTCCTTCTGCCAACCCACACCAGAGAAAAAAGGAAGAAAGAAAGAAAGAAAAAAAAAAAGGAAAAAATTACAACCTGAAACCAAACAAATTCATGCCTGTGGTTTGGCCAGAAAGAGGATTTTTTTCAACAGAAATGATGATCCCTGTCAGAAGGCAGATGGGAAACTGGCAGCAAAGATCCAGATAGCAAAGCAATCATACAATTGAGACCAAGTAGAATAAGGACCCAAATATGAAGGAGAGAAAAAGATGTCTTTCCAAAGAGCTAGAATATGCCTACTAACCACTGACCATGTTAATTTAGGCTTTGGAGTTTAATGCTAAGTCGCTTTAGTCATGTCCGACTCTTTGCAACCTCATGGACTGTAGCCTGCCAGCCTCCTCTGTCCATGGGATTTTCTAGGCAAGAATACTGGAGTAGGTTACCATTTCCTACTCCAGGGGATCTTCCTGACCCAAGGATTGAACCTGTGTCTCTTTATGACTGCTGAACTGGCAGGTGGGCTCTTTGCCAGTAGCACCACCCTGTAAGGGGCTATACAAAAGGCATGTGGCTCTGTCTTCATTGCTACCACCAGGTGCTAAGGTTGAACAAACCTTGTCCATATGAGAAGACTCAGGATTTTATCTTACTTTGGGGATTTAGAATTGGGATAACAACCTTTATACCATTTTCTTTGGCATTCATGGAACTCAGTTATCTTGAAAGTCAAGGGTTTCCTGAATGGTCTTCTGAGACCAAGAGCAGCATGGTTTTCTCTGGTTCCCTTGACTTGTGATTGGGTAGCTCACTGGCCTAGCTCACTGGCCTAACACTGGCTGGGATGAAAGCTGTTCCCTTGCCTTGTGATTGGGTAACTCACTGGCCTAACACTGGCTGGGATGAAAGCTGTAGTTCTTTGGGGCTGAATTTAATACCAAGCAAGTAACTCTTGGAGTTCCTTCTCAGATTCCTCACATATAATTAGAGCCCTGAGAAGTCCAGAACTCATACTCAGTTCAATGAAAAATTAGAGTTATAATTCCAAAAGCTTGTTCAGTTTAGTTCCATTATTTTATAGATATGAAAACTAAGGTTCAGAGAGAAAAAATAATTTATCTAAGATCAACTTACTGGATATCTCCTGACTTCCAAGTGCAGTGTTCAGTATAGTATATCTCAGAAAATGATGTTCTAAGGTCTATACTTGGAAGTTACATTTGGAGACAGTTGTATAGGGTAGAGGAATCTGCTGAGCTCTTCTGGTTGAGAATGAAAGGATTGCTATAGCTCAACCACCAGAATACTTTGCCTGGTGATTTGGCCTCTTGAGTATTTGCCCAACCACATTTAGAGAATCATGTACTCTAGAAAGTTCTGGAAGCTTCCCTGCGAATGTTGCTATTTATAGTTGGTAAATTATGAATTGGTGTTTAAATTCTGGTACTGACCCCATGCAGTATGGTAGATTAAGGTGAAGAAATGGGATGTTTCTTGAATGGTTTCTAGTGGCTGAGCTAAGAGTGAATTAAGAACTGGGAAGGTTGATTTGCTTGAACAGAAGCAAAGGTAAATACATTCCTTATATTGATTGCAGACTATAAGCATAAATGAATAGGATTTAATAAACCATTTTTTACTTAGATCTCCTCTATCAACATGGTACTGAGGAACTCAGAAGTATTCCAACCAAATGTAATTGCTCGATGTGGCTCTGTTGTCCTGACTGCTAACCTTTAGTAGGAATTTGGATTAGACCAGTTTCCAACATGGGTCTTCCCTGGTGTCTCATTGGTAAAGAATCTGACTGCCAATGCAGGAGACTTAGGTTTGATCCATGGGTCAGGAAGATCCCTTGGAGGAGGAAATGTCAACCCAATCCAATATTCTTGCCTGGGAAATCCCATGGACAGAGAAGCCTGGAGGGCTATAGTCCATGGGGTTGCAAAGTAAACATGTGTTTTCAAAGCTGGTTAATCATTGGAATCTCTGGGTGGGGGTGGGAGGGTGTCTTTATTTAATTAAAGCTAGAATTAAAATGCTTTTAGCATACTCATCCTTATGCCTTACCTCCAGGGATTCAGTCAGTAGGTGATTGGCATGACCTGGAAATCTGTATATTAACTAGCTTTCCATGTGATTCTGATGATGATATAGATCTGGAAACTGTTGGAGCAAGCTGTTTCTCTTTGTCCAGCTCTGCCTGTAAACCATTCCTCTGTGAAAAACCCATGGAACAACAGACATGCTCTGCTTCAGAAAACCAAGGCCTGCAGATGCATAAAGGAGGGATAATTGACATAGGCAGAAGGATTCTTAGTTTAAGGAGAAGGACTCATGGTGACAAACCATTAAAGAAGAGGTTTTCCTACTGTTTTTAATTATTTATTTACAGAATTACATATAACTTGTTGACAGATAAACTAGAGGAGGAGGCAGAGAGCTTATGTTAGTGGATCATAGCACATGGAAGATCTAGGAGAGAGTAATTTAAAACATTCCTGAAGTGATAGCAAATCCATGGAGCAAATAGTGTTTGCTTGATAAAAATTTGATTTTCTCACGCTCTTCCCCTGGATATTTTCACAGGCATGTTGATTTGGCTAAGTGAGATTTCACCTCTGCTAAGCTGAACCCAGACACCAGTTGAAACATGTCTGGGAGGCAAAACCTCTGAGTTTGTATTCTTCTCCATAATTCAGTTCAGTTCAGTTGCTCAGTCCTGTCCGACTCTTTGTGACTCCATGAACCACAGCACGCTAGGCCTCCTGTCCATCACCAACTCCTGGAATTCACCCAAACCCATGTCCATCGAGTAGGTGATGCCATCCAACCATCCCATCCTCTGTCGTCCCCTTCTCCTCCTGCCCTCAGTCTTTCTTAGTATCAGGGTCTTTTCAAATGAGTCAGCTCTTTGTATGAGGTGGCCAAAGTATTGGAGTTTCAGTCTCAGCATCAGTCCTTCCAATGAACACCCAGGACTGATCTCCTTTAGGATGGACTGGTTGGATCTCCTTGCAGTCCAAGGGACTCTCAAGAGTTTTCTCCAAAACCGCATAATTAGCCACTCCTTTAAACATTTCTTCTCAGCCTTCCTGTAACTTGTGACAAAATAGGCATTCAAGTGCTCCTGAAATTCCCTCACCAATTGTGTGGAGTTCTAAAGTAATAAATCACCAGGGAGGGTCGGCTTTTAATTTGAGGTGTTGTGAACTGCTTTGAGAGAGTGCCACTAGAAGTACTGTTATACCAAGCTAAGGCCCTTGAGGTAAAAGTCAGCAGGAGCCAGAAGGTCCTCCTCTTCACATGAAGGTTTGAACTGCTTCAATATGCCTGCTTACCTTGTTGATTCCATAGGTTTCACAAACACAGGTCCTGGGCCCTCAGGATTGGTAACCCCTGCTGGGGCACCCAACTCCTCTCTGCCTTCCTGGCCCTGCCAGCTCCATTGTAACCCTCCGTTCTCAATGAAAAGCTTAGTTCTTTCAGTCCTCTCCTTAGTGAGTTAAAAAACTTGTGAGAGAAAAACACCAGTCTCGAGTGTTAATCAAGATAACCACAAGGCTTATTATGATACCCTGATGCGTTTACAAAATAAGAATTAGAGGTGATGGGTCTTTGTGGTGGCACTTCAAATTCTATGGTAGTGGGCTGGGAAGATAAATTTTGGAATGAAGTTTGCATTTTTAAATTAATATTTAATAATAAACTTTTAATTTTAGAATAATTTTAGGTATAAAGAAAAGTTACAAGAGTATTTACAGAGCTTCCCTACACTCTGTACCATATTGTTAGCTGGTATATTAGAAGCATTCAAAAGTAAATTAAGGATTTGTGTAGTTAGATTATAGCTACCATCTTTGCAACCATCTTTGCAACTGTTTTCTATTAGGTTCATATTTGCTATTTCTTTTTGAATCTCTTTTTCTGCTTTTCCTGGTCTTAATTGAATATTTTATGTGGTTTCATTTCATCTCCTTTCCTACCATATCACTTTAAAAGTCATATTTTAGCAAGATTAAAAAAAACATTTAAAATTATATTAATGATTTATTAGTAATTATCAGCCATGGCTGCGAGGAGATCATTTTCATATCCTCACTGTGAGAACCTGATGACTTCTGGAGTGAAATCCCACATATATGTGAGGAGCCTTCCTAAGACTGCAGTCCCCAGGAGTTTCTCATTTTCAAGGTAGTTTGCATTTAGCCTTCAGAAATTTGTCACAATGATCATTTAAATGTCCCTGTAAGCTTGTGGATTTTGGTGGGTTTTGGTCCAGGTAGGTAAATTCAAGGACTATGTCACTCTGAATGTTACTGTCTGTCTAGATCATGGGTCCAAGAAAGGTTAATGACTTTTTTTTGGGGTCCAGCTTTTTATTGTTTCAAGGACAGGAATGACAATTTCCAAGCTCTTTGCATGATCTAAAACCAGAACCCAAAGATTGCCTTTTTATGCCCCCAAATCATGGCCTCAACCTACCAGTGTACTCCATTACTTCTGCTCACTTTGAGTAAGGCTGATTCTGATGATTGTGTCTCTGTGTATAGAATTGATTTATGCCCAAAATAAAAGAATGAAAGATAAGCACAGTGTCTGGTAGAGCATTAAGTGGCTCATTAACTGTAAGTACATCATTTTATTTTCATTAGCCAGGATCAGGTTAAGAATAGATAGAATCCTAGACTCAACCTTTTAGTGATGAATATTTGCTTTTTTTGTTTTTGCAATTAATGTAAGTAAATAGCTACCTAAAGGAGGCGGTAGTGAAACATATGTTTCTCTAGGATGATTGCTGAAATATATGTGAGTGGACATAATGAAAGTGAAGTCGCTCAATCAGTCGTGTCCAACTCTTTGCGACCCCGTGGACTGTAGCTCACCAGGCTTCTCCACCCATGGGATTCTCCAGGCAAGAATACTGGAGTGGGTTGCCATTTCCTTCTCCAAGGGATCTTCCCGACCCAGGGATCAAACCCAGGTCTCCTGCATTGCAGGCAGGAGTGGACATAATAGTGGTCACTAAACTTCACTGGTAGATGTGGGTGGGTCTGGGGAAGGTAGGTTTTCAGGACAAGATGTTCCCCTTTATGCTATGGGATTCTATCCTATATGGTGTCATCAGTGTTTTTGAAAATCTGATAAAAGACAAGGACCATTTTTTTCCCCCAGAAAATGTACATTCTTGTATCCTTTTGTATGCCAATCCACATTGTCTAGATAGAATCTTCCTTGAGATTATACTTATTTGAAGAACTCATAATGGCCGATGTCATCTTTAACTCACTTAGTTGCCCTGTAGAGCAATCTCTCACATTTCTCCTGCCTCCACTGATGAGGGATCTTAGCCTTCTTGCTCAGAGAACTTCTGTCTAGGTCAGAGATTGGCAGAATTTGGCTAGCCAATTCTTTTCTTTTTAATGGTAAAGTTTTATTGGAATACTGCTACAATTTTTAAAAGAATTAATTTATTTATTTTAATTGGAAGATAATTACTTTACACTATTGTGGCGGTTTTTCATTCATATGTCGACATGAATCAGCCTGGAATTCTGCCACACTTGTTTAGTATCTATGACTGTTCCCCC
>SJYX01015026.1:43485-78116 GCA_006410675.1 Oreotragus oreotragus | reverse complement strand
GGATTCTCCAGGCAAGAATACTGGAGTGGGTTGCCATTTCCTCCTCCAATGCATAAAAGAGAAAAGTGAAAGTGAAGTCGCTCAGTCTGTCCGACTGTTAGCGACCCCATGGACTGCAGCCCACCAGGCTACTTCGTCCATTGGATTTTCCAGGCAAGAATACTGGGGTGGGGTGCCATTGCCTTCCCCGGAAGAAAGCTGAGAGCCAAAGAATTGATGCTTTTGAGCTGTGGTGTTGGAGAAGACTCTTGAGAGTCCCTTGGACTGCAAGGAGATCCAACCAGTCCATCCTGAAGGAGATCAACCCTGAGATTTCTTTGGAAAGAATGATGCTAAAGCTGAAACTCCAGTACTTTGGCCACTTCATGCGAAGAGTTGACTCATTGGAAAAGACTCTGATGCTGGTAGGGATTGAGGGCAGGAGGAGAAGGGGACAACAGAAAATGAGATGGCTGGATGGCATCACTGACTCGATGGACATGAGTTTGAATGAACTCCGGGAGTTGGTGATGGACAGGGAGGCCTGGCATGCTGCGATTCATGGGGTCGCAAAGAGTTGGACACTACTGAGCAACTGAAGTGAACTGAAAATTCATATGCTGAAATCCTAACCTCCAAAATGATGCTGTTAGGACATGGGGCCTTTGGGAGATGATTACATCATGAGGGTGGAACTCTGCTGAATGGGATTAATGCTTTATAAGAGGTTCCAGAGGGACACCTGGTCCCTTTCCTCATGTGAGGACACAGCTAAAGGTGCTGCCTATGAGCCAGGAAGAGGGATCTCACCAGAATGTAACCATGGTTGCACCTTGATTTTGGATTTGCTAGTCCCCAGACCATTTAGAGGTAAATATTTGTTGTTTATAAGCTACCCAGTCTGTGATACTTTGGTATAGCAGCTTGAATGGACTAAGGCAGCATGATTCTATTTACATATAATATTCAGAATGGGTAAATCCATAGAGATGGAAAGCAAGTTAGTGGTTACCAGGGTTTGAGGGGGTGGGAAATTAAAAGCGAGAGCTTAATGGGTACAAAGTTTCTTTATAGGGTAATGAAAATGGTCTGAAATTGGATCTTGGTGGTGGTTGCACAATATTTTGAATATACTAAAATCACTGTGTTGTACACTTTAAAGTGATGAATTTTATGTGAATTTTATTTCAAGGTTAAAAATGTTTAGAAAATCCTTTAATTTCGGAAACTCCAATCCATTACCTCAAGGACAAGTTCAAGCCTGTAGCAGGGAGGGGTTCCGTGAGCGAAGGGTGAAGATGAGATGATGATGGCCCTGCCAGCTATGGTGGGGGCTACGTGGAGGGACTTTTTAGTTTACATCACAAATGCTAGTGGGCCATAAAGAGAGTGAGATGCAGGAGTATTAGAATGGTCACACTGTGGCAATCTCTGATTAACTGGTTGTGAAACCCTGTAGGTTGCCCTGACTGAATAGATACCATAGTTATCACCCACTGTGTGTGGGCTGCTATAACTAAGCATTATAGACTGGGTGGCTTATAAACAACAGAAATTTATTTTTCATAGTTCTGGAGGCTGGAAATCCAAAATCAGGGTGCCAGCATTGAGTTTGGTGAGAATCTTCTTCTAGGTTAGAGACTTCTGACTTACTGTTTCAGACAGCAGAGGGAAGAGGCAAACTTGACTGAGGCTCTTAAAAGGACATTAATCCCATTCACGAAGGCTCCACTTTCATGAGTTCATCTAATTTTAATCACCTCTCCAAATGTGAAAGTGAAAGTTACTTGCTCAATAGTGTCTGACTCTTTGCAACACATGGACTGCAGCCCTCCAGGCTCCTCTGTTCATGGGATTCCCCAGGCAAGAATACTGGAGTGGGTAGCCATGCTCTCCTCCAGGGGATCTTCCCGACCCAGGGACTGAACCCAGGTCTTCCACATCACAGGCAGGCTCTTTACCGTCTGAGCCACCAGGGAAGCCCCACTTCTCAAAGGCCCCACCTTCTAGTGCCATCACATTGTGAGGTAGGGTTTCAATATATAAATTTGGGGGTACACATTCAGTCCTTAACACTCACATCTAAATTACTCCAATCTAAAGGAAATACTTGTTATTTAGTTGCTCAGATGTGTCTGACTCTTCTGCAACCCCATGGGCTGTAGCCCTCTAGGCTCCTCTGTCCATGGGATTTCCCAGGTAAGAATACTGGAGTGGGTTGCCACTTCCTTTTCCAGGGGATTTTCCTGACCCAAGGATCGAACCTGTGTTTCCTGCATTGCAGGCAGATTCTTTACCCCTGGGAAGCCAAAGGAAATACTTAACACCTGAATTATTTTATGAGCTAAGATATCTCTTTGAGCAGTTAGATTTATTCAATCTAGTCACCAAATATTTCTCAGATGCCTCATGTATTTGTTGAGCATTAACTGTGTGCTTGACCACTGTACACAAACATTATATTCTTAATAAATATTAACTCAATCCATTTAACCCATTAATTAAATTTTAACATTCCCATTTTATAGATGGGGAGACTACAATGGAGAGAGGTTAAATAACTTGCCTAAGACTATACAGTGACTATGCGGCAGATCTGGGATATTAATTTGGATCTGTATGACCCCATACCTCCCACTCTTTAACACTATACTATAATGGAAGGTAGCTCATACTAGGGGAATGGAGGGTGTGAACATTGGAGAGAAAGAAGTCTAGCATGAATTCTGACTGTCATTACAGACAAATTGGTTAAATTTCTCACAATTAAGATAATTGTTTAGATTTAATGAAAACAGGGACAGAGCTAACCTATTTTCTCTCTTTCACTGTTATAAAAATAAAATCTTTTATCTTTTATCATTTTCAAAAATTCACTGTGCAATAAATTGGGCCTGTTGAAATCTCATAATATTGTTGGGATGGTGTTAGGCAATTACAGTATGTGTTCCAGTTTGTTTATTTGTTAGCTGTGAAAACCTGTTGATCATGCATTAAATTGAGGTGGATCTATAGCTTCTGACTTTTAAAAAGGGACATATTGTAAATGTGGTTGTTGACAGGATGACAGAATTTTAAGCTTTCACAATTAAAAAATGTCTACACATTCTGTGTAACATCCAATAATTAAATGTCTGGCAAGTGTCATTAAACAAAATTAACATACTAAAGGTGTTGGTTTGTAAATAATCAGGACAGGAAGACTGGATGATTGTATACACAACTGTGTTTACTTGAACAACTGCTAGTGGCTTAATGATGATGCAACCATCATTTCATTTACTCTCTTTTCAAAATTCTAAAATGTATCTAACTTACTATTCTATAATAAAGTGTTGTATTTATTTGCTGTTCTGCAAATAAATATGAATGCAGAGGGATAAGTTAGGGTTAGATTATTTAACTGTCTGTATATTTAACAATATAAACTTTAATCCATGTCACCTTTTTCAAGATCCATACCAGAACATGCCTTCTCTTAGATAACTTCCCCTGCTACACTGCCATTCTCAGAACATACTTTTCACACCTATCATGCTATTTATAGAGTAGTACATTGCTTAAACTTAATATTGTTTTTCAACAATTTTTCTTGCTATTTCAGGAATATTCATTTTCTTTCTCACTGACTCACAAGATCCCCATCTCTTTGACTTTTTTATAATCACAGAATGTTTAATGATAATTCCTTAAAATTTTTTTTTACTTATTATTGTTATTTTTTTTTACTAATGATAATTCTTTATGCATAGTAGGTGGTCAGTAAATATTCCTGGAATTGCAATCTGCATTTCCAAGTTGCTAAGCTCATTTAATGTTAAACTATTAAAGGCCGCGGGGTCTGGAAATTTTGAGCATAAATCCAGTGGTGCCTGAGAAGTCTGGGAATTGTTTTTGTTACCGGGAAAGAAATAGCAGTTCTTTATTTTTCCCCAAGTGATTAAGCAAGTACTTTAAGCACAGCCTTTCCAGCCTAAAAAGAGTCAGATCTCCTCTCCCCAACTACCAGGGTGTTTCTCACATCTTTGTTGTCGAAGGCTTTAATTCTTCTGTGTAGCTTTTTTTAGACTTATGCAAAAAAGAATATATCTCAGGAGAGAAATCTCAGAAAGTAATACCCAGTTTATCTGGCATCTTTCACCCTGAGACCACTCCAGGTAGAGTTAGGTCCTCATTATCTGCACAGAGGGAAGAGAGGTTCTACTTCTGGCACAACAGTGAGAAGTTCTTTTGACCTGCTCCTCAGAGAAACTGGTGGATTTTACTTTTTAAAAATGTAAGAATTCTGGAAATCATCCTAAGGACATACTGCAAATGAAGAAACGTGTTCTAAAATTGTGGTGATGGTGGCACAACTGTGAATATACTGAAGATTGTTGAATAGTACACATTTAGATGTGAATTGAATTGCTTGTGAATTATATGTCAACAAAGTCTTTAAAAAATTAAGAAAGAAGAAGTGAAAGTCCCTCAGTTGTATCTGAGTCTTTGCAACCCCATGGACTATACAGTCCATGGAATTCTCAAGGCCAGAATACTGGAGTGGGTAGCCTTTTCCTTCTTCAGGGGATCTTCCCAACCCAGGGATCGAACCCAGGTCTCCTACATTGCAGGCATATACTTTACCAACTGAGCCACCAGGGAAGCCCAAACTTCATATTTGGGCTTATGAATAAATGTACAGTGTTCATATTTGGCCATAAAGGAAGAAGGAAACAAAACTTCATATTCTGTCTCCCAGAGTGCACCCAGCATAGTGTGCATGAAACAAAGGAGAATGTAAAAGTGTTCTATTTCTTTAGAATAAATTTCCCCAAGCTTAGCTGCTTAAAACAGCAAAGATTTCTTAACTCTCAGATTCTGAGGACAGGAAACCTGGGCACAGCCTAGCTGGATACTTCTCAATCCAGATCTCATGAGATTCTAACCAAGTCATTGGTGAAAGCAGTAGCAGTCATAGCAAGTCTTAGCTTGGAGAATTTGCTTTGCTTAGCTGGAGAATTTGCTTCTAATTACACTCATGTAGCTGTGTATTGGACTGAGAAGATCACCTTCCATCTCATTCATGTCATGGTTGACAGGCTTTGGTTCCTTGTTACATGGATCTGAGTGTTATTGAAACATAGCAACTGATGGTGATGAGAGAGGGAGACAGGGAGAGAGGAAGGGGAAGGGGAAGGGAAAGAGAGGGAGAGGGAGAGACATGAGGGACAGAGAGCTTCCTAGAGAGTGTCTAAGATGGAAGCCATGGTCCTTTTGTAGCCTTCCCTTGTGGCTCAGCTGGTAAAGAATCTGTCTGCAATGTGGGAGACCTGGGTTTGATTCCTGGGTTGGGAAGATCCCCTGGAGAAAGGAAAGGCAACCTACTCTAGTATTCTGGCCTAGAGAATTCCATGGACTGTATAGTCCTTGGGGTGGCTAAGCGCTGGGCACGACTGAGCGACTTTCACTTCACTTTGAAAGTAGACTCTCATGACTTCAGCTATATTCTACTAGTTACAAAGAGACAATCATTTCCCCCCTCACTCAAGGGCAGGGAATCTCACAAGGATGTGAATACCAGGAGTTAGGGATTATTGGGGGCCATCTCAGAGGTTGCCTGCCACAGAGAGTATTTCCCAAACTACATATTCTATCTTCTCTTTTCTGACTGTTTGTGGAGGATAATACATTTGTAGAAAAAGCGAAGAGTAAATATGTGACTAGGCTTGTACAGGAAGCTATGGTAGTATTGAGGAGGTACTTTAATTCAGTGCTGGGAGAAACCTTCATGTGTAGTCAAAGAATTGGTCTTAGAATATGCGATATCTGTTTGTTTCGAGGTGAAGAGATGCTCTGGCAGAGTCGGACACGACTGAGTGACTGAACTGAACTGAACTGGACTGATGCTCTGGCTAGAAGATACAGTACAGGAGGGAGAAAGGCAAAGAGATACTACATCTTTAAGAACTGCAGGCAGTTGAGTAAAATTGGAAAAGAGGGTATGCACACACATTTGTGTGTGTGTGGGTGTTCGGGAAGATAATATGTGAAAGGGCTAGATTGTGAAGGTCTATGTATAAAGTTCAAATTTTTTAATTGAAGATACTTGAGAGTCATGGTATAAAAAGGGAAGTCATTAGTTCTTATGAGAGCAGAGCAGAGTCAAAAGCTGTTGATCATGCATTAAATTAAAGGGAAATGATAACTTCTGACATTGAAAAAGTAAGAAATATAAACAATAATTTCTAATAACCATGCTTTAAACATAGCCCGTATAGTCCTACATTTGTATCAATGCTTGCTTACTCTTTCTATGGCCTTCCTTGCTTCCCACCACCACTTTCCTCTTCTAAATACCTTGTTTTCAGAGATCAATTTAAGGAATACTTGCCTACAGGAGGGGGCTTCCTTGGTGGCTCAGACAGTAATGAATCTGCCTACAATGCAGAAGACTTGGGTTCAGTCCCTGGTTTGGGAATATTTCCTGGGAAAGGAATGGCTACCCATTCCAGTATTCTTGCCTAGAGAATTCCATTAACAGAGGAGCCTGGTGGGCTGCAGTCCATGGGGTCACAAAGAATCAGACACTACTGAGAGACTCACACTTTGACTTTTCACCTCTAGGAGTTCTTCAGTCATTTTAGCCCATAGGATTACCTTCCCCTGAACTTCACTGCACTTGAACACTATACTTCTTTTATCCTTTAAATAGATAACCTGATGCATTTAGTTACTTCATGTACATTCAGTGATTTTATGAATACTTACTGGGATATTTATTATGTGCATGCTGCTGCTGCTGCTAAGTCACTTCAGTTGTGTCCAACTCTGTGCGACCCCATAGCTGCAATGAAATCCAGATGTATATAATATGAAATGAGGTCCTTGTCCTCAAATAAGTCACAGTCTGGGCATGAACTATACACACTGGATTACCAGAAGTGCATACTAAAAATGCCAATTCCAGGGCCCACTCAAGACTCACTGAATAAAGGTCTCTGAGAATAAGGTCCCCAAGTCTAGATTTTAATGCCTACTGTGATTCTAAGAACAGTAAATTTGGGAACTAGTGGTCTGGTGAAAGAGACAGGAATGTGCATAAATATTTCCAAAACAAGGTAGAATGCACTAAGTCCACACCACATGAAACCTGTGCAAAACCCTTTTGAGAGTTGAGATCACTTGTAGCTGGAGCAGTGGAGGAATATTTCAGTAATATTTTAATTGTCAGTTATGAGGGATAGTCACTGATATATTCATTCTTTTGTTCTTTTATTGTTATTCCCTTGTCTTTGACATATAAGTCTTGACTTTAATTGAAAATACTCCCCCTTTAACAGGATAGCAAACACAAATTTTAAAATATGTGTTTCCGTGAGAAGCTTTTCCAAATTGGTCTTACGATCTTGATTCTCCATTTGCTAGTCTCTTCTGCCACAGCTTTTTAAATCCAGACTTGAAAAATCTAAACTGCATTTACTTCTTCATCCACTTATATATGCTGTTCACATTCACATTGTGCTTGTGGGAGGATGAGAGCTATATAAATCCAAGGTATTATTATTATTACGTTCTCTCACTGCTGTTCCCTTTTGGCCCTTTATTCTAGACATTCAAGTTAGTTTGAATTCTGCTTAATGTTATCTTCAGTTTAATTCTATTTTAATAAGACTGTCTATAAATAATAATAACAGTGAAAATTTTTTGTAAAAAACAAGTCAGATATGTTTACTGCAGACCTCAGTAGGCAAAGACCAGCGTTCTCCAAGGAGGGTCCTAAAGATACTCAAATTCAACATGTCTATTTAGGTACAGGTCTGCTGAGTGAATTTTGTGAAGTTCATAGGGTTGATTAGTGCTAGTAATTTTTTCCTATACAGATGTTCATGCAGAGCTCTTTTATGGAAGCACAGAGGTACTGCTAATGAAGAGCTTAAAGAAAAACGGAATGTTAGCACACACAACACTGTACAATTCCTTTCAAGAGATTGTATTGCCTTTGGCATCTCTTAGCAGGTATGCATCACCATCTCCTAATACTAAATCCTGTATCAATCAACGTCCTTTCAAAAAAGCAGAAGCCTTTTGGGGTATTTTATGTATACAGAAAGGTACATGGAAAGAGTGATTCAGGGCATTAAAAGCTTTCATAATCCTTGGAAGGACCATGGTAAAGAATGTCGGTAGACTGCTTCAAGAACCATGGCTATGCAGGGATCCCAGGAAAGCCCCCACCAACGTGATCAGCTTCTGCTCACAGTAGACATTACCTCAACTGCCTGCATTCTATTAGAAGCACAAGCCTGCTTTATTGAGAAAGGTGGACAGAACAAGCTTACTTTTTGTCTCTGCCTTTTTCATTATCCTCTGCTGGCACAGACATAGCCAATTTTTTATTCTTATACCCTTAGTATAGTATACATTTTAGAATATGTGAACACGTGCTATAAAAAGTAAATCATTTTTTCACTTAGTAAATTATGAGCATATTCCTGTCACTAAATATGATGCACTGTGATTTTAATGTCTGTATGGCATTCTTTCATATGGATATATCATAATTTATTAACCACTATATTATTTTCAACAACAAGGAGATGGTGCAAGAGCTCAGGCTGTAGAGGTACAATGAATCTGAATCCTGGATTTGATGCTCACTGGCTTTGTGATCTTGGCAAGTCACTTAACTTCTCTAACCCACATATTCTTCAGTTGTAAAACAGAACTGAAAATATTAACAACCACTTGAGTTGTCAAGGAAATGAAAAGAGATCATGTATACAAAGTGCTTTACACAGTACCTGCCATATTAAAAACTCTCAATAAATCTTGTGTATTTATTACTCTTATTATAAAATGAGAATTAAAAATATCTCATTTTCATAAATTCTAATGGTTCCAGTGCTGGGTCAAAGGTATGTGCATTTTTTATTTTTTGTAGGGGCAAATAATCCTATGACAGATTTTTTAACAATATTACAAGATTTTGCATCTTGCTTTTCTATTTGTTCCACACCTTCTTTAGGTATAGCAACTATCCCTATGTTTTCCATCCTTTATATAGAGCAACTTTAATTTATTCTTGTTTTTCCATTTCATTTACCTTGCATTATAGAGAAACTCTGCTTATTATGGTAGTTATCCACCCTACTGAATGCCAGCTACTGAACTGCTGAAATGTACATGCATTTTTATTTGTATGCTTTCCTCACTCAGCTCTGCTCTGGGCATCTCAGGGGCCATCTTATCTTGACTGCTGCTGAATCTCCAGTACTCAGAACATAGCCATCATCTTCTAAAACTTTTCAGTGCACCAAGCTAAAATACTATATCATGATTTTACTCTCATATTTTCAGTTCAAATTTATGAGTCTTACTTAATTTCTTTTAATTCCATGCTTCTTTTTATCCTGTATGGAAATCTTGGGTCCTTATTTTGTTGTTGTTATTCAGTCACTAAGTCGTGTCCAAATCTTTGTGAGCCCATGAACTGCAGCACGCCAGCCTTCTCTGTCCTTCACAATCTCCTTGAGTTTGTTCCATTGAATCAGTGATGTCGTCCAACCATCTCATCGTCTGTCACCCCCTTCTGCTCTTGCCTTCAATCTTTCCCAGCATCAGGGTCTTTTCCAGTGGGCCATCTCTTCACATCAGGTTGCCAAAGTGTTGGAGCTTCAGCTTCAGCATCAGTCCTTCCAATGAGTATTCAGGGTCAATTTCCTTTAGGATTGACTTGTTTGATCTCCTTGCTGTCAAAGAGAATCTCAAGAGTCTTCTCCAGTACCACAGTTCAATTCCTTGGCACTCAGCCTTCTTTATGGTCCAGCTCTCACATCCATATTGATTACTGGAAAATCCATAACTTTGAATATATATACCTTTGTCAGCAAGGTGATGTCTCTGCTTTTTAATACACACTCTAGGTTTGTCATAGCTATTCTTCCAAGGAGCAAGCATCTTTTAAATTCGTGGCTGTGATCACCATCCACATTGATTTTGAAGCCCAAGAAAATGAAATCTGATACTGTTTCCACATTTTCTCCATCTATTTGCCATGAAGTGATAGGACCAGATGCCATGATCTTCGTTTTTTGAATATTGAGCTTTAAGCCAGCATTTTCACTCTCCTCTTTCACCTTCATCAAGAGGCTCTTTAGTTGTTCTTCACTTTCTGCCATTAGAGTGGTATCATCTGCCTATTTGAGGTTGTTGATATTTATTTCAGCAATCTTGATTCCAGCTTGTGCTTTATCCAGCCTAGCATCTTACATGATGTACTCTGCATATAAGTTAAATATACAACCTTGATGTACTCCTTTCCTGATTTGGAACCAGTCTGTTGTTCCTTGTCCAGTTCTAACTGTTGCTTCTTGTCCTGCCTACGGGTTTTTTCAGAAGACAGACAATGTGGTCTGTTATTTCCATCTCATTAAGAATATTCCACAGTTTGTTGTGATCCACACAGTCAAAGGTTTTAGCATAGTCAGTGAAGCAGAAGTAGATTTTTTTGGAATTCTCTTGCTTTTTCTATAATCTATAAAAGTGGATGTTGGGAATTTGATCCCTGGTTCTGCTGCCTTTTCTAAAACCAGCTTGTACATCTGGAAGCTCTTGGTTCATGTACTGTTGAAGCCTAGCTTGAAGAATTTTGAGCATAATCTTGCTGGCATGTGAAATTAGTGCAATTGCACAGTAAGTTGAACATATTTTGGAATTGCCTTTCTTTAGGATTAGAATGAAAACTGACCTTTTCCAGTCCTGTGGCTATTTTTGAGTTTTCCAAATTTGCTGGCACAATGAGTGTAGCACTTTAGCAGCATCATCTTTTAAGATTTGAAAAGCTCAGCTGGAATTCCACCACCTTAATTAGGTACTTATTACACTAATATAATTGCTTCTTTTGTGTGTATACCTTCAAAACAATATATTACTAATAAAGTGATTGCTGAAACTTATCGATATTGTTACTGACAAAGTAATGACTAAGAGCAATGTGAGAATCCTCTACAGACTAAAAAAAATATTTGTCCTTAGAGCATATCCCATTAGGAATGTACAATGAAACTACAGATCTTGCTTAACTTATAATAGGGGTTACATTTTGATAAACCCATTGCAAGTTGAAAATATCATAAACTGAATATGCATTTAGCCTACTTTAATGTTCTCAGAACACTTCAATTAGCCTATAGTTGGGCAAAATCATTTAACACAAAACCTACTTTATAATAAGGTGTTGAACTATCTCATGTAATTTATTGAATACTGTGCTGAAAGTGAAAACCAGAATGGTTATATGGGTACAGAATTATTTTAAGTGTATCAGTTTTTTAACCTCGTGATCACGTGGCTGACTGGGAGCTGCAGCTTGCCCAGCATCATGAGAGAG
Organism: Oreotragus oreotragus; assembly: GCA_006410675.1. Classification (NCBI taxonomy): domain Eukaryota; kingdom Metazoa; phylum Chordata; class Mammalia; order Artiodactyla; family Bovidae; genus Oreotragus; species Oreotragus oreotragus. The sequence goes on along the minus strand of SJYX01015026.1, from coordinate 66,766 downwards.
TATCATATTGCATATTGCTAGCCTGGGAAAAGATCCAAATTCAAACTTTAAAGTACGGTTTCTACTGAATACATTTTGCTTTTGCACAACTGAAAAGTTGAAAAATTATAAGGTAAACCATTGTAAGTTGGGGACCATCTGCATTGTGTTTTAAAGTCCCTTGAAATAATGATTTTTATAGTTATGCCAATAATTTGATAAATAATTAAGTTTGTTTCACTTTCTTAACAATTGCTTTTTACATTTAATTTTGTTTTATAGTTACATAAAATATTTACATTGTTCCAAAGTAAAAACAAAATAAAGTACAGTAAAAAAAATGTCTAGGTTCTCTCCCTTTCCCTTTCTTGCTAGCCAGGAAAGTATCTCTATCTAGTTTTTTTTTTTTTCTTTTTCTTTTTCTTTGCATAGGTCTGTGGAAGTAACATGAAATAATGTTTAAGAGTAGATAATTTGCATGCTACATGCTAAGTTGCTTCAGTCATGTCTGGCTCTGTGTGACCCTATGAACTGTAGCCTGCCAGACTCTTCTGTCCATGGGATTCTCCAGACGTGAATGCTGGAGTGGGTTGCCATATCCTTCTCTAGGGGATCTTCCTGACCCAAGGATCGAACCTGGGTCCCCTGCATTGTAGGCAGATTCTTTACCACCTGAGCCACCAGGGAAGTCCATAGATACTTTATTAAATGCCAAAGCAAAATCTTATAATACCATTAAAATCTGTTATAGGATTATTTGCTTGCTTATGATCCCTGAACCAATTTCCTTTTAAAATCTAATTGATCTGTCATTTAATCAATCAGCAATAAGAGTCCAGTTTAAATTTCTTTGCATTTTATTCTACACAAAGTAGACACTATTTTAAATTAACTTCTGTTTTGTATAGTAAATCTTTTTCAAAAGTATACTGTTCTTCCACCACTTGCTTCACTTTTCCCCTTTTCTTTTTGTTCTGGAGCAGAATTTCTTTGATTTTGTATTGGTTTTAAGTCCACTTCTTTCATTTTTGAATGAGAAGAATTTATCTCATCTTAGCATATGTCAGTCATGTGGGTAAATTCCCTTTGCACTCTCTATTTAGCTGTGTGCTGTTATGATCTTGTCCTACCTGAACCTGAATGGCTAACATTTATAAGTTTAAATTAGCACTGTGATACAATCAGCGGAAATCCATGATAAGGGAACTGAAACTATTGATAATCTCATTAGGCAGACCTGTTTGATCATTTCACTTGGAATTTGTGACGGGGCATTTTAGTGCCTTTGTTCAAGTCATGCCCTTACTTTAAAGGCAGTCTGTAAACTTTTTGCTGATGAATCTGTAAGTGAAGCTAACTATCAATTTTTGAATAATCACCCAAGCTCTTTGAAACTGACTTTTACTCTTTTTCCATAATTATCATCAGAACACTTTTATGAAGCATCTGATTGCTCACAATTCTATACTAGATGGTTGAAAATGAAATGACTTCTGCCGTATATTTAAATGGCTAAACACTAAATTTTACTGAATTAATAAAACCATTAAAATCATTAGGCCTCAAAGTGATAATACAAGACTCTGATTGACCAAGTTCTACTTATATTTATGATTTCTGCTTTAATAGTTATTTTCTCTGAATAGCCCTTCCTGAACATATGCTATTCAAATCAAATTATTGCCCCTGTTATCTACTTACACATGGAGTAGGAAATGGCAACCCATTTCAGTATTCTTACCTGGAAAATTCTATGGACAGAAGAGCCTGGTGGGCTACAGTCTATAAAGAGTTGAAAAGAGACACAACTGAGCATGCAATCACACATCCATATACTTAAATATTCTAGTACTCCTTAACTGCAGTCAGAGTTGGTAGTTATCTATTTGATGATAATACTCTTGCCTTCAATCTTTCCCAGCATCAGGGTCTTTTCCAGTGGGCCATCTCTTCACATCAGGTTGCCAAAGTGTTGGAGCTTCAGCTTCAGCATCAGTCCTTCCAATGAGTATTCAGGGTCAATTTCCTTTAGGATTGACTTGTTTGATCTCCTTGCTGTCAAAGAGAATCTCAAGAGTCTTCTCCAGTACCACAGTTCAATTCCTTGGCACTCAGCCTTCTTTATGGTCCAGCTCTCACATCCATATTGATTACTGGAAAATCCATAACTTTGAATATATATACCTTTGTCAGCAAGGTGATGTCTCTGCTTTTTAATACACACTCTAGGTTTGTCATAGCTATTCTTCCAAGGAGCAAGCATCTTTTAAATTCGTGGCTGTGATCACCATCCACATTGATTTTGAAGCCCAAGAAAATGAAATCTGATACTGTTTCCACATTTTCTCCATCTATTTGCCATGAAGTGATAGGACCAGATGCCATGATCTTCGTTTTTTGAATATTGAGCTTTAAGCCAGCATTTTCACTCTCCTCTTTCACCTTCATCAAGAGGCTCTTTAGTTGTTCTTCACTTTCTGCAATTAGAGTGGTATCATCTGCCTATTTGAGGTTGTTGATATTTATTTCAGCAATCTTGATTCCAGCTTGTGCTTTATCCAGCCTAGCATCTTACATGATGTACTCTGCATATAAGTTAAATAGGCAGGGTGACTGTATACAACCTTGATGTACTCCTTTCCTGATTTGGAACCAGTCTGTTGTTCCTTGTCCAGTTCTAACTGTTGCTTCTTGTCCTGCCTACGGGTTTTTTCAGAAGACAGACAATGTGGTCTGTTATTTCCATCTCATTAAGAATATTCCACAGTTTGTTGTGATCCACACAGTCAAAGGTTTTAGCATAGTCAGTGAAGCAGAAGTAGATTTTTTTGGAATTCTCTTGCTTTTTCTATAATCTATAAAAGTGGATGTTGGGAATTTGATCCCTGGTTCTGCTGCCTTTTCTAAAACCAGCTTGTACATCTGGAAGCTCTTGGTTCATGTACTGTTGAAGCCTAGCTTGAAGAATTTTGAGCATAATCTTGCTGGCATGTGAAATTAGTGCAATTGCACAGTAAGTTGAACATATTTTGGAATTGCCTTTCTTTAGGATTAGAATGAAAACTGACCTTTTCCAGTCCTGTGGCTATTTTTGAGTTTTCCAAATTTGCTGGCACAATGAGTGTAGCACTTTAGCAGCATCATCTTTTAAGATTTGAAAAGCTCAGCTGGAATTCCACCACCTTAATTAGGTACTTATTACACTAATATAATTGCTTCTTTTGTGTGTATACCTTCAAAACAATATATTACTAATAAAGTGATTGCTGAAACTTATCGATATTGTTACTGACAAAGTAATGACTAAGAGCAATGTGAGAATCCTCTACAGACTAAAAAAAATATTTGTCCTTAGAGCATATCCCATTAGGAATGTACAATGAAACTACAGATCTTGCTTAACTTATAATAGGGGTTACATTTTGATAAACCCATTGCAAGTTGAAAATATCATAAACTGAATATGCATTTAGCCTACTTTAATGTTCTCAGAACACTTCAATTAGCCTATAGTTGGGCAAAATCATTTAACACAAAACCTACTTTATAATAAGGTGTTGAACTATCTCATGTAATTTATTGAATACTGTGCTGAAAGTGAAAACCAGAATGGTTATATGGGTACAGAATTATTTTAAGTGTATCAGTTTTTTAACCTCGTGATCACGTGGCTGACTGGGAGCTGCAGCTTGCCCAGCATCATGAGAGAGTATCATATTGCATATTGCTAGCCTGGGAAAAGATCCAAATTCAAACTTTAAAGTACGGTTTCTACTGAATACATTTTGCTTTTGCACAACTGAAAAGTTGAAAAATTATAAGGTAAACCATTGTAAGTTGGGGACCATCTGCATTGTGTTTTAAAGTCCCTTGAAATAATGATTTTTATAGTTATGCCAATAATTTGATAAATAATTAAGTTTGTTTCACTTTCTTAACAATTGCTTTTTACATTTAATTTTGTTTTATAGTTACATAAAATATTTACATTGTTCCAAAGTAAAAACAAAATAAAGTACAGTAAAAAAAATGTCTAGGTTCTCTCCCTTTCCCTTTCTTGCTAGCCAGGAAAGTATCTCTATCTAGTTTTTTTTTTTTTCTTTTTCTTTTTCTTTGCATAGGTCTGTGGAAGTAACATGAAATAATGTTTAAGAGTAGATAATTTGCATGCTACATGCTAAGTTGCTTCAGTCATGTCTGGCTCTGTGTGACCCTATGAACTGTAGCCTGCCAGACTCTTCTGTCCATGGGATTCTCCAGACGTGAATGCTGGAGTGGGTTGCCATATCCTTCTCTAGGGGATCTTCCTGACCCAAGGATCGAACCTGGGTCCCCTGCATTGTAGGCAGATTCTTTACCACCTGAGCCACCAGGGAAGTCCATAGATACTTTATTAAATGCCAAAGCAAAATCTTATAATACCATTAAAATCTGTTATAGGATTATTTGCTTGCTTATGATCCCTGAACCAATTTCCTTTTAAAATCTAATTGATCTGTCATTTAATCAATCAGCAATAAGAGTCCAGTTTAAATTTCTTTGCATTTTATTCTACACAAAGTAGACACTATTTTAAATTAACTTCTGTTTTGTATAGTAAATCTTTTTCAAAAGTATACTGTTCTTCCACCACTTGCTTCACTTTTCCCCTTTTCTTTTTGTTCTGGAGCAGAATTTCTTTGATTTTGTATTGGTTTTAAGTCCACTTCTTTCATTTTTGAATGAGAAGAATTTATCTCATCTTAGCATATGTCAGTCATGTGGGTAAATTCCCTTTGCACTCTCTATTTAGCTGTGTGCTGTTATGATCTTGTCCTACCTGAACCTGAATGGCTAACATTTATAAGTTTAAATTAGCACTGTGATACAATCAGCGGAAATCCATGATAAGGGAACTGAAACTATTGATAATCTCATTAGGCAGACCTGTTTGATCATTTCACTTGGAATTTGTGACGGGGCATTTTAGTGCCTTTGTTCAAGTCATGCCCTTACTTTAAAGGCAGTCTGTAAACTTTTTGCTGATGAATCTGTAAGTGAAGCTAACTATCAATTTTTGAATAATCACCCAAGCTCTTTGAAACTGACTTTTACTCTTTTTCCATAATTATCATCAGAACACTTTTATGAAGCATCTGATTGCTCACAATTCTATACTAGATGGTTGAAAATGAAATGACTTCTGCCGTATATTTAAATGGCTAAACACTAAATTTTACTGAATTAATAAAACCATTAAAATCATTAGGCCTCAAAGTGATAATACAAGACTCTGATTGACCAAGTTCTACTTATATTTATGATTTCTGCTTTAATAGTTATTTTCTCTGAATAGCCCTTCCTGAACATATGCTATTCAAATCAAATTATTGCCCCTGTTATCTACTTACACATGGAGTAGGAAATGGCAACCCATTCCAGTATTCTTACCTGGAAAATTCTATGGACAGAAGAGCCTGGTGGGCTACAGTCTATAAAGAGTTGAAAAGAGACACAACTGAGCATGCAATCACACATCCATATACTTAAATATTCTAGTACTCCTTAACTGCAGTCAGAGTTGGTAGTTATCTATTTGATGATAATTTCTTTAATGTCTGTGTTGTTCACTAGACTATAAGTGCCACCAGAACTAAAATTCTGTTTTATCTATTTTATTCTCTATTCTAGGGCCCAGTGCCTAGAGCAGCCCTGACACTCAGTATATACTATTTGAAAAAAAATGGATGAATACAAAGTACAATATTAAATTACATTCCACAGACAAGTTGGAGATAAAAGTAAAGGGACAGATGTGAGGTGGAAGGTTTGGATTTGAGCTAGAGAGAAAGGGAGTTTGAAATTGTCATAGACCACCAGACTAAGAGTCAGAGGCATTCAGGTCTTGTCCCTGCTACTTAGCAGCTATGTGGCTTTCTTAAAAACACCTTCCCTCTCTGATTCTACTTTGTACTTTTATAGAATGAATGGAGAAAATTAAGTAATATAACATTTTCTTATAATTCTAGTCACCCTTGATTTTCTTAACTTCAGTTTCCTCATGTCTAAAGTAATAATAGTACCTATCTCACAGAGTCATTATGAATTGTAAATGAGATAATGGTTTTTTGTTTGTTTGTTTGTTTATTTTACTTCTCCTTTACTAAGCAGTTTTCAAAACTCCTTGGATCCTCTTTGCCTTACTGTAGTAGTTTTATCTTTGGAAAGTTCCAACACATCATCAGATTTCCCCAGAAACTTTTAGAGCAGTGTCAGATAGGAGGCACCCTTTTGTGGCATTCCCCAGTTCTTTAGTAAGCTCTGATAGTATGTAGGAGAATCACACAGGGAAAAACTAATGTCCTTATTAAATAGTCCCCTTCTCTTAGTTTGACTATGAAATGGTATCCAGTACTGGTCTAATTTTAAATGATGCCTTCTAATGTGTTTTCTCCCATTAACCCTTTAGTGTAGATGCACTTGTTTCCCTTCATAGCCCAAATGTATTTCATTGGCTACTAAGTTATTTTTCCATGTTAACTAAAAATTCCCCCTTTTCCCATTAAGGCAATACATTTTCCTGTTTTAATGTTGTCAGGTGCTGGATATATTAGAATACTTAGCTGATGAAATTATGTCTTTTGCAGGCAGGAGAACAAGAAAACTCAGTGGGACAGAATGGCTGTTTCTTTGGCTTTCTTGCTGAACCTCCATATTGGAAAGAAGACCACCTAAGAGAGCTGTATTTTCCCAGTTCTGTGTAGCCTGGTAGAACAATATGGAGGGTGTTTCCTTGGGCTCAAAGCCACCAGATGGGAGGGAAGCAGCTACAGTGAGGATAGACTACAAGGAGAATGGAGCCATCCTTCCTAAAGCCCCACCCATTTCACAGATCAAACCTAAAGATCATGTGCTCATTCAACAGGATGTAGGAAACCCTTACTTGGTCCAAGAACTATCCTAAGGCTATATGTTAGTATTGAAATTTTAAAGCAGAAGAAAGACAAGTACTGGAGGTTCAGTGGTAAAGAATGCCCCTTGCAGTGCAGGAACCATAGATGATGTGGGTTTGATCCCTAGGTCAGGAAGATCCCCTGGAGAAGGAAATGTCAACCCACTCCAGTATTCTTGCCTTGGAAATCCCATGGACAGAGAAGCCTGGTGGGCTACCATCCACAGGATTGCAAAGAATTGGACACGACTGAAGTGACTTAGCAGGCACACAATCTGAGGAACCTTGACATCTCCAAGAAACTGTGCAATTGGAATCTGGGGCTTAGCTGTGGGCATTGTATAGCAAGCACCAGCAGAGGCCAAGAGAAGGGAAAGTAAGTGCAAATTGGTGTCGGCAAAGACATCTTCATTATGAAATCAGGTAGAGTGGGTATGGTTAGAAGCAACAACACATGGTATGCAAGGAAATGCTGCATATAGCTTTGTTCAAATCAACCATTTTGTTTCAATATGATTTTAAACATTCTTAAGAAAATAAATGGAATTCTGGCTCCTTTTAAGACAAGTAAAACTATAATAGATTGTTGAAAACTGCAAAGTCTCTGGTAGGAAGGGCAGTGAACTCTTCAAAAGAAAATACTTCATTGGTTAACAAAAGAAGGGCCAAAAGGGAGGGGCTGGAAAAAAGTGGATGAGCTGGCATTATTTATACAATTGTGGTTTGTCTAGTTACCTGTTTTTGTGGATTGGAATAACAACAAAGAAGAACCAGGAAGAAAGAAATGTGATATGTGAGTCTGTTTTGGATCATTGAAGATGTACTGAGGAATGATTTGAGGGGTTAAGGCCACTCAATGTGTATATATCAAGCACTTATGTGCCAAGACGGTGCTGGATGCCTTGTATACAATAATCTCATTTGAAGCTCTTAACAGTCCTATGTGGATAGCCTGCCTCTTGGACCTCTGCTATCAGAATCATCATATTGCCATTCAGCTGAGGATTGCAGGCTCAATAGCTGGGGGAAATCATTCATTCTTAGTGGGCTTGTCATTGCACATCAGACTTAGAGGAGATAACACATTTGCAATGTATGTTCAGGCTGAGGAACAGTGAGAGGGGAGGCTGTAAATGTAAAATGGGACACACTTGGGAGTGCCAAGCATATGGGTTTCAGTTATTTATTTTTCCTTATGCTAAATAATGGACTGTATATATTTTACCTGGGAGTCAGTAAACATAGTTGGCTTGTTAGGGTTCTTGTCATAGTTACTTTATTTTTTTTTAGGGAAGAGAAAGCTTTATTTCCCCATATTTGATTCTGCACTTTTGGGAAACAATTGGGAAATGGAGGATGAGCCTATGAAGCTCTTGCTGAAAGCATTTATAACTTGCTTCGCCAACACTCATTCATTTATGTTCTCACTCAACAAATATTAGCTGAGCACCTATCACATACCAGGCATTATGTTAGTTGCTGGGTTTATGACAAACTTCAAGGCATAGTTCCTGACCCAAAGGATCTCAAAGGTTAATAACAATACAATAAGGTAAGTACTTAAATGAGATAAGCAAAAGCAAGAATAAGAGAGAAGAGGGGCTTAATTTGGTCTCAGGGTTTATTGGCATCTCAACCTTAAAAATAACAATCCCAATAATGAGGAAATATGGGCTCAATTTAATTTTCAGTCATACCTTATTTCCTTTCTCAGCACTTCAGCTCCCCTGGCAATATGATTTGGAAGTCTAAGGTATTTCAAGAGCAAAGGCATTTGTTGGCACTAAGGTGCCAGTGGATCAGTTAGTCAGTAGCAGGGGAGGGAAGACCTTTAAGAAAGCTAAGTGCTGCATGTGCAGAGATAGTGTATAAGAATTCTGCTCGGATATCTCATCTTCAGAGCTCAATGCCCCAGAGCCTCAAAAAAGTATTTAAGTCCTAGAGGTAACTTCCTATGGATGACGGATGTGGTGGCAGATTGCATCCTGCTGAGAAAACCAGCATTGGCTTGTTGGCAGAGAGAACTTTTAAGATTTGTGATATCATTTTGGCATACTGCAAAGGACATGAAGTTTGGACGTCAAGTGACTTCTCTATATTGTATGTCTTGTGCTAGTAATGGTTACAAGTCATAATTCAAATATTTTAGTCAAGGAAAGGAAGGAAGTCCACATGTATTGATTGCCAACTGTGAACTAGGCACTGTGCTATTTTCACATGTAAACACAATCATCCTGGGGGGTGGGGGTCAATGGTCAGATTTTTACATATAAGGGTATGAGACTCAGAGAGGTTAAGTACCTCACTCAGGGTCACAAAGCTATTCGGTGGCAGAGCCAAGATTCAAATTCAGCTCCAGATTCCAATTGGCAATGATAAACTTATATTCAAAGACAAGCAAATGTGTTTGAAGAGTGGACATATTTACATGCAGAAAATGTTTGACTTCATTCTTCTGCTTTCCTTGGCTCTGAAGAAGGAGTTGTGTTCTGGGTAACAGCTTGTGGGTGCTTAGGGTTAATCACAGTATTACACAGCCATAAATTCCCTTTGCAGAGAGCTGTCTTGGTGGATTTGCCACTCTTGTCAATCCCTACTAGGCTCTAGCTAATCAGGTCATGAACACAGTAGCTGAGACCAGAGTCAAACGGAAACTTGTCAAACTGTTTTGACTGTCTTAACATGACTGAAGCAGGTTCATGGTGAAAACATTTTGAGACTATTCACAACTGTTGGAGCACCACTTCAGTGTGGTTTCCAGCCCTCCTACTCCCATTCCCACAACTACACTTCCAACGTGTGTGGGGGCTGTTGTAGAGAGGCCGTGTTACTGGAGTGGAAAGGGTTTGAAAGAAAAGGCTGTGCATAAAAGTGACTAACTGACAGTCAATTAGGAGGTTTCTGCTGGGAGTCTGCCCTGGATTGACAGCAGAGCTGCAGATCCAGAGTAAGTTGACCCATCTGAAACATTCCCCAAATAGCCCTTGATATAAACATTTGGCCAAAAAAAAAAAAAAAAGCCCAAACTATGACATGTAGAAAGGTTTATCAGTTGGTTTTTGTTTTAAGTAGAAGAGAAGAGAAAGGGCAGTGAAAAGGGATTTCATGATTTCTTGCCTCTGTTTTCATCATTCTCTTCCTAGCCAGAATATTTATTTGCTCTTGGGTAGCAGGAGACTACTGCTCCATGTTGCCTCCACATACATGCACAGACTTATTTAGAGCTTCTTCATATGGTGACAGGTTAATACCCACTTTAAATAAATGCTCATTTTCTGAAATTAGTTGCAGCCCACAATGACTTGTGACTAAGACGGATTTTCTTCTCTATCTTATGAATCGTAATTCCATGACATTCATTCTGATCATCGCACTACCCTAGGAGCAGAGCAAGATGTTTGGGGGAAGCTAAGTGACTCTTTCAGAATAGAGAATGCATCAGTTTTAATAATAGAAATACCACTGATGATGACGATGATGATGCCCTTAGCTCTAGCACCAATATAGTTCAGGCTGGCATTGCTTTTGAGAAGTTCCTTTAGAGAGGGAACTCCATAGCAGAGTTTCTCCATTATTTTCTTGTCATGGCAAAAAGAATGATACTGTTCTCTCATGGAGTGAAAGAAAAGGACTTCTCACTGCCAGAGTTGAAAAGTCCAGGCCTCTGGCTGCCCCAAGCCCTCCTGGTCTGCTGAGTGTTGTAGATGGTCAGTATCTCAGCACATCTGTAATCCCCTCACACAGGCTGAAAAAGCTCTTTGATGCAGATGACAGCTGGTAAAGGTCANTTTATCCCAGGGATGCAAGGATTCTTCAATATTCACAAATCAATCAATGTGATACACCATATTAAAAAATTGAAAGAAAAAAAACTGTATGATTATCTCAATAGATGCAGAGAAAGCCTTTGAAAAAATTCAACATTCATTTATGATAAAAACCCTCCAGAAAGCAGGAATAGAAGGGACACACCTCAGCATTATAAAAGCCATATATGATAAACCCACAGCAAACATTATCCTCAATGGTGAAAAATGGAAAGCATTTCCCCTTAAATCAGGAACAAGACAAGGGTGCCAACTCTCACCACTATTATTCATAGTTTTTTAAGTTTTAGCCACAGCAATCAGAGAAGAAAAAGAAATAAAAGGAATCCAGATTGGAAAAGAAGGTGTAAAACTCTCACCGTTTGCAGATGACATGCTGTCTCTTATACACATCTAGATGTGTATAAGAGACAGNAGGAACAAGACAAGGGTGCCAACTCTCACCACTATTATTCATAGTTTTTAAAGTTTTAGCCACAGCAATCAGAGAAGAAAAAGAAATAAAAGGAATCCAGATTGGAAAAGAAGGTGTAAAACTCTCACCGTTTGCAGATGACATGATCCTCTACACAGAAAACCCTAAAGACTCCACCAGAAAATTACTAGAGCTAATCAATGAATATAGTAAAGCTGCAGGATATAAAATTAATACACAGAAATCCCTTGCATTCCTATACACTAACAATGAGAAAATAGAGAAATTAAGGAAACAATACCATTCACCATCGCAACGAAAAGAATAAAATACTTAGGAATAAATCTAGCTAAAGAAATGAAAGACCTATATATAGAAAACTATAAAACATGATGAAAGAATCAAAGAGGACACAAATAGATGGAGAAATATACCATGTTCATGGATAAGAAGAATCAATATAGTGAAAATGAGTATACTATCCAAAGCAATCTAGAGATTCAATGCAATCTGTATCAAGCTACCAATGGTATTTTTCAGAGAACTAGAACAAATAATTTCACAATTTGTATGGAAATACAAAAAACCTCGATTAGCCAAAGAAATCTTGAGAAAGAAGAATGGAACTGGAGGAATCAATCTGCATGACTTCAAACTATACTACAAAGCTACACTCATCAAGACAGTATGGTACTGGCACAAAGACAGAAATATCGATCAATGGAACAAAATAGCCCAGAGATAAATCCACACACCTATGGACACCTTATCTTTGACAAAAGAGGCAAGAATATACAATGGNGAGTTTCTCCATTATTTTCTTGTCATGGCAAAAAGAATGATACTGTTCTCTCATGGAGTGAAAGAAAAGGACTTCTCACTGCCAGAGTTGAAAAGTCCAGGCCTCTGGCTGCCCCAAGCCCTCCTGGTCTGCTGAGTGTTGTAGATGGTCAGTATCTCAGCACATCTGTAATCCCCTCACACAGGCTGAAAAAGCTCTTTGATGCAGATGACAGCTGGTAAAGGTCATACCCCTGATTCAGACCCACAGAGTCATTTCCCCAGGCAGCCCAAATCTCCATGAATGCTAAAATCTCCTAAAGCTAATCTTTAGTAAGTTGAAAATGTCAATTTACTAAGCCCAGCTAACATGGCTTGTGTCTTTTTTTTCACATGAAGTTCTATGTTTATTGGGCTTCCCTGGTGGCTCAGAGGTTAAAGCATCTGCCTCAAATGCAGGAGACCCGGGTTCGATCCCTGGGTCAGGAAGATTCCCTGGAGAAGGAAACAGCAACCCACTCCGGTATTCTTGCCTGGAGAATCCCATGGACGGAGGAGCCTGGTGGGCTACAGTCCACGGGGTCGCAAAGAGTCGGACATGACTGAGCGACTTCACCTCACCTCACCTCTATGTTTATTGGCATCTAGAAGGAATTTGGGAACCCTATGTAAATAATTTGCTATCCTAGTTACACAGAGATTATGCCCACAAGCTCTTCCTCCTGTCAGAAGGGTGAAGGGTCTAAGTTATTCTCCCAGGAACAGGATGAGTTTCTCCTGATCCAGGTATTCTTTCTCTGTCTACGGGAATCAAAAGTCACTGAGCAGAATTGGTAGTACAATTTGTTACAAGAGAAAAATCGGCTAATCTTTGCTCATGTGTCTCCTCTGGCAAAAACATCTTTTTCCTTTTGTCTATCATGGAGATAGGTACTCTAAACATAGGTCCCATCTCCTCCAAGAAACCTTCTCTAAACACTCCTGTAGTATGTACACACATACATAGCATTTATCATACCATGCATGCCGTAGCCATCTCTCACTAAGGCCCTCTACACTATGAGTTCTAAAGTAGCAGGTTTCATCCATCTCATTAGAACTGATTCAAATGTATTCTTTTTAATGGCTGAGTAATACTCCATTGTGTATATGTACCACAGCTTTCTTTCAGTTCTAATGAGATGGATGAAACTGGAACCAATTATACAGAGTGAAGTAAGCCAGAAAGAAAAACACCAATACAGTATACTGACACATATATATGGAATTCAGAGAGATGGTAATGAAGACCCTGTATGCAAGACAGTAAAAGAGATACAGATGTGTAGAGTGGATTTTTGGACTCTGAGGGATAGGGAGAGGGAGAGGGTGGGATGATTTGGGAGAATAGCATTGAAAAAGAATTTTTTTTCTCTCCCTGTTGCAATTAAATTATTTTACGAAGTTTTACATTTTCAGTTCAGAAAAAAATGAGCTTTAGAAATATTGTTATGGGTAATATAATCCAGAAAAAAAAATAAAAAATAAAAGAGTGAAAAAAAAATAAAGTAACGGACTTTTCAGACTTGCTCAGGGGAAGAAATTTGTTGGATACAACCAAGATTGTATGAACTGAGCCATATGGAGATCAGAGTTCACATCTTTGGGCTTATTTATACTGCAGACCAACTCAAAATGATAATACTAACTATCGTGCAGTGTGTGCTTCTCATATGTCAGAGAGCTTTATGCATATTATGTCACAATCCCTTCCCCTTCCCCAACAAGATGAGATGGGTGTACTAGGTCCATCTTCCAGGAAGCTTAGGACCAGAGATATTGAGTGACTTGCCAAACAGAAGTGGCCAAGCCAAGGTTTCAAACCCAGCTTAGAGTGAAGTAAGCCAGAAAGAAAAACACCAATACAGTATACTGACACATATATATGGAATTCAGAGAGATGGTAATGAAGACCCTGTATGCAAGACAGTAAAAGAGATACAGATGTGTAGAGTGGATTTTTGGACTCTGAGGGATAGGGAGAGGGAGAGGGTGGGATGATTTGGGAGAATAGCATTGAAAAAGAATTTTTTTTCTCTCCCTGTTGCAATTAAATTATTTTACGAAGTTTTACATTTTTAGTTCAGAAAAAAATGAGCTTTAGAAATATTGTTATGGGTAATATAATCCAGAAAAAAAAATAAAAAATAAAAGAGTGAAAAAAAAATAAAGTAACGGACTTTTCAGACTTGCTCAGGGGAAGAAATTTGTTGGATACAACCAAGATTGTATGAACTGAGCCATATGGAGATCAGAGTTCACATCTTTGGGCTTATTTATACTGCAGACCAACTCAAAATGATAATACTAACTATCGTGCAGTGTGTGCTTCTCATATGTCAGAGAGCTTTATGCATATTATGTCACAATCCCTTCCCCTTCCCCAACAAGATGAGATGGGTGTACTAGGTCCATCTTCCAGGAAGCTTAGGACCAGAGATATTGAGTGACTTGCCAAACAGAAGTGGCCAAGCCAAGGTTTCAAACCCAGCTTTGGCAGACTCTAGATGTGTTGTTTTTATCCACTGAACCTCAGTACTTCTTGTGAATTGTCCATTCTTAAGTGGTTCATTGGTATAGAGCAGACTTTTTTAATAGGTAAAGTTCTGTCATACATTTTTGTTTGGTATTTTGGGGGCCAGTGACATTTCTGAGGCTCTATGATTTTTAGAAACTGCTTGGACTGTAGCCACTCTATGACTACAGCATTATCAAGTGAGATCCGCTTAGTCCAGTACTTTTGAAAAGTGAGATTCCATAAATGGTGTTACCCAGAGACTCAAAAAGAAAAGACATACACAGCTAACTTCAAGCTAGAGCTCTAAACTATTATTACTATAAACTATTATTATCAAATTATTTCCATTTCCATCTCTACTCGAGACTGCTTTAAGTGCAACATTCATTACCCATGTTATTGAAACATGGGTAATAGTTTTGAAAAGCTACCTGCTGTTATCACTGTTATTATGCTGAGAATTATTAATGCTTAGTATAATGGTATCATTGTAAATTTGATGGGTGAATTAATGATGGTAAGCCCATGATGACAGGCTGCTCTCTGTGCTTTATATACAGACGTTGTTAACACATTTGTCTAAGGCTGCAATGAGTTAGGCCCCTTGGAATCCTAAGATTATCTCAACTAATGGCTTCTCCAAATTGTCAAATTATGTGACTGAATTACTTGATATTTATAGGCTGCTAATAGTGAGGTAGAGGTTTATGGGTTCAGTCCCTTGCCCACACCTTTCACTGGGTGGGTTCTGGAGCTCAGGTAGGTTTCTGAAGTTTACTCATTTATAGAGCACATGAGGTTCCATGGGTTTCCTTGATGAGAAGGATTGCAGAATTCATGGAGGTTCAGATTATATAAGATTTAATTCTACTAAAACCTACGAACACACACACAAACACAGTTCTTACTGAGTTCATACTATATGTAAAACCCTATGTTGGATTCTATGGACAATTTATAGGTAAAAACAGAGCATTGTGTTTATTCTCAAATAACTTATAATCCAGTCCATGAGAAAGATCTAGATCTAAATAATTATAAGTTGGACTATGGAAAGCTCCATAACAATGGTGAAAAATAGGTACTATTGGATTATAAGGAAAAGACAGGAATTTTCACTGAGGCCTTTTAAGATGGCCATGTGGTTGAGGTAGAATATTAGAGGAGCTTAAAGGATGAGCTCGCTCAGTCATGTCTGCCTCTTTGTGACCCTATGGACTGTAGCTCACCAGGCTCCTTTGTCCATGGGATTCTCCAGGCAAGAATACTGGAGTGGGTTGCCATTTCTTCCTCCAGGGGATCTTCCTGACCTAGGGATTGAACCTGCATCTCCCGTGTCTCCTGCATTAGCAGGCAAATTCTTTAGCACTAGCACCACCTGGGACACCCATAATGTATGAGAGTGCTTTTGAAACATGGATGTCTTTGAAAGAAGGGGAACTTGTGCAGGACAGTCCAAGCAGAGAGCATGACTTAAACATAAAATTCTGTGGTAAAGTTATATCAGCTTTGGGAAATGCCAAGGGGAATAACATTAAGTTTAGAATGGGGTTGAATTGGTAAAGGACTTTGAAAGCAAGATTGCTGAGTTAAAATATTTGAAATGTTAATTTTGTCACTGTTAAGTCTATGTATTCTCTGAGACATGGGAGTGGCTTTATTATTAGGGCTATGAAACTGGGGTCAGCTGAAGATGGAGTAGAGCAGTTTGAGGATAGAATCAGTGAGGCTTATGTGATAATTATTATTCTAGTTTGAACAAGAAATAATAAAGGCCACAAAAGAAAGAGATTACTAGGGTTTTAAGCTCTGATGGCCTAGGAGAGTGGTAAGACAATTAATTGAAAACAAACAAAAACATAGGAGGAAGTTTTGGTTTAGGGAGGAGAAAAGAAGAGATTGCCAGACTTGATATCCAGCAAGAAATAGAGATGAAGGACTCAAGCTCAGTTTAGGTTAAGGTCAGAGTCATAAATTTGGGGCTCATCCACACAGAATGAGCTCTTGTAGTTACAGGAGTAGATGTGATTGCCCAGCAAGAGTGGGCTCAGTGGGAAGTGGTGCGTGCCAGGACTAGAACATTGGCAAGTGCCTGCTGAAGGGGTTGGCAGAGAGGAGCTTCTAGTATAAGAGATATCTCTCTATGAAGCAGCAGCAACAGAATGCAATTTTACAGTGAACTAGAGGGGAGAAATATAAGACAGAGGAGCGGTCAATAATGAAAAAATGTAGCAGACAGGGCAAGTAGGATGAAACTTGAGAAAAGAACATTAGAATTGACATTTTGGAAGATATAAGTGACCTTTTAAAAAGTAGTTTTAGTTTAGAGGTAAGTCTCCAGCTGAAATCCCAGTGAAGGAGGAGAAAATGAGATCAAGAGGGACAGATTAGCATGAGATAACCAATTGCCATGAATACTCTCCCTATCTCCTTTAGTGATCACAACAATCCTGGGAGATGTGTAATAGGAATCCCCTTTTTCTGAGGAAGAAAATGAATAGATAACACTGATAACACTGACATTTGTTGAACATCCCCTCTGTGCCAGGCACTACACTAAGCATTTTACATGGTTTATCACATTTGGTGCTCAGAACACTTTTTGAGATTGATACTATTAGTAGCTCTTTGCAGATGAGAAACTGATATTTAGAGGGCTTGAATATTTGTATAATATCTTTTTGTTAGTAAATGTTAGAGCTGGTATTCAAACCTAGTTTTTTCTAGCACCAGAGCCTAATCTAAGAAAATTTACCCAAAAAACAATGATAGTCTGATTCAACTATGGGTCTTCTTGTCAACTTAGCATGACACATTTTCAGAACAGCCAAAACATATTAGGGATAGGAGTATAGATCCATGAGACAAGGTTAAGTTTTTCAAGGAATACACAATCTGGTCTCATAAAGATTTTGGTGCCTACACGGAAGAAAAGACAGTAGTTCTTGAGTTATCAGCACTTTATCTGGGGGCAAAAAAATCAAGAAAGACCTTTATACTATCATGGTTTACCCAGGTTATGATGAAGAGAGCATACGTGAAGTCTATATTGTTTGGGTACAAGTCGCAGTTCCAGTACTTTCTAGCTAAGTGCCCTTGGGTTGGATATTCAACCTCTCTTGTCTAAATTTCCTTAAATAGGGTTAATAATAGCAGTCAACTCATAGGATTTTTGTAAGGGTTAAATGAATCAATAAATATAAGATCACTTAGAACAGCACCTGGCACAGGGCAAATGCTGATTGTTATGGATGTTTTGTGGGCCTGAGGGGTCCTGCCTTCCCGTGTCTTGTAATGCTTCTGTCAGACCACTTCTGAGTCTCTTCCTCTAAGAAAGGAGAATGAATTTTTTAGGCCTAATTTCATGTATATATTCATTAATTTATTGATCAAACACCCACTGAGTACCTATTTTGTACCAGCCACTATGTTAGTTGGGGCTTCCCAGGTACACTAGTGGTAAAGAATCCACTGACCAATGCAAGAGACATAAGAGACCTGGGTTTGATCCCTGAGTCAGGAAGATCCCCTGGAGGAGGAAATGGCAACCCACTCCAGCATTCTTGCCTGGAGAATTCCATGGACAGAGGAGCCTGGCGGGCTACAGTCTATGGGATAACAAAGAGTCAGACATGACAGAGCATCTGAGCACTATGTTAGTCATTGCAAATGTAAAAATGAAATGATAAATATGGTTCCTTATCTTATGGATCTCACCATTCTGATGGAAGAGACAAGAGGGTAACTAAACAACATACAGTGACAGTTGGTGTTGTGGTCTGGGAAGCACAGTGTTCTGTGAAGCCATATAAGATGGTCAACAAGCCTGAGCCTGGGTGGTGAGGGAAGACTTCTCTCAAGAGGTGACTTCTAAACTGAGATCTGACCTCCAGATTCTCAGTGGTAACTGGGTTGCTGCCAGATGCTATTCTTTGATCTTCTGGGATTGACTCCATAATGTCATTATTTCTCTCATCCAGTTTTCCTTGGGGTTGCTGAATCCAGAGAAGTCCCATACATTGAAAAGAGGATTCAGATACTGCCTATGGCCTCACAGATAGTTCTACCTTGGCCTTTACCCTTCATTAGAAGACATTAGGGACATTTCTTGTGGAAGGAACCTGAACTCAGAGATAATAGTGTTTAACTCTTATGACATGAAATGAGACTAGGCAGTGAATCAGACTTGCATGCCACGACCTTGTCCTGAGGGAGGCACCATCTATAACAGACAATGGGACCTTAGCTCACTCACAGTGATTAAAGATTCCTTTGATGTTTTCTTGGCAAAAATCACATCAGCAAATTGCATCCTGTCTGTCTAGCCTGCATATAGTGGCTTGGAATGGGAAACTGTTTTCCTTGTCTGGTTCATGATATTTAAAATTCCTGCCTTCAGCCATAAGAGGCCTTGGACTAGTGGGGTAAGATCAGGATTTGAATCTTAGATCAGCCTCTTGGGCAGATCACTGATTTTCTCTGTGGTTCAGTTTCCCTGTTGCAAATTGCAAATAATAACACTATTTACATCAGAGTACTGTTGTAGAATTAAAAAGATATAACATCTTTGTGCCTGGAACACATTGATGCTCAATAAATGACAGCTCAATTTTTACTCGCTTTCTTTTGGGTAATTGATAACAGCCATTGTTACTGTACAACTATATTATATACTACAGTGAACAAGTCATTTTCAGCCACAGACACACTAGCTCATAGCAGGTGTTCAATTAATACTTGTTATTTTCTTATCTTGCTTTAATTTTCAGATTTTCTGACAAAAAGAAGTGGGTTAGAGCATAAGGCAGAAGAGGTCCAAGTCTTGTCCACTCTGACCCTTCCCTTCTATTTTAAATCCCATTATATAGTGTCTAACAAACATTAAGTACTCAGTATATATTTACTGAATGAATAAATGAATGAGTCAGAGATTGACAGGCAAGATGTAATGAGAATGGGAAGTGGCTAGAGCATAAAGTGGTAGCTGGTAGTGCTATGGCTATACTCAATGAGAGACATGAAATCACTGGGAGCTGCAAGTGCAGAAAGGGCTGTAGAGCTTACCAAAGATGCATGTCATGTGCTTCACCATTTTGTCCTGAGATTGGCTGAAACGAAAAGTAGGAACTTGAAATGATCCATTTGTGTCCCCAAGTGAACAAAGGCTAATCC
Organism: Oreotragus oreotragus; assembly: GCA_006410675.1. Lineage (NCBI taxonomy): Eukaryota > Metazoa > Chordata > Mammalia > Artiodactyla > Bovidae > Oreotragus > Oreotragus oreotragus. Next base: position 47,105 of record SJYX01015026.1, on the reverse strand, counting down.
AGCTGACTGGCCCGGGACCATGTTGTAAATTCTTTTTTCAAAGGAATAACTTTCTGAGGAAAAAAGGAACTTTTGAAAAATAGGCAGTTGAAACCCTCTTACATTGCTGGTGGGCAGTGCTAGTGATGGTACATTAACTCTGGAAAACAATTTGGCATTATTTGGTAAAGCTGGACATGTGCATATACCCTACAATCAAAATTCCATGCCTAAATGTATACCTTGGAGAAACTCTCGAACATGGATATTAGTAAACAATCTCACAGCAACCTTGTTCGTAATAACAAAAAGGTAGAAATAACCAGAATGTGCATCTATGGGGAAAAGATGATAAATTTGGGGTATATGAATACAACGGAGTACAGACAGAAGTACAAATGTTTCAATTAGAGTTATGCACATCAGTGTGGATGAATCTTACAAGCCACAATGTTGAATGAATAAAAGAATATAATTGATGGAGAAATACAATGTGATACCATCAAGCACAAAACAATATTTCATGTTGTTATAGATACAATTGTATACAGGGTAGTATAAAACATGCATGGAAATAGTAAACACCAAGTTTGTGATAGTGTTTACTTCTGGGGAGGGAGAGAGGGAATAGGAGCAGGAAGAGATGCACTACATGGGTGGCTTCATTTATATCTTTGATGCGTTATTCATAAACTGAGTGGTGATAGGAGAACGTTTGAATTATTTGCTATGCCTCTTGCAGTTTTTAAATTAAGAAAACACACCATTTTAAACTATACCCAGGACATTTGCTGGCAGTCTAGGAACCAGCATTTCTGTGCATGGCCTGTTTTCAGTGTGGTCCATGCTTTCAAAATATCAAGCAAAAGCGGGAGGTCCTACTGACCCTGGAACATTTTACAGTGCACACAACCAGGAGCTGTGATTATATGGTCTGAAGCAGAAAAATGGCTTCATTTGAGCAAGATTATTTTGGACAGCAAGGGCTCCGCTTGTCCAGCCCATATTTCAATGGCCTTTGCATGATTCTAAGAACATTTCTTTTGGATTTGATTTGTGCTCATATGGAAATTGACCTGTTTTCTTTTCTCACTGACAATGAAAGTGAGAATAAATGAAAAATTTGTGAAATTAAGTTTTCATCTAACTGGTTTCCATCAAGCCCAGCACTTCTTGTACCAAGATAAAATTGATTTCTAAGAAAAGTCCAGTTTATTTGGTATATTTCAACATTGCCTTAATACCTCCACTTCTCTGGAGTATTAAATGCACTGTGGGACAGGACCGAATCCTATTCCTGGTGCACATACATCTGTATATTAAGGCAGCTTTATGAATGTTGAGAAGATCTGAACTTGGCTCAGAGGACTCATTCTCTCATATAACAACATAAAGGGGGTCCCTTTTTAATTCCATAAGAAATTCATATAAAGCATTTGCAACTATGTTTAAGCTTGGCTTTTGGTCTATTGATCACTTTCACTGAACACCTAATGTTTGCAACTGTCACTAGTAATTTATTATAATTAGTTCCACCAAAGCAGCTTTCCATCATTAGAAATAACTTGCACATGAACATGGCCTAAATAAATATCTAAATTGCCTTCCAATTAAAATACACATTATGTATATTATGTCACTGGAGACTTTTCTCCTTATTTATTCATATAATAAATCATTAGAAAAATTCCTGTAGCACTGAGGTGGAACCTGGTGATTAATTACCTGTTGACAATGACAGATGCAAACAAGAGGAAGTGATGGGGTCTTTGCCTCTTGGAAGATTTTTCTGGTCTTTTTTGCAACTCTGATTGGATTGGACATTTGGAATAATTGTGAGCTCGATTAGACAGGGCAATTGCTAATCTGAAGGCTGATCTTATATCACACTCATTTTATTTTCCTAACTTACAGAATGTCATCAAATGTCTGACTTGATGAGCCCAATTAACTTGATCATTAGTCTTCCCATTCTGAAATAGAACCAAATCTATAGATACTTTGATGCTTTGTAGCATAGCTTTCAGTGGAATAATTATTTTTCCTTATTACTGATAACTTAGTGTGTGGGTGTGGGTTTGTGGGTGTGTGGATGGTAAGGGCGTTCATCAGTTTTACTCCTGATGTTATCATCACAACAAAATTTATTTGCAAGGGAATCATTGTGAGAGCCAGTAGATTAGTGATAAATGGTCTTTGAAATAATTTTCTAGAACACTAGAGAGAATACAGAGGAGCCTGGTGGGCTGCTGTCCATGGGGTTGCAGAGTCAGACACGACTGAAGCAACTTAGCATGCATTGGAAAAGGAAATGGCAACCCACTCCAGTATTCTTGCCTGGAGAATCCCAGGGACAGAGGAACCTGGCGGGCTGCCGTCTATAGGGTCACACAGAGTTGGACACGACTGAAGGCACTTAGCAGCAGTAGCAGCAGACAGAATAAGAGAGGGCTTGAGAATCTTGTGGAAGGTTTTCCTGTTGAGCCTCAACCCAGCAGAATGTAAGCTCCTTGAGGTTCTAGATTTGTTTTATTCACCACTGTATCACCTATTTCTAATAGACTTCACATAGGAGGTGCTCAATAAATATTTGCTAAATGAGTCAAAGAATTAGGAATTCAGGAAAATTACCAAATGAACAAATTTTGAGTCCAATAGATCCAGCATTATCATTTGTAAAATGTGTGGGGTGTACTAATTGCATATAATTCCAGGATGAACACTGTTATAATCCTTTTCAGTGAGGCTACAAACCCACTCGGGGCGGGGGCGGTCCTAAGATGACANAAAATTACCAAATGAGCAAATTTTGAGTCCAATAGATCCAGCATTATCATTTGTAAAATGTGTGGGGTGTACTAATTGCATATAATTCCAGGATGAACACTGTTATAATCCTTTTCAGTGAGGCTACAAACCCACTCGGGGCGGGGGCGGTCCTAAGATGACAGGGGAATAGGATGGGGAGACTACTTTCTCCCCCACAAATTCATCAAAAGATCATTTGAACGCTGAGCAATTTCCACAAAACAACTTCTGAACTCTGGTGAAGGACACCAGGCACCCAGAAAGGCAGCCCATTGTCTTTGAAAGGAGATGATTTATCATTGGTGAGGTATGGATGGAGATGTCTTGAGTCTACTATAAGAATAAGACTGAAAACCAGAGGCAGGAGGCTTAAATCCAAAACTTCAGAACTCCAGAAAACTCCTGACTCCCGGGAACATTAATAGACAAGAGCTCATCCAAAAGCCTCCATACCTACACTGATACCAAGTTCCACCCAAGAGACAACAAGTTTCAGAGCAAGACATACCAAGCTAATTCTCCAACAATGCAGGAACACAACCCTAGGCATTAAAATACAGGTGGCCAAAAGTCAAACCAAACCAACAGACACCTCAAAACTCACTACTGGATACTTCATTGCACTCCAGAGAGAAGAGATCCAGCTCCACCCATAAGAACACTGACACAAGCTTCCAACCAGGAAACCTTGACAAGCCACTTGACCAACTCCACCCACAGGGAGGAACCTCCATAATAAAGAGGAACCACAAACTTCCAGCATACAGAAAAGCTACCCAAAACACAGCAATCTAAACAAGATGAAAAGGCAGAGAAATATTCAGCAGGTAAAG
>SJYX01015026.1:8735-37760 GCA_006410675.1 Oreotragus oreotragus | reverse complement strand
TCAGTTCTAATGAGGTGGATGAAACTGGAGCCTATTATACAGAGTGAAGTAAGCCAGAAAGAAAAACACCAATACAGTATACTAATGCATATATATGGAATTTAGAATGATGGTAACTATGATCCTATACATGAGAAGGCAAAAGAGACACATATGTTAAGAACAGACTTTTGGACTATGTAGGAGAAGGCAAGGATGGGATGATTTGAGAGAATAGCATTGAAACATGTATATTATCATATGTGAAACAGATCGCCAGCCCAGGTTTGTTGCATGAGACAGGGTGCTCAGGGCTGGTGCACTAGGATGACCCTGAGAGATGGGATGGGGAGGGAGGTGGGAGGGGGTTCAAGATGGGGAACTCATGTACACCCATGGCTGATTCATGTCAATGTATGGCAAAAACCACTACAATATTGTAAAGTAATTAGCCTCCAATTAAAATAAATAAATGAATTTAAAACCCACTGGGACTTTAGAGGACTAGTGAGGGAGGAAAATAATCCAGGGAGAACATGATCAGGCCTGTGGAACTAAATCAGTTTAGTAATAGCTTCTAAAGAGTGAGCTAGCAGTTAATGTCATAATGTCCATAGTAGTGTAGGAAGTTCAGGCCTAATTAACATTTATTTCCAAGGAGCAGGGTCATCTAATATGATTAGATGGTATGTGGATGCTGATTAGCAGAAGTTTCCAAACAATGGTTATCTCTATATCGAGAAATATGGTAGTACTGTGGTTATGCAAGGTCCATTTGGTCAAGCAAAACATGAAAATCATATCCCTGTCAGTAAAAGGTAATCACAGAGTCAGAAATTCAGGCTTTAAAGCCACCAGAGAGGCATACTGCCAATTGGAAACAGAAGCAGAATCCCAATTATCTATACCAGCTAAACCTAGCAGGAATGTGAAGCCCATGGAGTATGCCATAGTATGGATGGTGGGATGGTGTTGAGCTTAGGACAAGTAAAATGATTCAGTTGTCTCCACTGGCAGTAAGGCTCAAGGACTTAATGAACTCCAGTTTTAAGGACTTTCAGAATGTACAGCAGGGAGGCATGGAGAAAGCAAAGGCTGAAACGTCTTACTGGCAGAAAGAACTTAAAAATAGTCTCTGCCTCCTGAGGAAATGTTCCAACACAACCCTTCATTTCATAAAGGGAATATGATACATAATAATGGCAGCAGCAATAGTAACAATAATAGTAACAACACAACAACAGTAACAGCAGCATTTGCTTCCATTTAATGAGTAATTACCATGTTCCAGGCATGTTCTAGACTCTTTATTATCTCATTGAATTGTAACAAGAATTCTATGAGATAGATCCCAACATTGTCCTTATTTTATCAGATCATAAAAATTAAGTAACATGCCCAAATTCATTTAGTAGGGAATGATAGAGCTGGGATTTGAACCCAGAGAACTTGATTCCTAAACCCATTTGTGCTATTCATACATATTGTGTGTGTGCGTGTGTGTGTGTGTGTATAGATAGGTATAGATATAAAATGCTGAGTAAATATTATGAGACAGACTTAATTCTTAAATTTACATAATAACAAAAGGAAGTGGATTTCAGATGGTGATGCAACAAACATGTATTGCACACCTACTGTGTGCCAAGCATTGTGTAGTATGCTGGGGATACATTGATGGACAAGACATGCACAATTGCTGTCTTCACAGAGCTTACAGTGTAGCATGGGGCCCTGAGGGTAGTTTCAGGTTACTTGTGAGAAAGCAAAATTTAGAGAAGTCAGCTTCCAGGTTGAATTATTCATCTTTTAGATGCTTTGGAAAACTCTCTATGGAATGAATGAAACTCTTCTATGGAAGGGTAAAGTAGCATAGTGTTCAAGTGCATGGACTCTGGGGCTAGACTGAGTTCAAATCATTGTCTGTTAGTGTCTTGACAAGAAATAAAAAATTATTCTAGATCTTTACACTAAAAGGAATTTAACATAAAGGATTGGTTAAATGAGTAATAGACTTGTTAAGAAATCAAACATGAGACAGCGAGGTGACTAAGAGATTAGTAACAACAGAAAGCTGCTTCTACTTCTAGGGCTAGGTGAGGAGTGGGAAGAGGTGGTATGACCAGAACCTTGAAGCCAGGCTGTCTGGTTGAAGTTAAAATCCAGGCAGAGGCTATTCAGATTGGCTAGGAACTATTGAGGGAGATTTGTCTACCTGTATGTAAAGAAAATACAGCTGCTTCCAGAGATACTACAGGAAAAATGGGGGAAAAGAGACAGAGAGACCAAGAAGAGACAGAGAGACCAAGAGAGACTGGCTTTTCCCCACCTCCTTCCATACAAGCTTCTTTCTACTATCAGTTCCTCCTGTTGCCCAAACCTGACCAGAAGCCAGAGGACTGGGGTACTTGGGAATGTTGTTGCCTGTAATGAAGAACATAGCAGGGGAAGGGAAGGAGAGAAGTGAACTGGAAACAGTTAATGCCTACATAAGCCAAGCTCCATCATTTATTAACTGTGATTATGGGTAAATAACTCTGTACCTCAGTTTCTCCACCTATAAAATTAGGATTTTGAAATAGTATGCATTTGTGACGGGGAAGGCAATGGCACCCCACCCCAGTACTCTTGCCTGGAAAATCCAATGGACGGAGTAGCCTGGTGGGCTGCAGTCCATGGGGTCGCTAACAGTCGGACAGACTGAGCGACTTCACTTTCGCTTTTCTCTTTCATGCATTGGAGAAGGAAATGGCAACCCACTCCAGTATTCTTGCCTGGAGAATCCCAGGGATGGGGGAGCCTGGTGGGCTGCCGTCTATGGGGTCGCACAGAGTCGGACACGACTGAAGTGACTTAGCAGCAGCAGCAGCATGCATTTGTGAGACATAAATAAGTTGATAGATATGAAGTGTTTGGAACAGTGCTTGGCAAAGACTAAGCCCACTAGAGGGCTTCCCAGGTGGTGCTAGTGGTAAAGAACCCACCTTGCCAACGCAGGAGACATAAGAGACATGGGTTTGATCCCTGGGTCAGGAAGATCCCCTGGAGGAGGGCATGGCAACCCATTACAGTATTCTTGCCTGGAGAATTCCATGGACAGAGGAACCTGGTGGACTACAATCCATAGGGTCGCAAAGAGTTGGACACGACTGAAATGACTTAGCATGCATGCATGCAAGCCCACTAGAACTTCCTCTAATAAGATATAATATGATATAATAAGGTACTAATAAGACCTACTACTATTATTTTTATCATATACCACATTATACAACATTATGGTAAATAAAGACCTTAGTTATAAGACCTCGTAGTTCAGTTGTCTCAGTTAACTGTAAATGGTTGTTTGTTCTGATCCATGACATCCCTATGTAAAAGCCATCCTCATAAATCTAAGCAATATTCAGCTTGGAATTTAAGGAAGCTCATGAATCACTAGATAAGCCCAGCCCCTGCCATCACTCTCAGCAAGAAACATTCAACATAACCTGCTGTGTTGAGTTAGAATGGCTTCATCAGATGAAAATAAGAAGCACAAGAAAACATTATTTTCAGTTTACCCTGCAGACAACTGCCCTCTGCCCTTTTTGACAAATATATACATTAGCCCATAATCCTCCTTTAAAATTGCATCTTCAAAGTTTTTGAATCAGAAATGAAAGCTGGTGGTAAAAGTGAGAATGCAAATAGCATGGAGATAGGAGCAAAAACAGTAATTCATAGAAATGCGAGAGAGTTCACTTGGTTTATAGATATCTAAAAAATTATAGCAGATCATTTAACGGTAAAAAGGATATAAAATGTTCAATCAATGAAGTCAGTTATTAGAGTAATGGGTCCTTCTGCATAAAAATGGAGAAACATATCAAGTGGCATATGAATGACAAGAGGGAAAGAAAGCTTTAGGCAACAGAATACTGTTTAATGCTTTAAGGCTGTGAGGGACCCGGTGCTTCTGTTGCTTTTTGGCACTGGCAGGGAGACAGATTGGTAGCAGTCTGGCAGGTATTTTCTATCTCTTATTTTCTTATGGTGAGCCCAATGGATTATTAAATTGGGATAAACTGCCAAGATCTTTGAAATAAACAATTGTTCATTGGGACCTGATAAGTGGATTTCTGCAAATATATTTTAAAATGTTTGCTCTTTACCATAAGTGAAGATAAAATTCTGGCCATGGTGAATATTTTGATTTGTCTTTGCAATTGGATGGCATTGGTAAGAGCAACACTTTGCTGACAAGGTGAACAGCAGTGCTGGGCCAGTCAGCCCATCAGGTGAAGCCCTTAGCTCTACTGTGGCTTTCTTGACTGGGATATTTCAGACTGAGACTTCTGAGGACATGAATTATGCAATAAATCACTCTGCCTGTTCCGGTTTGACTCTCTTGTTTATTAGATTGTATTTTGCACATTGATCTTTCATAGACTAGACAGTGGGCCTCATGAGAGTAGGGATGGATCTGTCCTTCTTACTGTTGTTACCTAGTGTTCAGGTGGGGCCTGATCAGTGCTAGGCTCATGGAGATTGTTTGTTGAATGAATGAATGAAAGTTTCTAGCTAACTAAGACAATTCTGTAGTTGTTACTGAGAAACAACTGGAAAAAACCTGTCAGAAAATTTTCAAGGATCTTGTTGTCTCAAAGGGTTCAGTTCAGTTCAGTCATTAAGTTGTGTCCAACTCTTTGTGACCCCATGGACTGCAGCACACCAGGCTTCACTGTCCATCACCAGCTCCCAGAGTTCACTCAAACATATGCCCATCAAGTTGGTGATGCTATCCAACTATCTCATCCTCTGTCATCCCCTTCTCCTCTCGCCTTCAATATTTCCCAGCATCAGGGTCTTTTCCAATGAGTCAGTTCTTCACATCAGGTGGCCAAAGTATTGGAGTTTCAGCTTCAGCATCAGTCCTTCCAATGAATAGTCAGGACTGATTTCTTTTAGGATGGACTGGTTCAATCTCCTTGCAGTCCAAAGGACTCTTAAAAGAATCTCCAACATCACAGTTCAAGAGCATCAATTCTTCAGTACTCAGCTTTCTTTATAGTCCAACTCTCACATCCATATGTGACTACTGAAAAAACCATAGCCTTGACAAGATGGACCTTTGCTGGCAAAGTAATTTCTCTGCTTTTTAATATGCTGTCTAGATTTGTCACAACTTTTCTTCCAACGAGCAAGCATCTTTCAATTTCATGGCTACAGTCACCATCTTCAGTGATTTTGGAGCCTAAAAAATAAAGTCAGTCACTGTTTCCACTGTTTCCCCATCTATTTTGCCTATTTGCCATGAAGCGATGGGACCAGATGCCATGATCTTAGTTTTCTGAATGTTGAGCTTTAAGCCAAGTTTTTCACTCTCCCCTTTCACTTTCATCAAGATGCTTTTTAGTTCTTCTTCACTTTCTGCCATAAGGATGGTGTCATCTGCATATATGAGGTTATTAATATTTCTCCCAGAAATCGTGATTCCAGCTTGTGCTTCATCCAGCCCAGTGTTTCTCATGATATACTTTGCATATAAGTTAAATAAGCTGGGTGACAAAATACAGCCTTGATGTACTCCTTTCCTGATTTGGAACCAGTCTGTTGTTCCACATCCAGTTCTAACTGTTGCTTCTTGACCTGCATACAGATTTCTCAGAAGGCGGGTTAGGTAGTATGGTATTCCCATCTCTTTCAGAATTTTCCACAGTTTATTGTGATCCACACAGTCAAAGGCTTTGGCATAGTTAATAAAGCAGAAGTAGATGTTTTTCTGGAACTCTCTTGCTTTTTCCATGATCTAGCAGATGTTGGCAATTTGATCTCTGGTTCCTCTGCCTTTTCTAAATCCAACTTGAACATCTGGATGTTCACCGTTCACGAACTGTTGAAGCCTGGCATTGGAATTTTGAGCATTACTTTACTAGCGTGTGAAATGAGTGCAATTGTGCGGTAGTTTGAGCATTCTTTGGCATTGCCTTTCTTTGTGATTGGAATGGAAAGTGATCTTTTCCAGTCCTGTGGCGAATGCTGAGTTTTCCAAATTTGCTGGCATAGTGAGTGCAGCACTTTCACAGCATCATCTTTTAGGATTTGAAACAGCTCAACTGGAATTCCATCACCTCTACTAGCTTTGTTCCTAGTGAGGCTCCCTAAGGCCCACTTGACTTTGCATTCTAGAATGTCTGGCTGTAGGTGAGTGACCACACCATTGTGATTATCTGGCTCATGAAGATCTTTTTTTTTGTATAGTTCTGTGTATTCTTGCCATCTCTTCTTAATATCTTCTGCTTCTGTTAGGTCCATACCATTTCTGTCTTTTACTGTGCCCATCTTTGCATGAAATGTTCCCTTGGTATCTCTAATGTTCTTGAAGAGATCTCTAGTTTTTCCCATTCTATTATTTTCCTCTATTTCCTTGCATTGTCACTGAGGAAGCCTTTCTTTTCTCTCCTTGCTATTCTTTGGAATTCTGCATTCTAATGGGTATATCTTTCCTTTTCTTCTTTGCCTTTCTCTTCTCTTTTTTTTCTCAGCTATTTGTAAGGTCTCCTCAGAAAACCATTTTGCCTTTTTGCATTTCTTTTTCTTGGGAATGGTCTTGATGTCTGTCTCCTGTACAATGTCATGAACCTCCGTCCATATTTCTTCAGGCACTCTATCAGAATAATTCTTTGAATCTATTTGTCACTTCTAGTGTATAATCATAAGGGATTTGATTTAGGTCATACCTGAATGGTCTAGTGGTTTTCCCTACTTTTTTCAATTTAAGTCTGAATTTGGCAATAAGGAGTTCATGATCTGAGCCACAGTCAGCTCCTGATCTTGTTTTTGCTGACTGTAGAGAGCTTCTTCATCTTTGGCCACAAAGAGTATAATCAATCTGATATCGGTATTGACCATCTGGTGATATCCATGTGTAGTCTTCTCTTGTGTTGTTGGAAGAGGGTGTTTGCTATGACCAGTGCATTTTCTTGGCAAAACTCTATTAGTCTTTGCCCTGCTTCATTCCGCATTCCAAGGCCAAATTTTCCTGTTACTCCAGGTGTTTCTTAACTTCTTACTTTTGCATTCCAGTTCCCTATAATGAAAAGGACATCTTTTTTGGGTGTTAGTTCTGGAAGTTCTTGTAGGTGTTCATAGAAGTGATCAACTTCAGCTTCTTTAGCATTACTTGCTGGGTACTGTGATATTGAATCGTTTGCCTTGGAAATGAACAGAGGTCATTCTGTTGTTTTTGAGATTGCATCCAAGTACTACATTTGGGACTCTTTTGTTGGCTATGATGGCTATTCTTGCCCACAGTAGTAGATATAATGGTCATCTGAGTTAAATTCACCCATTCCAGTCCATTTTAGTTCGCTGATTCCTAAAATGTTGATGTTCACTCTTGCCTTCTCCTGTTTGACCACTTTCAATTTGTCTTGATTCATGGACCTAATATTCCAGATTCCTTTGCAGTATTCCTCTTTACAGCATTGGACTTTATGTCCATCACCAGTCCCATCCACAACTGAGTGTTTTTGTTGCTTTGGCTCCATCTCTTCATTCTTTCTGGAGTTAGTTCTCCACTAATCTCCAGTAGCATATTGGGCACCCACTGATCTGGGGAGTCCATCTTTCAGTGTCCTATCTTTTTGCCTTTTCATACTGTACATGGGGTTCTCAAGGCAAGAATACTGAAGTGGTTTGCCATTCCCTTCTCCAGTGGACCACGTTTTGTCAGAACTCTCCACCATGACCCGTCCATCTTGAGTGGCCCTACATGGCATGGCTCATAGTTTCACTGAGTTAGACAAGGCTGTGGTTCATGTGATCAGATTGATTAGTTTTCTGTGATTGTGGTTTTAAGTCTGTCTGCCCTCTAGTGGAGAAGGATTAGAGGCTTATGGAAGCTTCCTGATGGGAGAGACTGAGGGGGAAAATGGGTCTTGGTCTCAAAGGGTAGGCAAATATTATATTCCCGGTGGGAGGCTGACTTTAGGGAGTCCTAATTGATTCCAGGTGTATTTGTTAAATGACAATATGTCAGGATAGTTCTGCTTTGGTCGATGTGACTATGTTGATGGCTGCTTCCTCAGGTTTTCTTGAATGGAACTTCTAACTTCATCACTGTTAAGAGCTAAATTGGATCCAGAGTTAGGCAACAGGATCTACTGCTTATTGCTTTACCATATATATGATCTTTGAAGTTGACTGTTAACAGATTGTTAGTTGTGATTCATGCCTTTTGAAGATTGATGACAGTCTCTATTGGTTTAGTATAGTTTTTCCAAACTGTATTGTCTAAAGCATTAGTTACATAAGATACTTTAAGAGTGAGAAAAAGGTTCTATGGTCAAGTAATCTTGTGTGATGCTGTATAGTATTGTGCTATCTTAGTACGTATATTAATTACCATAGTAAAAGCTATAAGAAGTTCACACAGTAAAGAACTCTATTTATTTTTAACTCAATTTCTCCAATTGAGTTAAGCAGAGACGTCTTTTCCCTTTTATTAATATTCCTACAAGATTATTATTCTATTGAATAGACATCAGGAAAATTCAGTAGAATTAAAAGAGAACTGACATACCTATCAAAAGATTCAAGTTGGTCCCTGGCTTTCCTACATAATAACTATGGGACATGGGTATTATTCTCATTTTCAAAAAGATGCCACATGTCCTCAGGTCTAAGACAAAAGCTTGATTTCATAAAGTTTTTGAAATCAGAAAAAGTCTCATGATTCATCTAAGATGACATTTATTTTTTGGTGAGAAAAGTTATAATTAAATTGATAGTTCATCTTATAATTTATGATATATTATAGACAAAGAAATATGGCAAAATCTCCCTGCCAGCTTCTCAGGGTTATTATAAAAATCGAATGAGTCAATGCATAAGAAACAGCTCATACAATTCCATAATAATGAATTATTATTTTCACTGGTTGGTCTGGGTTAAATGGGAGGGGCAGATTACCAGGATAACAATGCCTGTTACTATTATTTCCTTGGTGGGTTGGGGAGGGGGGACAGAAACATGCCAAATCTATAAATTATAACTGATTTATTTTCATTTTCATTTGGTTGCTTGAAGTTTGCATGCATGCTCATTCTTGTCTGACTCTTTGCAACCCTATGGACTGTAGCCCACCAGCCTCCTCTGTCCATGGGATTCTTCAGGCAAGAATACTGGAGTGGGTTGCTATTTCCTCCTCCAGGGGATTTTCCTGACTCAGGGACTGAACCTGTGTCTCCTATGTCTTCTGCATTGCAGGCGGATTCTTTACCTCTGAGCCATCTGGGAAGCCCCTTGGTTGCTTGACTTTATTTAAATAATAACTCTGCTTTATGTACACAGTCATGGCCTTGATTACAAAACAAACATAAAACAATTTTTAATGTTCAGTAACAATTTCTGGCTAAACAAATAATTGGAAAATGTGTTATAACTTTATTTGCTGTTAACAGGAATTTGGAATGAAGTGGGTGCTTCTTGGAACCTGTCAGAGGGATTATTTTCTCAGCAAGCATTTACTGAACTTTTGTGTCCACTTCTGCATTGAGAGATGTGAAAAATACAGTTAGTAGATATTAAGTGGATGTTTTAGAATGACTTTTGGTTAGATGCTCTGATAGGTACTAACTATAATAATATGGATGAATGAAGGCAGATCACTACCCTGGAGCAGCTCATAGACTAATGAAGAATGCAAATGGATAACCAGATAACTGTCAGATTATAAGTATTTACAAAGCATGGTTGAGGGACCGAAGAACTGGTTACTATGAACTAACCCAGCTTCGTGGAGTACGATGGGACTTGACGTTTCACAAGATGGTGGAATATGGGCTGAGTATTGAAGGATCAGTAAGATTTTGGCAGAAAGCATGGAAAATGGTTAAGGTATTAAAAAAAATCATATGTACAGAAGCACAGTTGGATGAAATTGCATGTGTGCCCAGTGGTCTCTATAAAATGGGTTTATCTGGTATGAACATTTCAGGGAGTCATAGCAAAAGATGAGACTGGAAACGAGCCCAGTGACTGTGAAGGGTCATTGTATGCTGTGGTAACATTTTTGGCCTGTATAGTAAAGGTGATGGGAAGCCATACATGGGTTTCAAATTGGTGACTAACAAGATCAATCCTGTATTAAAACAACAACAACAACAACAACAACAACAACAACAACTCTGCTTGCAGCCTGGGACATGGATTAAAAAGCAGAAAAACTATTTAGGAGTCTGTTGTAATAATCTGGTCAAGAGATGATGGTAGTGGGGCTAGGAAGATAATGATACATTTGAGAAAGAATTCTAAGATAGAAGCTGTAGAATTTAGAAATTAAGCAGATGTGGGTGGAATAGAGGGAGAAGGAAGAATCAAAGAGTAAAGTCTGTGCTTTTGAGCTTGAGAGATTGAGTAGATGGTGATGTCATAGTTTATAATAGGAAATTTAGAAGGGAGAATGCACTTAGAGAAAAGATAATTACTTTAGTGCCAGTGTTATTTTCAACAGTCAATAGGGCATATGGAAAAAAGATAATATTTCTGCCTGCCTAGAGCCTATTATTTGTTTAGTATGACAGAATTACACATATCCTTCAAGTGGCTTTTGCTGTAGTCGTGAAGTCTCCACTGAGCCTGAGGAGAAAATTCCAGAGACGCCAGAGAAGGCTTAATTAACGAGGTGACATTAAAGGTGGAACTGGAAGAATAAGTAAGAATTCATAAGATTCACAACAAAGATTCATAAGAAAGCCATTCTATGCAGGGATATAGGATTAACAAAAGCACAGAGCTGTGAAAGATCATAGATGTCTGGGGATTGTAAGAATTTCAAAATCGGTAAAGTGTATGTGGTGAAAATGGTGGGAGATAATATTTAAAATGAAGTTTCACGAGTACCAAAGGCAAAGACTTTACACTTTACTCTGTGGGAACTGATGGAAATTTAAAGCAGAAGAGTAACATCCACAGATCTCTATATATGTAATTGGCAATGAGGTGTGGTATTCAAAAGGAATCAGAAGGGTGGTCCATGATTCCCTTTGTAGTATCAGGTTAATGCTGTGGACCTTAGTAACTTCTAATTAAGGTCTCCCATTAGTTCTGGGTCCAAGGGATTTGGCTCAATTGGGCATATTCCTGCTCTTATTTCAGGTTGCTAGCCATTTTTCTTGTATAAGGAAACAGTTTTTGTCTCTGAAATAGGGTATCGAGTAGGCTTGAATTGATTCTGCTTAGCTCAGAATGCCACACATTGAGATTTCCCTTGTAAAAATTATTGCTAAAAATCCCAGATTGTGTCTGATAGTGCTTTATATTTCATTAAAGCATACAGTCACAATAAACTCCAGTGATTGCCTGGTACATATCAAATATCTGGTTTAAAAGGCAGTTGGGAATCTATTCAATGCATCTGGCTATTTCAAGGTAGAAAATTTGTGTTTCTTGTGTGTGTTTGTGTCTCTCTGTGTGTGTATACAGACGAATAGGTTACTTTTTTTCCATATAGAGTTGTATTTTGAAGGCTTTTTCTGTTAATGCAGTGTTTCTTCAACTATAATCTTCATTCCAAATGTAGATTCATGATCCCTGTCCCAAACCTACTAAATCAAAATGGGTAGGTTTAGAACCCAATGATACACATCTTAAAAAGGTCTCCATATATTTCTAACGCTATTTAAAGTTTGAAAACCACTAAAATATGGGATCTATGGATTAATAAGATCATGCAGGAATATTTGATTTATAGATCTCCCAGACTCCACACTGCATGAAGTTACTTTTAAATACAGCAAACTAGGCTTCATTCAAAATAACCCTTGGCATTCTGAGGCAGAAGAACCACATAGTGAATTAGAAAGAAGACTCTAGCAGCCAGCTGTCAGGGTGGTCAATCAGGACAATGAGATAAACTAAAAGTCATAATCAAGCCTGTATTTACTTACTGTAAAATCGCAAGCAAGAGGCAACAAGAGGAGTCAACTTTCTAGTGTTCCATTTTCCCCTGTGGAAAAGCACCAGGCAAGAGTCAGGGGGATGCAGTGCAAATGAGGGTTAGATGAGGTTAGATGAAGATTCAGGGAGGGCAATGGCACCCCACCCCAGTACTCTTGCCTGGAAAATCCAATGGACGGAGTAGCCTGGTGGGCTGCAGTCCATGGGGTTGCTAACAGTTGGACAGACTGAGCGACTTCACTTTCACTTTTCTCTTTCATGCATTGGAGAAGGAAATGGCAACCCACTCCAGTATTCTTGCCTGGAGAATCCCAGGGATGGGGGAGCCTGGTGGGCTGCCGTCTATGGGGTCACACAGAGTTGGACACGACTGAAGCGACTTAGCAGCAGCAGCAGCAGCAGCAGATGAAGATTAGAGTGGGTTACTGTTGAGAAGCACTGAACAAAAGTGTCCTTCCTCTTTATGACCTGTGGACTGGAAATAAGGAAAGGAGGAGGGGCTAGGAGTGCAAAAGTAAAGAGACAAAATGCAGTGCTCCAGTCAAGACCCTTAATAAGAAGATCTCAGTGGAGATGTGGGAGAAGTGCCTCCACTGAATGAATGCAAGTATGTATATGAGCATGGCTGGCCCAAAGTGAGTGGCCTGAGTCTGTGACTGTAACTCTTTCTGGCAAACTGCAGTGCAGTGGCTGGGAATGAAGTTTAGTATGGGAAGAACAGCTTCTTCCCCCTGAGGCCTGCCAAGCAAAGCCTTGTAGTTGCCTATGGCCAGGCCTGAAAAAAAATCAACATAACATGTTAGTTTGGAGTTGGGCTCCTCAAGGATTTGACCGTGAACCAGGACATCAGGATACTATGCCCAGTTTTGCCAGTGATTCTATGAACAAGGTCAATTTTTCTGTTTTGGCCTCTGTTTCCTCATTTATCAAAATAAAGAGGCTCTACTGTAATAATCTCATGCTCAGCCTATGAGGCTCCATACATCTCTGTTGTTTGTAGTTTCATTGCTGAGAGAAGGTGGTTGATGTCCAAGGGTGACAGTACCTGAGCAATACCCCCTGCCACAAAATCAGCTTTATGTAAACTGGAGAAAATAGTTAATGACCCCTAGGCAGCCTCTTAGTACTCAGCTTGAGAATAGAAGTGTCTTCCTCATCTTAGAAAACTAGGGAGATTTCGAACAGCTTTCTGGTTCTGGGGATTATCTTTAGCAAATACTAGGTAAAGGTCAAAGGGAGCAGAAGCTCTCTTAAAGGTGACTCTTGACGTGAGGCTTCTCTCTCCCATCTGGCTTACTAGGCTCCAGCATTTATGATCTGAAGGAGAAGGGCCAGTTTGTTATGGTGGGAGGGGCTAATAGCATCTATAGACAGGGAGCTTATTGAATAGTAGTCTCAAAAAGACTATCGTAATAGGTCAATAACCTCAGATATGCACATGACACTACCCTTATGGCAGAAAGTGAAGAGGAACTAAAAAGCTTCTTGATAAAAGTGAAAGAGGAGAGTGAAAAAGTTGTCTTAAAGCTCAACATTCAGAAAACTAAGATCATGGCATCTGGTCCCATCACTTCATGGCAAATAGATGGGGAAACAGTGGCTTACTTTATTTTTCTGGGCTCCAAAATCACTTCAGATGGTGATTGAAGCCATTAAATTAAAATATGCTTACTCCTTGGAAGGAAAGTTATGACCAACCTAGACAGCATATTGAAAAGCAGAGACATTAGTTTGCCAACAAAGGTCCATCTAGTCAAGCTATGGTTTTTCCAGTGGTCATGTATGGATGTGAGAGTTGGACTGTGAAGAAAGCTGAGGGCCGAAGAATTGATGTTTTTGAACTGTGGTGTTGGAGAAGACTCTTGAGAGTCCCTTGGACTGCAAGGAGATCTAACCAGTCCATCCTAAAGGAAATCAGTCCTGGGTGTTCATTGGAAGGATTGATGCTGAAACTGAAACTCCAATACTTTGGCCACCTCATGTGAAGAGTTGACTCATTGGAAAAGACCCTGATGCTGGGAGGGATTGGGGGCAGGAGGAGAAGGGGACGACAGAAGATGAGATGGGTGGATGGCATCACCAACTTGATGGACATGAGTCTGGGTAAGCTTCAAGAGTTGGTGATGGACAGGAAGGCCTGGCGTGTTGCGATTCATGGGGTCGCAAAGAGTTGGACACGACTGAGTGACTGAACTGAACTGAATAGGTCAAGAATGTAAGATTCAGAGAGGAATTTGAAATCCAACCATTGAAAGCACTTAATAACACACAAGGGTACAATACTAGAGGAGTTGGCTACTTTTGTTTTAGAAAAATATTCATCGTAATTCATCATATAAATGAATGTGACTGTCAAGATCAAGAATCTGTACTCCTGGGTGCTGAGTGTTTTGGGGACAGAATGGGCCTCTGGTGGTATGTGTATACCATAGAACAGAAGGAGACTTAGATAAAGGTCATCCCAATCCGTGTCTCTTTATTTGTGTGTATTCTCAGTCACAATAGAGGAAACCATGTTAGCTTAAACAAGTTTCTGCTTGTGGGCTAAGTAATATCTTTGGGAGTTTTTTTTAGAACATCAGTATCTTTTGAGAGAGATGTCAAGTGCCATCAGTTCCTTGAAAGAAAGTGTTAGTCACTCAGTCAGGTCCAACTCTTTGTGACCCTAAGGACTGTAGCCTGCCAGGCTTCTCTGTCCATGGAATTCTCCAGGCAGGAATACTGGAGTGGGTTGCCATTCCCTTCTCCAGCCAGTCTTCCCAAAAAAGGGATCAAAACCGGGTCTCCTGCATTGCAGACAGATTCTTTACCATCTGAGCCACCAGGGCATACCATCAATTCCTTAGTTGTAGTTTACCCACAAATGTGAAGTCTGAGGAAGTGTCAGTCAAATAATTTTATTCAAAGGTTAGATCTGAAACATGAATGTGTCTTCTGGAATGTGATGGGATAGCAGGAGTGTAGGCAAAGCTGATGCTTGGGTTTTGGGTAACTGAAGGAGATGGTATTTCCATCTCCTGGGGGAGAGGCAGAGGTGGGCAAGAGGGTCAAATGGGCTTTACCACCCTTCAGTTCACACACTGACTCTGAGCACCTCCATCTCAACAGGGCCCAAATTTCTGAGCTGCCAACAGATGTTGTTTGTTTAATGATTATTTTTCTCCTGAGCTCACTGATACTTGCATGCTAAACAGTGAGACAAGTGGCCATAATTGAATGCTCAGGATCCAGAACAAAGTTTAAAGAAAGTTCACTAAATAAACCTAAAACCTTGTAGTGAAAAGAGAAAATGATTTGAAAAGTCTTTCTAACTTCAGAAACACAGAATAGCATTTTGCTCCACATGGGAATTAATTGGTTGATGGATTCATTTTACAAAATATTCTATCTAGTTGTTCTTAAATAAAAACTCTAGCAATTCAGAAATCTGAATGCTTCCAGAAAATTGAAAGGCACTGTGGTGCAGTGGAGAGAGCATGGAAACAGACAGCCTTGGGCAAGATGCTTAATATCTCAGTGCCTCAGTTTCCATTTTCTTATCTGTAAAATGAGGATAACAGCATCTGCCCAGCTTCATAGCTATTGGGGGGCTTCAGGATAATAAAGTATGTAAAGTGCCTAATACAGTTCCTGGCATATGTTGTTGTTGCTGTTGTTCCATTGCTAAGTTGTGTCTGACTCTTTGCAACCCCATGGACTGAAGCACGCCAGGCTCCTCTGTCCTCTGCTATCTCTCAGAGTTTGTTCATGTCCATTGAGTTGGTCATGCTATCTAACCACCCCATCCTCTGCCACCCACTTCTCCTCTTGCCTTCAATCTTTCCCAGCATCAGGGCTTTAGTCAATGTTTGGCTCTTTGCACCTGGTGGCCAAAGTATTGGAGCTTCAGCATCAGCATCAGTATCAACCCTTCCAATGAATAGTCAGGGTTGATTTCCTTTAGGATTAACTGGTTTGATCTCCTTGCTGTCCAAGGGACTCTCAAGCACCACAATTTGAAAACATCGTTTCTTTGGCATTTCCGGCATATAATAGATGCTTAAAAATGCTAGTTCCAGTGTTCCCCTTGTATTGAAGAGTGATGTTGGAGTAGAAAAGAGAGTCTAAAATATAGAAGGACAGAAGCCACAGCTCATGAAAATCAATCCTACTGAAGATAAAGCCATACTGAAAGCATGATGCAATTCTGTAGACAAAGTTTATATAATCTCTACAAATGGTTTATTCACAGTGTCTCAGGGAGCAAATTTATAGCTGTGCCTGGAACAAAGAGCTAGCCATCAAAAGATGATGGCAGTATGTACGGGACACCCAGTCCAGTTGGCATTGGCCCTGTTGTCACTATCAATATGGCAGGAGGCCCTTCAGCACACTCCTACTATACCAGAACCATCCCTGTTTACAAAGATAGTGGCTGCTTACTTGGGCAAGATTTTCAATGTGAGCTGTCAATAGTAATCAGGGAAAAATTCCCACTTAAACGGCAGCATAACATTGCAGCTATTCAAACAGACAAAAATAAACGGTCTTTAGTGTTGGAGAGGATGTAGGGAAAATGCAATTGTATACACTGCTGGTGGGAATGCAAATAGGTACAACCCTTTGGAAGATGGTTTTGTGGCTTCTCTAAAATATTGAAATGGGCCTTTACATCAGCTGAGCAATTCTGCTTCTATGTATATATCCCAGAGAAATATTCCCATATGCATTTGGAGACATGATCAAAGGATGGTTATTGTAGATTTAGTTGTAATAGCCTGACTGCTCATCTGTTGGAAAATGGTTAAACATTATAGCACATTCACATGATCAAATATTATGCAGCCATTTAAAAATGATGTGTATTAGATGCAAGAATATGGAAGTATCATTGATTCATTGTTGAAATTTAAAAGTAAGTTTCAATACAATGTTTATAGCATAATATCAAAATAATTTTCTAAAATTTTAGAGGTAGTATATACCTAGATTTATATAGGAAAAGATCTGGAAAGATAAGAGTTGCCCCTGGGTAGTTGTGATGGGAGTGCTGTTGGTTGAGCGGAGTCTTGAAATGCTACTTTCCCTGTTTATTTGTTGGATGTCTGCATTGTTTGAAATTCTTTAGATGAACATGTTGCAGTCTTTTAAATAAATCATGAAATAATAAAACAAATATATGTGACAGATTGGCTAAGTCATTTCTAGTCCATGATTGCTTGGTTTGCATTTTCTCAGAGTTTTCAAATAATGATAATGATACTAGCTAACATTTGTTAAGTGCTTACTATGTGCCTGGCAATGATCTAAGTGCTTTACATATATTAACTCATATCATCTTTACAAGATCCTTGTGAGGTTGTTGAAGTCTGTTTGGGCTGCTGTAATAAAAGTACAACATACTGGGTGGCTTATAAATAGTAGACATCTATTTCTCACAGTTCTGGAGGCTGAGAAGTCCAGGAGCAATACACCAGCAGATTCAGTGTCTAGTGAGGGCCTACTTCCTGGTTCATAGACAGCTATCTTCTTGCTCTATCCTCATAGGGTGGAAGGAGTGAGGAGGCTCTCTAGAGTCCCTTTCATAAGGGCAGTAATCCTATTCATGAGGGCTCCCACTTCATGACCTAATCACCTGCCAAAGGCCCCATCTCCTAATATCATCACAGTAGGGGTTAGGATTTTAACATATAAACTTGAGGGGAGGGGACATAAACATTTATTCTTATAGCAGAGGTAGAAATGATATCATGCCCATTTTACAGATCAGGAAACTGAGGCTCAGAGACATTAGAAACCTTATTGAATCTCCTACATTTAGTGATTAATGGAGCTGGACTTTGAAGTCAGAGAAACTTGCTTCAGAGCCAGCATGCTTAAACACTATTCCATAGTGCCACTCAGATGAAAGACATCAGTGACATAGTCCATGTCTTCAAAATGTTTAGAGACTGACTTGGGTGATATACACATTCTCTCTGGGTATTTTTTTCTGTCTTTTCTGTGTCTCTCACACACAGATACATAAACACATATAGGTTCAGAAATACACATGAAATAATATAATACAAACAAGCCTTATAGAAAATGAATGCTATAGAAGGTATTAATATCTAGGAGAAAGTGTTCATTGTAAGCGCTAGGACTCAGAGAAAAGCACTTAGAGTTGAACCTGTAGCTCACCTTCTCACCTGATTCTTCTGTGGTCAAGAACATGTTCAGTGATGCAGTTGGTACGGATACTTTAACAACTTATAACTAAGAATAAAACAAAACCTGGAAACCAACCCTCGTGTATATGTTACTCTGCAAAGTTGGGCTTGGGCATTGCAGCAGCCTTGAACCCAACTATGGTAACTTAAGTGGTTCTGTTGGCCTATGCTACAGGAGAACCACTGTAGGTATTCTGTGCCTCAGCCTCATCTCTCTCTTTTAATATGGAGTAAGTCCAATCTAAAGTTATATAAAGCCACAACTGGAAGGGCCTTTCTATGCTTTCTTTCCACTTTTTTTTTAATAGATGAAAAACTGAAGCCCAGAAAACTTAATTAACTTGATCAAGGGTCACACTGCTATTTTGGTGGCCAGAATAATGCATATGTGGTTGGTTGTTACTTTTCTTTAAAGTAAAATACATCACCTTGCTAAAAGGGTCCCTCTGCCTTGTGATTTAGGTAAAGGATTTAGAGGCTTTCATGTAGGGTTTGTTTTCTCCCTCCCCCTCTCTCTAAACACACACATATACCCACACATACATGTACAATAATTTTACTTCCTGATGCTTTTGTTTGTGTTTTTTATTAATTACCACTTTCCCTCCACATAAGTTATTGGAGGAATTTAGTGAGCCTTTTTCCTCCTGAATACAGGTGGGGAGGAGAAAATGTTTGATCTGTCCAGACATGACTTTTCAAAGGGTATCACTGTCATGGCCAGAGGATGAATGATGGCACTCCTAATAGAATCTTGAGAACAGGTCCCAGTTTTCAGGGATGGCATTTCACGTGCTTGCTTGGAGGATGATGAGTTAGTACCTCGCTGACATGATCAATTATGTGGGGCCAGGGTTAGGATTATATAACAGACCTGCCTGCAGGAAAAACCTTATAAAACAAAGAGGTGGGAAAAAAGTGCTGTGCAATTGCATAATAATCTTGTGAAAAACAAAATGGCTTATTCATTTTAATAAAAACACTGGGAAAAAATGATGAGTCTTCACTCTGTCTAATCAATTGCAGGGCTTCACAATAAAAGTGAAGCCGCTTACTCCCCACAAATAAGCACAAAATCAATCTTCAAAAGCAACATATTTTATTGCACCTATTCTTGGCTCTTCAACCCCCCCCCCCCCAATTTATAAATGGTTATTTTTTTTTCCTCAGTTAGGTGAAGATGGGGTGGGGAAGAGCAGGACTTGTAGGTATCTATAGCTTTCTGAACTAAGTGTCATGGGGCTGTCCTTCCCAGTTCAATAGTAACATCAGTTAACATGAGGATTAAGTTGCAGGTTGAGTTATGTGTAGTAGAAGCACACAGCAGGGTTTATCAGAGAAGAGTCTTAATTCAACTCTGCTCTAGATAAGCTCTGAAGCTGGACAATATGGCAAGATCCATGCTTGTGTCTAGGCCCAACCAGGGTCATCATTCCTTAATTTTCTTCTGAGATATTTCCTACCAGCCTGCACATAAAATCTGGTGCTTAAGCTTTCTTTCCCATCCACATACAAACATCCCGAAGTCTTTGTTTCTTCTTCTTCCTTTATGCTGAAATATACATCTGCTTTTAGCCTACTTCCTCTGATTCTATAGATCTTAAAAGGTGATTTCTCCCAGGAAGCATTTCTTAGCACTCTTCCATAACTCCTTGCCTTTCAGTATAGATTTAGGTACTTCTCTTCACACACACACACACATTCACACACCCACCCCTTGCTTTACCTGTCATTGTCTACTTACATGGCTTTCTTATCCCCTTCATAGAATGCTCAAAGATAGGGGCCAGGTACATGTTGGATCTGTATCTATATTAGGCAACACTGTGGTTGACACAGAGAATGGGCTCAGTCAGTAATTCTGGAATCAAAGTAAATGCTGTGGCTTACCTGATATCATGAGACGAGAGGGAGCAGCAATGAATTAATCAGATAAACATCCCTATTAGAATGGATTTCAAGAACTGGCAATGTTGAAAGAGCCTTAAAACAGGAAATATGGAGGCTGTGAATGGCAGCAACTCTGCAAACAGGGGCACAGAGCTTGAATCTGTGATCTAGACATGTTTTCCTTCAGTTAGTGTCCTTGGGGCTAACCACTTCCAGGATTATTTCCTCAGAGAGATGTCTTCATCGAGTCATATTTATAACCTATTTCCCCAAATTGAATTGGATTTCATGGGTGGCTTACCTAGTCCAGGGACTCTCAGTAACATTCAGGTAACACTCTGTGCCCATGGTGAACACCAATGTGCACCTGTCTCAATTGATACAGCTGCTCATTTGCTGAGCAGGGAGCCAGGCGGTTCTAGGCCAGAACATGCTGGTGTTATTATGGAGAAATAGTTTTGTTTCAGTAGAAACTTTACTAGTCAAGGTGAAGTTAAAGAATAAAAACTTTTCTAAGAGGAAAAACACTAGTGCAAATGGAGAGGAGGGATAGGATATGTGTGTGTATGTGTGTGTGTATGTGTGTGTGTGTGTGTGTGTGTGTAAAAGAGAGGGAAGGAGTGAGGGAGGGGGGGAAAGAAACTATTTGATTCTTTTTTTAATATAAATTTATTTATTTTAATTGGAGGTTTATAACTTTACAATATTGTATTGGTTTTGCCATACATCAACATGAATCCCCCACAGGTATACACGTGTTCCCCATCCTGAACCCCCTCCCTCCTCCCTCCCCGTACCATCTCTCTGGGTCGTCCCAGTGCACCAGCCCCAAGCATCCAGTATCATGCATTGAACCTGGACTGGCGATTCTTTTCACATATGATAACATGCATGTTTCAATGCCATTCTCCCAAATCATCCCACCATCTCCCTCTCCCACAGAGTCCAAAAGACTGTTCTATACATCTCTGTCTCTTTTGCCCTATTTGATTCTTATAACTTAGATTCTTGTCTAAAAATAAGAGCAAACATTTATAGAATTTATGCCAAGCATTCTACTGAGCACCTTACATTCAGCATCTCATTGAATTCTCATAACCTTTTCAGGCAGTACTATCATGGACCCTATTTTATGTATGAAAATAGTAAGGCTTGGGTAAATGAAATAATTTGCTAATATTCACAGAATTGGTAAGTGGTAGAGCTGGGAATTTAAACTTCATTTGTTTGATTCTAAAGCTCATGTTCTTCCCTCTAATGAAAAATACAACTTACATGCAGTAAAAGATGTAAATCCAAAGGATAAGCTGGGTAGTATTTTACCTATGTATATACTTACGTAATCATTACCCAGGTCA
This sequence comes from Oreotragus oreotragus, assembly GCA_006410675.1. Taxonomy (NCBI): domain Eukaryota; kingdom Metazoa; phylum Chordata; class Mammalia; order Artiodactyla; family Bovidae; genus Oreotragus; species Oreotragus oreotragus. The sequence continues at coordinate 16,402 of SJYX01015026.1, read as the reverse complement.
AGATATAGAACATTTCCATCATCTCAGAAAGTTTTTTTATGCCTTTTTCAAGTCAACACCAGCAAACCCCGCCCCCCACAAGGTAACCATTGTTTCGACTTCTATCACAGTATATCTATGATTTTTAAAGTGTGGACCCAGGACTAACAGCGTCAGAATCACCTGGGAACTTGTTCAAAATGCATATTCTTAGGCACCACCCTAAACCAGCAGAATCAGAAACCCTGATTTTAAAAGGCTTTTCAGGTGATTTTGTACACTGAAGTTTGGAACTGCCACATGGAGTAGGTTTTCGTGTTTTTGAAATTTATGTATATAAAAATAGAATTATATAGTATATATTCTTTTCTGCCTGGCATTTTTTTCTCTTAGCAAAACATCTGTGAAATTTATTCATATTGTTTTGTGTCTCAGTAATTCCTTCATTTGAAATTGCTGATTAGTATTTCATTGTATGAATATACAATGGTATCTGTTTGATAGTTTGTTCATTTGTCTAAGTCAAATTTATGAAATCACAAAAATTAAGCTGCAGCTTAAGCAAGAGTAAAGCAGGTTGTTTTCTCATGTGATACAATTTCAGAAAAGCAACGCTGTTGTCCCAACCAAATCTCTTATTTGCTTCCTAATGTTGGGAATTTATTTAATTGGAAGCTAAGACTTTTTTTTTTAATTCCACAATAATCACTAAAACTCAAAAAGCACAAGTATGTTCCAAGAATAAAAGAAGATAGACTAAAAATCATACTGAAGTGCTAATGATCTATCCTTTCTTTCCAGAAGACTTAAGGGCATAGATGCCAACTATATCATATGTAAGCTATCACTTACTATGAATAATCTAAGCCCATGACAGACATTACTCATCAATCATGCTATATTTAAGGGTTGATTCTCAGTGCAATCTCAGGATCCTTCTCAACAAATTATCCCAGACAGCAACTATGAATCCATCATGGCTGACTTGCCACCTCTGGCCTAATTCATGTGTGTGTGTGTGTTTGTGATAGTGTTTAGGACTAAAGAGTGGAAGAAGACACCATGGAGGGGATGAATGGCTCAGGAAGAAGAACCAAAGTCAGATTTTCTTTTCTGTGACATGTTCTCATAAGAACATTAGAAAGCCCATTAGGTGGCTCAGTTCAGTTCAGTCGCTCAGTCGTGTCCGACTCTTTACGACCCCATGAATCTCAGCATACCAGGCCTCCTTGTCCGTCACCATCTCCCAGAGTTCACTCAAGCTCACGTCCATCGAGTTGGTGATACCATCCAGCCATCTCATCCTCGGTCGTCCCCTTCTCCTCCTGCCCCCAATCCCTCCCAGCATCAGTCTTTTCCAATGAGTCAACTCTTCGCATGAGGTGGCCAAAGCACTGGAGTTTCAGCTTTAGCATCATTCCTTCCAATGAACACCCAGGACTGATCTCCTTTAGGATGGACTAGTTGGATCTCCTTGCAGTCCAAGGGACTCTCAAGAGTCTTCTCCAACACCACAGTCCAAAAGCATCAATTCTTCAGTGCTCAGCCTTCTTCACAGTCCAGCTCTCACATCCATACATAACCCCTGGAAAAACCATAGCTTTGACTAGGCGGACCTTTGTTGGCAAAGTAATATCTCTGCTTCTGAATATGCTATCTAAGTTGGTCATAACTTTTCTTCCAAGGAGTAAGTGTCTTTTAGTTTCATGGCTATAATCACCATCGGCAGTGATTTCGGAGCTCAAAAAAATAAAGTCTGTCACTGTTTCCACTGTTTCCTCATCTATTTGCCATGAAGTGATGGGACCAGATGCCATGATCTTCGTTTTCTGAATGTTGAGCTTTAAGCCAGCTTTTTCACTCTCCTTTTTCACTTTCATCAAGAGGCTTTTTAGTTTCTCTTCACTTTCTGTCACCTGCATATCTGAGGTTATTGATATTTCTCTTGGCAATCTTGATTCCAGCTTGTGCTTCCCATAGGTTATAGTAAATTCTTAGCTAACTGAAATGGTGTGAAATAAGCATAACACAATTACAACAGCAACTACTACTGCTACTATTTTTACTGAGAGCTATGTATTGGGCCTTGTGGTAAATGATCTATTTGCATTGTCTTATTTAATTCTCAGAACCCAGCTAAACCATTATTATTGTCTCCATTTCAGATGTTAAGTTGAGGCTTAGGGAGGTGCCCAAATTCATATGACAGCTGAGATTCAAATCCAGGAGTTCTGCCTCCATATCCCCTGTTCTTTGGAAACTAATACTCCATACTGACTCTGAGAGGATTCCATTTAAGGCTACTTAGAACCACTTTTTCTCCCAACTCTTGTCAAAAAAAAAAAGTCTGTGTTCACTTTCCTGCCTTAATCAGAATATAGTGATCATTAAGGATTATTATCAGGGTTTATCATCAGGGGTTACACTTACAACTAGAGCTGTCAGTGGCACAGGTGTAGGAGATTAGAAGAGTAGGCATGTAAAATACACCCCCACCCAGGTGTCTGCTTCCTCTCTTTAGTTCTAAACACCATTATGATCACACACATGCTTGTGTGTGCACACAGAAATTAGGGCATTCTTTAGAAATTAGCTTTTCAACTATAGGTAAATGAATAAATTTGTTTCATTTATCAGACATGTACCATTTGCTAGACTTTAAGTTCATGAGGGCAAGGACCTTTCTTGTTCACTGCTGTATTCCCATTATCAGGCACTTGAAAAAGAATGTGCTCAATAAGTATTTGTTGAATGAATGTAAGGATGGATGAATAAATGCATGCATGAATGCTAAGCATTGTACCAAGCTCTGGGATATGAGTGTCACTTCTAATTTTGGTCATTTGCCTCAAAGGGAGAAGTTAGTATGGAGATCTCATTAGTTCGATAAAAGTTATATGCTTCTGACTCCTAGGCTTCCAGAATTTCCATACATAATATGTAAGGAAAATTCAAAGTTTGGTCTTCTCTGTCATATCTGGTATTTTTTCCCAATAATTTAATAGTCAAGACTTTATTTCCAATTGACAGAAGCTTGCTTCTTTAAAAAAAAAAAAAGCTGAATATATTGGTACTGTCAGGAGAAGGTAAACTTTGTGTCCACAGTGATTTCTACATTGAGTGTTGCATTTTAAAAAACACGAAATAATGAAAGAAGGAACAGAACTCCCTGCTATCCTTTGCACAGTTAAAATGCATTACATGGTAAAGTAGTCTTTTGCAAAAATAAGTCAGTGTGGGTTCAGTATTGAGCAAAATGCTTCAGTGGTTTTTGTAAAATTGAAAGTAGCATCTTTCTAATCTAGTGAAAGTGAACATTCAAAAATGTCTCACTTTTTTCCCTAAAATTATGCACCGGACCTGGGACCATGGCAAGCGACTTACCCAAGTATACTTCCACGGCAGCTCAGGTATCCTGTCTCTCTGTCTCACAACAAAGCCATACAAATGGCACACTTACAGAGTTGAAGTGGTGCCCATGTCACCTCAGCATCAAGCACAGTTGGATTCTATTGAGTGGGAGCCAGAAGGCTTGCGTTATCTCCAAGAATAGTGCCTGCTTATCTCACTTCGAGCCACCTCTTATGCACAGGTGGGTGAAGCAAGCCATTTTTTCCTTAAAGAGTAAAAGGAATAATGACCATTCTTATTTGCTATCACTTTCAGCCCCAAAGTGATTAAGGTCAAAAATAGCAAGACAAACTTCTTTTTGGGGTCTATGTAGCCATTCTAGGGCCCTGTTCTAAGAAACGTTACTGGTGACAAGAATCAAGCGCTTGTATTCCAGAGGGATACTATGTGGTCTGGAAGAGGAATTCAAGTTTTTGGTTCTTGGTTTTACTTTTGCCATTATATGGGCAGTGGTTGCTGTGGTGGCAAGTTATGGAGATATTTAGTGATACAGCCCTACAAGTGATTTTTTTTTTGGAGATGGTGACAGTACACAATTCTTTTCACCAAATCTAGATTTATTAGTTTCCTATCACTGCTGTAATAAAATACCACAAACTTAGAGACTTAAGTCCACACAAACGTATTCTTTTATATTCTGGATGTAAGATGTCTTAGGCCTCTCAGGTGGCACTTGTGGTAAAGAACCTGCCTGCCAGTTCAGGAGCTGCAGGAGACCTGGGTTCGATTCCTGGACTGGAAAGATTCGCTGGAAGAGGAAATGGCAACCCACACCAGTATTTTGCCCTCGAGAATCCTATGGACAGAGGAACCTGGTGGGCCATAGTCTATGGGGTTGCAGAGAGTCAGACACGACTGAAGCAACTTAGCAAGAAGTCTTAAAATCAAGGTGTCTATGGGGCTGTGTTCCTTTTGAAGGCTCTAGGGGGGAATCCATTTCCTTCTCTTTTTCAGCTTGTAGAGGCCACCCACATTCCTGGGCTTATGCCCCTCTTCTCTGTCTTCAAAGCATATCACTTTGACCTCTGCTTCCATTACGCCATCTCTTTTTTTCTGCCTTTGACTCTCTTGCTTTCCTCTTATAAAGACCCCTGTAATTACTTTGGGCCCACCTAAATAATGCAGGATAATCTCTCCATCTTAGCATCTTCAATTTAATTACATCTGAAAAATCCCCTTTGCTATGTAAGGTAACACATCTACAGGTTCTAGAGATTAGGACATGGATATCTTTGCATGCTCAGTCACTTCAGTCATGTCCGACTCTTTGAGACCCCATGGACTGTGGCCTGCCAGGTTCTCTCTCCATGGGATTCGCAGCGGCAAAATACTGGAGTGGAGTGGATTGCCATTTCCTTCTCCAGGGCATCTTCCTGACCCAGGGATCAAACTCACATCTCCTGCATTGGCAGGTGGATTCTTTACTATTGAACTACCAGAGAAGCCCAATAGTGCTCATAGACATTATTAAACTTGCCCAACCTTATATAGCTAAGAAGTGGTACAGCCAGGACTCAAATTCAGGTATCACTTACGTAAAGCCCATGCAGTTTCTCGTTTCCCACTCTGCCTCTGCAGTTTTGCTAAGTTTACTTTCTTCATTTCCTGGCCCCTGTGTGTACCTAAACTTTGACCAGAAATGTCTCAACTGGGTGCCTTTGGTCACATGTATCTAGATCTGGGCAATTTCATCATTACCACTGCAAGTACAGCTCACTTTAACTCCAGAAAATTTATTAAGCATCAACATATGCCCCTACCCTGTGCAAAGTCCATGCCTCACTGATGGTGATGACTCATTTGGGCCATATTGATATTGTCAGGGAATTAGACTGTAACTGTATCATTTCATGATTATCTCTCAGGATAAAAAGGAGCAGATACCTCAAACAGTTCACTGAAACGGTCATACCTTGTTAGCAGGAAATTGCCAAGTTTCCCAAGCTCCTTAAACTTGGAAATCTATCTACCTCTAAGAGATGAGAGATGATTTTCTGCATTTTTTTTAACCATTCAAAAGATAGTCCTTGAGATAAGCAGTGTCCCTGGGCCTGTGGTGGACGACTGTGGATAATAGAAGGCTGGTTAATGCAAAAGTAACATGACTATATATGAAATGTCCCTTATATTTCCTTTAATAGTATGTGGCTTCATCTTTTCAGGGACAGAGGAAGGTCAAACCCAAAGCTGATAGTCATGGTGACATTAATCTGGCTGTGTTATTGGCCAATGAATACTTTATTCTTTAAGAGCCTCCCCCAACCCAGTTCTCTCTCTTTTTTTTTTTCCCTTTTCTTTTCTTTTTAGTCATACCATATAGCTTGCAGGACCTTAGTTCCTTGACCAGGGATCAAACCCAGGTCCCCAGAAGTGGAAGCACAGAATCCTAATCACTAGGGAAGCCCCACAACCTCAGTTCTTTAACCATCCCATCTCAGTTTTCCTGAAACCTCTCCTCCCCAACCATTTCATACAGCAAATCACTCAGATGCTGTATCTATTATCTAAGCTCAAACTGATTGCTTCCATGTCCCATTTCCCAATGAGGCTCTATTCCTTATAGATTATAATAACTGTGTACCAATTTATTAAATATATAGCATTGTCACTCTTTCCAGCTAATAACTTTCATTGTTGTAAGTGGGGGGAGGGATGAGGTAGACAGAGAGAGGGAGAGAGAGAGGATGTTAGATTTTCAAAGCTTTCACTCCATTCCTGAAAAAAAGTTCCCTTTCCTCCCAAATCTAATTTTCTTCTAGAATTCATGTCACTTTTTTTCCATCTTCCAAGTACCAAGCAGTCTCAATAACTCTTTTTCTCCCTGTTCATTAAAAGCTACTTTGTCTTATTGATTCTTTGATTCAGTTTTACACTTTTTAAAACTTTAACATATGTCAGGCACTGTGCCAAGTTCTAGAGAAACAAAATCAGACAAACCCCATAACCAGAAAGAGTTTTTAGGTTAAGAAGAAACTGACATGTTAACAGAATGTTTTGGTATACTATAGTATGGACAAACATGCATAAAATAGAGTTCATGAAGAGCTTACTCTTCATTTTGATGGATGAATAGAAGTTAATTGGACAAAATAATTGAGAGGTTTCATTTCCTTAATGATGTCTTTAGCTTGCTGACTACCTTTTCCAGGTTTATGGCCCTACCCTGGTTCAGACCATCAACTCAATCTCAAACAGTTTACTGAAACAGTCTCCCAGCCAGTCTTCATGTTTCTTTTCTGGTATCCAAACTTCTTTTCTATCCACTGGCTTTCCTCCATCTTACACCTTGCTAACAGATTAATCTTTATTTATTTGCAAAAATAAGTCTTTCTGTCCCTAGCACCTCTCCCAGCTCTAAAATCTTCATTGACGTTCTACTGTTTTCAAGATAAAATCTTGCGTTCTTCACTGGCATTCAGTTCTCTCTACATTCCAGTCCTCATCTATGGGCCCAACTCCATGACCTATATTTTCTGACACATAACCTACTCCTTACTCAAATGTGTGTGTAATTTCTCAAGCTTCTAGACACGTTCTCACCTCTGTATTTTGATCACAAATATCTTGTTCAGAATGCCTTCCTCTAATACCCAGGCAGATATAAGCCTTACTCCTCCTTCAAAAACTAGCTCAAGCCTCATATACCCTCTATAGAATCTACCTGGTCCACCTGATCCATCTAGATCCGTCTACAGCTTTATCCAGTAGGCTTCTGTCATTTAGCATTTAGCATAAGTAATCTTCTACTGCACTTACTTTTTATGTACAATTCCAGTCTTTCTGGTTAATAATCCCCTTTAAACAGAGAGTACCTCTTACATCCCTTCATATCTCTGCTGTTTAAATAGCTCAGAAGATTTTTTTTTTTATGATGATGGTAATGAGTCAGCTGTGTTGTCCATACAGGTGAGATATGTGGAAAAGAACTCTTGGAATTCCTCATTTCACACCATGTAGTGAACTGTGAACTCCCTGATGTTCATGCTGGTTTTAGAAAAGGCAGAGGAACCAGAGATCAAATCGCCAACATCCGCTGGATCATGGAAAAAGCAAGAGAGTTCCAGAAAAACATCTATTTCTGCTTTATTGACTATGCCAAAGCCTTTGACTGTGTGGATCACAATAAACTGTGGAAAATTCTGAAAGATATGGGAATACCATACCACCTAACCAGCCTCTTGAGAAATCTGTATGCAGGTCAGGAAGCAACAGTTAGAACTGGACATGGAACAACAGACTGGTTCCAAATAGGAAAAGGAGTACGTCAAGGCTGTATA
>SJYX01015025.1:724569-737609 GCA_006410675.1 Oreotragus oreotragus | reverse complement strand
ATTCAGGGTGGGGAACACGTGTATACCTGTGGTGGATTCATGTTGATGTATGGCAAAACCAGTAAAATATTGTAAACTAATTAACCTCCAATTAAAATAAATAAATTTATATTAAAAAAGAATATATTTAAATATCAAGGATATTCACATTGTTTCAGCTTTGTATGGTGTTTGTGGATGTACGGATTGTTTAACACAGGGCTTGATGCCTTGTATTGGAGACTGAGACATAAAATTTGAAATCAGGAATAAAAACAGAGAAAGAAAAATTTATGTTGGTTAAGGGGATAGTTTCCATAATTCATGATACTTAAATGATACTATAATATAAGAAAAATGGAATTCTTTATGTTTCTATGGCAATCTGATAAGAGAGACTTATCTGATAAGCGAGAGATTTCTTGCTTCCTAATAATGTTTTTGTAACAAAATGATAATGAGTCCTGAAAATCAGCCACTGTCAAGTAAATTTAGGCTGCTGAGTATGGATTATAGAAGAAAACAATATTTAGAACAAAGGGCTTATTAATGAAAGGCAAATTAAATATCCAGTTCTTAGTCGCTTAATCTCTAAAATGACAGAAGAATATTTACCAAAAGCTAAGAAAACTGTAAAGTGCTTAGACAACTCTGTGTTGGCAATTGGAAGGTATCCAGTGTGCTGTGATGGTAACAGAAGTAAGGAGGAATTGGAGAAGGGGTGGATGCCTTTTAGTAAAGGGGGAAACAAAATGGTACAGAGGAAGGACAAGAGGAAGAAGGAATAAGTTACCGTGTTTATTGTTGTGTGGCCCATAAGAGCATGTATTTTAAAGACAGGGAAACCATTGATGGTTTTTGCAACAAAAAGTAGAGAAGTGGAGTAATGCATGGTCTTTGATATAAAAAGAGTGTAATTCTTATGGAAAAGAAAATGAATATTGAAAGGAACATTCATTTAGGCCATCTTAAACTAAATATCTAGTGATAAAAAAAGAAAAATTGGGAATGGTGTTGGATGAGAGACTTGGATTGGCAACTCTAATAATATGGTTGTGTCAGCAGAAAACACAGAAGCTAAATGCATGATTGAGTGTTCTCAAATAAAAATCATGGGCTTTCACCTCTTTAGAAATAATGCAGTGCCATTTTGCATACCCAGAATTGGCCTGTCTAGTGACATAGGCTCTCCTTCAGCATTTGCCTTACATCAAAGGAACCTCACCATTCATTCATTTTATCTAGCAATGTAGAATAAAACCCATGAAGTGAGATTCTTTCAAATGACTCCTTATAAGAAATATTAATTTTATATTGGCTGTGTGGTATGATTTCCATGGAAAACACTGAAGTAGTGTTTTAATCAATAGATTAAAATAAATCACTAAAATCGACAAATCTTTTTAATTAATTAATTAATTTTAATTGGAGTCTAATTACTTTATATTATAGTGGTGGTTTTTGCCATATTTTGACATCAATCAGCCACGGGTGTATGTGTGTCCCCCATCCCAAACCCCACTCTCACCTCCCACCCCATCCCATCCCTCTGGGTTGTTCACTGGACAACCAAGCATCGATTTTGACTGCCCTGTTTCATCTGTCAAACTTGGACTGGTGAACTGTTTCACATACGGTAATATACATGTTTCAATGCTATTCTCGCAAATCATCCCACCCTCACCTTCTCCCACAGAGTCCAAAAGTCTATTCATTATGTCTGTGTATCTTTTGCTGTCTTGCATATAGGGTCATTGTTACCATCTTTCTAAATTCCACATATATGTGTTAATATACTGTATTTTTTTTCTTTCTGACTTACTTCACTCTGTATAATAGGCTCTAGTTTCATCCACCTCATTAGAACTGATTCAAATATGTTCTCTTTAATAGCAGAATAATATTCCATTGTGTATATGTGCCACAACTTTCTTATCCATTCATCTGTTGATGAGCANTAATATACTGTATTTTTTTTCTTTCTGACTTACTTCACTCTGTATAATAGGCTCTAGTTTCATCCACCTCATTAGAACTGATTCAAATATGTTCTCTTTAATAGCAGAATAATATTCCATTGTGTATATGTGCCACAACTTTCTTATCCATTCATCTGTTGATGAGCAACTAGGTTGCTTCCATGTCCTAGTTGTTGTAAACAGTGCTGTGATGAACATTGAGGTGCACATGTCTCTTTCAATTCTGGTTTCTTCAGTGTGTGTGCCCAGCAGTGGGATTGCAGAGCCATATGGCAGTTCTATTTCCAGTTTTTTAAGGAATCTCCACACTGTTCTCCATAGTAGCTATACTAGTGTACATTCCCACCAATAGTGTAAGGGGGTTTCCTTTTCTCTGCACCTTCTCCAGCATTTATTGTTTGTAAACTTTTTGATAGCAGCCATTCTAACTGATGTGAGATGGTACCTCATTGTGGTTTTGATTTGCATTTCTCTGATAATGAGTGAGTGATGTTGAGAATTTTTTCATGTGTTTGTTAGCCATCTGTATGTCTTCTTTAGAGAACTGTTTATTTCTTAGCCCCATTTTTTTGATTGGATCATTTATTTTTCTGATATTGAGCTGCATGAGCTGCTTGTATATTTTTTAGATTAATTCTTTGTCAGTCATTTCATTTGCTATTATTTTCTCCAATTTTGTATTTTCACCTTGCCTATAGTTTCCTTTGTTGTGCAAAAGCTTTTAATTGTAATTGGGTCCCATTTGCTTATTTTTACTTTTATTTCCATTACTCTGGGAAGTGGGTCATAGAGGATTTTGCCTGTGATATGTCAGACAGTGTTTTGCCTATGTTTTCCTCTAGAAGTTTTTATAGTTTCTGGTCTTACATTTAGATCTTTACTCCATTTTGAGTTTATTTTTGTGTATGCTGTTAGAAAGTGTTCTAGTTTCATTCTCTTACAGTTGTTTGACCAGTTTTCCCAGCACCACTTGTTAAAGAGATTGTCTTTTCTCTTGCCTTCTTTGTCAAAGATAAGGTGTCCATAGGTGCATGGATTTATCTCTGGGCTTTCTGTTTCGTTCCATTGATCTAAATTTCTGTCTTTGTGCCAGTACCATACTGTCTTGATGACTGTAGCTTTGTAGTATAGTCTGAAGTCATGAGTTTTCCCAGCACCACTTGTCAAAGAGATTATCTTTTCTCCATTGTATATTCTTGCCTCCTTTGTCAAAGAAAAGGTGTCCTTAGGTGCATGGATTTATCTCTGGACTTTTTTTTTTCTTTTCGTTGATCTATATTTCTGTCTTTGTGCCAGTACCATACTGCTTTGATGACTGTAGCTTTGTAGTAGAGCCTGAAGTCAAGCAGGTTGATTCCTCCAGTTCTTTTCTTCTTTCTCAAGATTTCTCTGGCTCTTCAAGTTTTTTTTTTTTTTTTTTGGTTGTTTCCATACAAATTGTGAGATTAATTTTTCTACTTCTGTAATATAATCTATAGATTGCTTTGGGTAGGATACTCATTTTCACTATATTAATTCTTCCAATCCATAAACATGGTATATTTCTCCATTTATTTGTGTCATCTTTGATTTCTTTCTTCAGTGTTTTATAATTTTCTATGCATCGGCCTTTTGTATCTTTAGGTAGATTTATTTCTAAGTATTTTATTCTTTGTGTCACAATGGTGAATGAAATTGTTTCCTTAATTTCTCTTTGTGTTTTCTTATTGTTAGCATATAGGAATGCAAATGATTTCTGTATATTAGTTATATATATTGCAACTTTACTGTATTCATCAACTAGCTCTAGTAATTTTCTGATAGTGTCTTTAGGGTTTTCCATGTAGTGGAGGTTGTCATCTGCAAATAGTGCGAGTTTTACTTCTTTTCCAATCTAGATTCCTTTTATTTCTTTTTCTGCTCTGATTGCTGTGGCTAAAACTTCCATAACTATGGTGAATACTAGTTGTGAGAGTGGGCACCATTGTCTTATTCCTGACTTCAGGGGAAATGCCTTCAATTTTTCACCTTTGAGGATAATATTTGCTGTGGGTTTATCATATATGGCTTTCACTATGTTGAGGTATGTTCCTTCTTTGCCTACTTTTTGGAAGTTTTTTTTTTTTATCATAAATAGATGTGCTTTGTCAAAGGCTTTCTCTGCATCTATTGAGATAATCATATGGTTTGTATCTTCCAATTTGTTAATGTGGTGTATCACATTGATTGATTTGTAAATGTTGAAGTATCCTTGCATCCCTGGGATAAAGATCACTTGGTCATGATGTATGATCTTTTTAATATGTTGTTGGATTCTGTTTGCTAGAATTTTGTTGAGGAAATTTTCTGGTGGTGTCTTTAGGGTTTTCTATGTAGAGGATCATGTCATCTGCAAACAATGAGAGTTTTACTTCTTTTTTCCAATCTGGATTCCTTTTCTTTCTTTCTTTTTTGTTTTTTTACCTCTGATTGCTGTAGCTAAAACTTCCAAAACTATATTGAATAATAGTGGTGATATTGGGCACCCTTACCTTGTTCCTGACTTTAGGGGAAATGCTTTCAATTTTTCACCATTGAGGATAATATTTGATGTGAATTTATTGTATATGGCTTTTGTTGTGATGAGATATGTTTCTTCTATGCCTGTTTACTGGAGAGTTTTTATCATAAGTGAATGTTGAATTTTGTCAAAGGCTTTCTCTGCATCTATTAAGATAACCATATGGTTTTTATCCTTCAGTTTGTTAATATGGTGTATCACATTGATTGGTTTGTTAATATCAAAGAATCCTTGCATCCCTGGGATAAAGCCCACTTGGTCATCATGTATGATCTTTTTAATATGTCATTGGAGTCTGTTTGCTAGAATTTTGTTGAGGATTTTGCATCTATGCTCATCAGTGATATTGGCCAGTAGTTTTCTTTTCTTTCTTTTCTTTCTTTTTTTTTTTCTGTGGCATCTTTGTCTGGTTTTGGTATCACAGTGATGGACCTCATAGAATGAGTTTTGGAGTTTACCTTCCTCTGCAATATTCTGACAGAGTTTGATTAGGATAGATGTTAGCTCTTCTGTAAATTTTTGGTAGAGTTCACCTGGGATGCCATCTGGGCTTTTGCTTATTGGAAGATTTCTGATTACAGTTTCTATTTTCATGCTTGTGATGGTTCTGTTAAGATTTTCTGTTTCTTCCTGGTTCAGTTTGGGAAGGTTTTACCTTTCTAAGAATTTGTCCATCTCTTCCAAGTTATCCATTTGGTTGGCATATAGTTGCTGGTAGTAGTCTCTTATGGTCTTTTGTATTTCTGTGTAGTCTGTTGTGATTTCCCCATTTTCGTTTCTAATTTTGTTGATTTGATTCTTCTCTTTTTTTTTTTCTTAGTGAGTCTGGCTAATGGTTTGTTTATTTTATTTACCTTCTCAAAGAACCATCTTTAGTTTTGCTGTAAAATCAATCTTAATGTCTACTAGAGGTAGATAGAAAATGCTAAATTTTACTTATTTGAAAAAATATGGAAAAATAGGATTGCTTTTGGATAGCCTTAGAAGCAAAGTTCAGAACTTTGGTTTTTATTCTTATAAGGAGCTGTTAAACAGATACATTGTGTTTGTGTATATGTGTGTGTATGTACCATTTTTGTATTTGATAATATAAAGGCTATGATTAAGCTGCTTTTTTTGATCTAGTATAAAGATCCCAAACAATGTGTCTTAAAAATTAACAGCTTATATGTTTATTATTTTCCTCTGAGATAAGATAAATCTTAAGTCTGTAACCTGTTATTTTAAAAGAAATTTAGCAGTTGCTATTTATTCACAACAGAGTTATGAAACACTAATTTGTAAAGCTTCACTAAATTCTGTTGGCAAGTCACTTTCAGGTGTGAAATGATTAGCCAATTCTCAAACTGGCAAAATAATTATCTGTGCTCTCTAATATTTGGTTATTATGTAGCTTTTTAAAAGGATACATACATAGACTACATTTTGAAATAGATTTTTGAAACAAATATGACTTTTTGTAAACCATTAAAATCACTGAAAGTAAGAGTAAATATACAATTTATATTTTACTCATTCTGTACAACACAGGACACAACTAGTTAAGTTTATCCTCAGAATACTTACCTCATTGAAAAATAACAGAAAAGTTTCTCCATAATTTTTTCCTAAAGACTTATGAATATCATGACCCAAAGATTCATGCTAAATCATTTTGTTCCAATGAAAGCAAAAACATTTCCAGAAATTTCAGGCTTGTCAAAAACATTAGTCACCTATTTAAAAATCCATTACCCTGAAATCTCACTTTTAAAGAAGTAATACATTTATCAGCATCACTTGTGCACATTAAATATTCACCTGAAAATACTGTAGTCTTGTCCCAATGCCATAATTTAGAAATATTATTCCTGTTTCACTTTTAAAGTTTTGAATTTATTGTGATAAATTCAGCCAAATGTATTTACCATTTATTTTTTAGAAAGGAAAAATATTTGCATTTGAGTCATAACTTAAGTTGTGAAATAAAAGGCTTTATCTTTAAAATTTTTCTTCTGACTTTAAGAGCAAGTGTGACAGTACCTACAGATGAAATGGGTGCCTGACTTGTCTCCCCTCCTCCAGGACCTAGTTATCTTTTCTAGAAGTGAATACTTTATTTCTCAGGAGAGAAACAAATTAACTGATTTATTTGACCTGATCAATTAATTGACCTGATTAATAACTAAATAGATCAAAAAAGCAGGAGTGATTATCACTTCTGTTCTCCTTCAGTGGCCACCATTTGTATTTACTCTGAGTTCCCCTGGATAATTCTGTCCTATAACATAAAGTGGTTCCAAAATGCTTAGTCTTAGAGGATTTATTCTGGTCTATGCTATGTGCTTAAAGAATCTTTTATATACCTCCAAGATAAAGTTTCAATTAACATAATAAACACCATAATGAAAAGGTATGATGAAATAGGTCATAAGAGTTTTTCACAGACATGCCAAATAGATGGATAATGATTGTACCTTCTATTCTCATCTTAGTTTTAAATCACACGTCTATCTCAATAAATATTGAGTAATAGGTCTCAGACTTGCTGTCCAAACCTAATTTCTGTGTGAGATTTGAAAGGCCTGTGTATTTTTATGTGTGAAATTTCTAAAAAGTTTTGTACTAGCATGAATTTAGTTTGTATAATAGCATAGGCTGCTGAATTTTATTAAAAAGAGAGGGGATAGAAAACAGTTAGGAAGTATTGAGGATTTATCTGCAGGATAAAACTTGCTAGTATTGATCACATTACCAGCAAGCAGAAATTCACTTATTTTTTTTTTTCACTATTAATGATTTTCAGGTTTTTAATTTCTTTAGCATCTTGCACTTTATAAATTTTCCCCCAAATATTCTCTTAGGTGACTGTTGTAACAGTCCCTAAAAATGAGGGCACATGCATTTACTTTTTGATTTCTATACAAGGTAGTTAAATGAGGGAGAAGCCAAGAGTCATGACCCCAACCTAGGGCAGAGTAGAATAAAGTCTTCCATTTCTGGTTCAATAGTCTTTTCATTGCATTGTTGTGTTCTTGATTTTCTAGGAGAATGTGTTTGCTGATACAGTATTTTGGACACATCTTGGATGATTCTGAGCTGGCAAAATAATAAAGAAGGTAAGGGAGACATATTCATGGTAAATTGTGCATTATTTGTCTATCATGTAAAGCTAGGTTCATAGACCTCACTTCTAAAATAATTCAAACTAAGAAGACAAGACCCCTTTGGAACACTTGCAGACTCCTTTGAAGTGTTTAGTAGGCACTTGAGGAAAGTGTTTATTTTGTTTTTTTAATACTGTGAAAAATTCTGTTTGGTCTTGAAATCTACATAGTCCTCAAAACTTGTAAATACTTATACTCCGTTCCAGTCAACAGAGAGTTAGTGCATGTCATTGTAGCAAGAATGCATGCTTTAGCAATAGTCAAGGTGAAGGCCATGGCAACGCACTCCAGTACTCTTGCCTGGAAAATCCAATGGACAGAGGAGCCTGGTAGGCTGCAGTCCACAGGGTCGCACAGAGTTGGACACGACTGAAGCGACTTATCTATAAGAGAATCTTTGCTGTGTCTGTGTATGTATGAAGAGACTGGATGTAAGAAAAAAGGTTTATATGACTTTAAGATAAAAATGAATTCAAAACATTCAAAACTGATTGCCTGGAGGGGGCAAGCAGGATAAAACTCACTTCATCTTGGATCTTAAAAAAATAATATTAATTAAAATACATAGCTTGAACATTAGTAAAAATACAAGCATTGGAACTTATTATTTATATGGTTTTATAAGATGTCCCAATAGTTCTTAATTCTAGAATTTATTGTATGATTCATTGTTTTCAATGAAGATGGTTTGTTCTAGTATAGAAATGGATTTCTTGTATGGGTATATGGAATATCCAATAGGCTACTGTATTTAGTTTGGTTTGTTTTTCTGATTTCCTTGAGTTTTGAATGGTACTGATATTCATATTTCTTGAATTACACATTTAGGCTTTCAGAAAATCAAAAATTTTCCTTCTCATCCTCCTTGTCACTGACAATTTGCATTTACTCTTCTG
The DNA here is from genome assembly GCA_006410675.1 of Oreotragus oreotragus. Lineage (NCBI taxonomy): Eukaryota > Metazoa > Chordata > Mammalia > Artiodactyla > Bovidae > Oreotragus > Oreotragus oreotragus. The sequence goes on along the minus strand of SJYX01015025.1, from coordinate 729,070 downwards.
AGATCCATGCTTTCCTTCATCATACAGCAGTAATTTTTCTCAATCCGTTTTAGATTTAGCATGATCTGTCCTCTTAGCAGATTTATTATTTATAAGCCATTTATTTAACACATTCTTAATTTGAATATATTTTATCGTGTTATTATTAAATTTTCATTTAAAATTTCCATGTGTATTTATGGCCCATTGCATAGCTAGATAATAAGTAAGAACAATGTTTTGTATTTTTGTCTATTATCTTTTGTGTCTTATACCATGCATATGGATTCTAAAAATGTGCTCTGCACTGCATAGGCTAGTTGCTTCAAATGCAGTCAGCTTTGTCTGTTCACCCATATCCATATATATATTATCTCTTTCCTCTTTGTGCCATAACATAAGTGAGGTTGGGGTGTGTGATATATTTCTTTGATCAATTCATTAGTCTAAGTAGCAATATATGTCCATCATCCACAGTGTAGTAGGGACTGTGCCTTTGTTAAAAATGTCCGAGGCTTCTTTCAAACACAGTTCAAATATAACTTCCACAGGGTAATTTTCAGTTTAGGCCCAGCTTTTCTGTTTTAGTTTTTTACTTATAACTTTTCTGTAGTCTTAGAAGAACATTGGGATTTTCTAATTTGTATAAAAGCATGATTTTAACTGTAATTAATTATTCTTTATAACTATTCCACATCATTTAGGTGTGAATATTTTGCTCATTCATATAGGTTTTTTACCAGATCTAGAATGTGGTCAAATTTTTGTTGACTCAAAATGTGTAGATTAGTCACTTTCAGAGCATTTTATTCTGTGTATTTATCACATAAAAATTTATAACTGGCACTTAAAATCGTTTCCTTTTAGTTTTTATGATGTATGGTACAAAAAGGCAAAATTCTGGAGATGATGAAAAGATCAGAGGTTGCCAGGGGTGACTGGGAGATGGATGGATAGGCTGAACACAGCACAGCAAAAAATCCTCTGTATGATAATAAGATGATGGATATATTCATTATACATTTGTTCAAATCCATAGAATATGCACTAACAGTGAANAACTGGCACTTAAAATCGTTTCCTTTTAGTTTTTATGATGTATGGTACAAAAAGGCAAAATTCTGGAGATGATGAAAAGATCAGAGGTTGCCAGGGGTGACTGGGAGATGGATGGATAGGCTGAACACAGCACAGCAAAAAATCCTCTGTATGATAATAAGATGATGGATATATTCATTATACATTTGTTCAAATCCATAGAATATGCACTAACAGTGAAGTCTTAGGTAAACTTTAGAAAAGGCAGAGGAATCAGAGATCAAACTGTCAACATCCAGTGGATCATTGCAAAAGCAGGAGAGTTCCAGAAAAACATCTATTTCTGCTTTACTGAGTATGCCAATCCTTTGACTGTGTGGATCACAACAAACTGGGAAATTCTTAAAGTGATGGGAATACAAGACCACCTGACCTGTGTCCTGAGAAATCTGTATGCAGGTCAAGAAGCAACAGTTAGAACTGGATATGATACAACAGATTGGTTCCAAACTGGGAAAGGAGTATGTCAAGGCTGCATATTGTCACCCTGCTTAACTTATATGCAGAGTACATCATGTGAAATGCTGGGCTGGATGAAGCACAAGCTGGAATCAAGATTGATGGGAAAAATATAAATAACCTCAGATATGCAGATGGCATCACCCTTATGGCAAAAAGCAAAGAACTAAAGAGCCTTTTGATGAAAGTGAAAGAGGAGAGTTGGCTTAAAACTCAATGTTCAGAAAACTAAGATCATGGCATCCATTCCCATCACTTCATGGAAGATAGATGGGAAAACATTGGAAACAGTGGCAGACTTTATTTTTTTTGGCCCCCAAATCACTGCAGAATGTGACTGCAACCATGAAATTAAAAGATGCTTGCTCCTTGGAAGAAAAGCTGTGACCAACCTAGACAGCATATTAAAAAGCAGAGACATTACTTTGCCAATAAAGATCTGTCAAGTCAAAGCTATGGTTTTTCCAGTAGTCATGTGTGGATGTGAGAGTTGGAATGTAAAGAAAACTGAGCACCAAAGAATTGATGATGCTTTTGAACTATGGTGTTGGAAAAGATTCTTGAGAGTCCCTTGGACAGCAAGGAGATAAAATCAGTCCATCCCAAGGGAAATCAGTCCTAATATTCATTAGAAGGACTGATGTTGATGCTGAAACACCATTACTTTGTCCACCTTATGCGAAGAGCTGATTCATTTGAAAAGACCCTGATGCTGGAAAAGAGTGAAGGCCGGAGGAGAAGGGAAAGACAGAGGATAAGGTGGTTGGATGGCATCACTGATCAAAGGGCATGAATTTGAGCAAGCTTTGAGAGTTAGTAATGGACAGGGAAGCCTGGTGTGCTGCAGTCCATGGGGTCACAGAGTCAGACGTGACTGAATGACTGAACTGAACTGAAACTATGGACTTTGGGTGATTATGATGTGTCTGTCAGTGTAGGTTCATCTTTGGTTACAAGTGTACAATTCTGCTGAGTGATGCTGATAATGCATGTGTAGGGGAAGAGGATGGATGGGAAATCTCTGTACCTTTCCTTTAGATTTTTCTGTTCAGCTTAAGCTTCTATAAAAAAATTTAAATAAATTCAAACTAAGATATATGAACTTTGCTTCTCAACAGAATGGTATTTTAAAAACAAGTTTATAATTATCCCTTCTAAAGACACTTGGACATGAATTTAAAAAATGGACCTTTTTTAAACCTTATCTTTTGAAAAATCTATGTGGCATAATTTTATTTCAAAACTTCAACCATAGGATATAAATTGCCCCTAAATTAAGACAAGGAAAATATACATATAACTCTTCTCTGAGCAGCAGAGTGTGTTGAAAAATAATTGCAAAATATCTTAGAACCTACAAAATAAATACACACCCTGCACTTCAACACTGAGTGATATAAATTTGACTTAAGGGGAAAGATGGACCCTAGTCCATTGGAGCACCTTTTCTGACATGGACACGGATAAACACCCCTCTGTGATCTTGGGATAGAGTTAGACCAGCATCTAGGCCAAGTTTTATTTGTTTCCTTGAGTGGAAGTCAAGTAAAATGGGTAGTATGTCCCCGAATCTGGTAACAATTAGAAAACTCCTCATCACAAGACCACTAGTGTCACCTTAAAAAGATGTACAACTTGAGTTGCAAGTTCAGTGTTACCTGGGCAAGATGAAGACTGCAGCCCAGGAGGCAGCACCTCGGATAGCTCTGAGAGACTGCTCCAAAATGGCAGTAGGGAAAGGTCAATATATAAGGTTTTGGTGAATGGGGAGTTCAATACCATTAAGCATTCATTTTACAAAAGATGTTTGTTAGTCAGGAAGATCTGATGTCATCATGAAAGGATTTAGTGCTTTTCTAGATATAAGGAGATGTAAGGATTGAGATCATAAAATCCATTCCTAAAAATATTCAACTATTTAAAGACCTGTCCCACCAGATTCCCTGGAACACAGAGTGCCTCACTGCACCCTGAACTCCCTCAGGGCTTGTTGAAGTCCAAAATCTATAGCAACAGGGGGCTCAATCTCCATAGAGGCAGATGGTAAATGCCTTTGTTGTTTGGTTGTTGGCAATGCTCTTGGTATGTGCCAGTTTGTAGTTGACACTAGCAAGATACGCAATTTTGTCAAAGGACTATATCCAGTCTCCTCAAATAACTGGTAATAATTCAGAGTTGACATTCATTTACCCAGCAAGATTTGGTTTGTGCAACAAAATAAACTACTATCATGGATATTTACATTTGTGTTTCACCTTCTTCTCACTTCTACTTCCTCACTTCCAGTTCCATCCCTGGCTTTTCTTCTTTTGGTCCCTGTGTCCATTCATTCTTGGTCACAGAATATCCTATCTTCATTTTCTCTTAATTTTAATTTCAACATGATATATTGTTGCAGTTTTCACGACAACCCGGAGATGTAATTTTTCAGAAAATGGGGCATTCTCCAGAATGATCAAAGATCAAAGGCATTCTCCTTCTAGGATGTTTGGGAAAATTTTATCTAACAGCACATTCTTAAGCCCTCTCTATAACTATTCTATAAAAAGCAATGTATCACCTGAAAATATGAACATATAGATGTTTACATTACTTTCCATATATATTTATATATTGTTATTCTTAATAAAAGAAAATATAAATGTGAAAAGTTATTATTTTTGCAAGGAATTTAAACATTTTATTTCCACTTTTTCTAATTTATAATACTAATTTTTAATTTCAAAAGTATGGAATTTACTTTAACATATTCTTTTGATTCAGTACCATTTATTGTTTTAGGCAAATATATTCATAAACAATTAGTTGATAATATATGTGCTATTTTTGTCGATCTCTGATATCTATTTTATGAGAGCTCATACAAAAAATTGAAGATTTTTATGTTTAGGCTTTGGATAGGTGTAAAAAAATGGTCATTTTTTTCTACTTTTTAGTATTTTAGAGCTATATGCCTCTTATAATG
>SJYX01015025.1:704375-724286 GCA_006410675.1 Oreotragus oreotragus | reverse complement strand
AGTGCTTTTCTAGATATAAGGAGATGTAAGGATTGAGATCATAAAATCCATTCCTAAAAATATTCAACTATTTAAAGACCTGTCCCACCAGATTCCCTGGAACACAGAGTGCCTCACTGCACCCTGAACTCCCTCAGGGCTTGTTGAAGTCCAAAATCTATAGCAACAGGGGGCTCAATCTCCATAGAGGCAGATGGTAAATGCCTTTGTTGTTTGGTTGTTGGCAATGCTCTTGGTATGTGCCAGTTTGTAGTTGACACTAGCAAGATACGCAATTTTGTCAAAGGACTATATCCAGTCTCCTCAAATAACTGGTAATAATTCAGAGTTGACATTCATTTACCCAGCAAGATTTGGTTTGTGCAACAAAATAAACTACTATCATGGATATTTACATTTGTGTTTCACCTTCTTCTCACTTCTACTTCCTCACTTCCAGTTCCATCCCTGGCTTTTCTTCTTTTGGTCCCTGTGTCCATTCATTCTTGGTCACAGAATATCCTATCTTCATTTTCTCTTAATTTTAATTTCAACATGATATATTGTTGCAGTTTTCACGACAACCCGGAGATGTAATTTTTCAGAAAATGGGGCATTCTCCAGAATGATCAAAGATCAAAGGCATTCTCCTTCTAGGATGTTTGGGAAAATTTTATCTAACAGCACATTCTTAAGCCCTCTCTATAACTATTCTATAAAAAGCAATGTATCACCTGAAAATATGAACATATAGATGTTTACATTACTTTCCATATATATTTATATATTGTTATTCTTAATAAAAGAAAATATAAATGTGAAAAGTTATTATTTTTGCAAGGAATTTAAACATTTTATTTCCACTTTTTCTAATTTATAATACTAATTTTTAATTTCAAAAGTATGGAATTTACTTTAACATATTCTTTTGATTCAGTACCATTTATTGTTTTAGGCAAATATATTCATAAACAATTAGTTGATAATATATGTGCTATTTTTGTCGATCTCTGATATCTATTTTATGAGAGCTCATACAAAAAATTGAAGATTTTTATGTTTAGGCTTTGGATAGGTGTAAAAAAATGGTCATTTTTTTCTACTTTTTAGTATTTTAGAGCTATATGCCTCTTATAATGTGTGTTCATTTAACGTATGTTTCTTTATTTTTTTCTACCTTTCAACAGAATTTAATGAAATGAATTCTACTTCCTAAAATTTTTCACTTCTTAGAATTAAGAAAATCAGTATCACTTCTTGAAGTTCTGGTATAAATGCCTATAAAGACAAATGTACACCCATGGCTGATTCATGTCAATGTATGGCAAAAACCACCACAATATTGTAAAATAATTAGCCTCCAATTAAAATAAATAGATTTTAAAAATCTAAGATTTTTGCTGGACAGAGCTTTAATTGCATTTTCAACTTTTCTTATAGATATTAACCCATTAAAGTTTTCCTCTCTGCTTGGGTAAGACTTGCTTATTTTTTAATGTTCTTAGATCGGGCTTCCCTGATTGCTCAGCAGGTAAAGAATCTGCCTGCAATGCAGGAGATATGGGAGAAGTGGATTCCGTTCCTGGGTTGGGAGTATCCCTTGGAGGAGGAAAATGGCAACCTATTCCAGTGTTCTTGCCTGAAAAACCCCATGGACAGAGGAGCCTAGTGGGCTACAGTCCACAGAGTTGCAGAGTTGGTCATGACTGAGAAACTAAGCACATGCTCTTAGATGTGACACATTTTGTCAAAATTTTAAGTTTATTGATGTAATTTATTAAAAATTCTCTTTACCCATCACATATATTTCTGCATCTTTATTGTTCTTTCATTTGATTTTAGAAGTTTCACCTCATTAATCTTTTGAAAAAGTCAAAGTAAATAATTCTCAAAGATACATTGTTTTAATTAAATCTGTACCTGAATGTATTCATGCAGTCAATTAAGTGATAATTGGACTAAGCATAATTTCTTTGTTTAAAATGATCTCCTTTCACAATGCTTTAGAAATTATTCCAATATCCTCTAGTATGTGCCACTGCAAGTTCTGCTGATAGTCTGACTCTTTGCTTTATAAGACTCCCATTTTTTCTCTCTGGAAACTTCTAAAGTCTTCATTGTTCAGTTAAAATTTTTTCCTAATAATACATCTGATTCTGTTTCTGCTTTCAGTGTTTTTGTCTCACAATTAGTAGGCCCTTCTGACCTAAAACTGAAAGCTTTTGAGTAAACCATATGGCCTCTTTGTTACTAGGTATGTGCTTTCTCTAAGCTTGAAGTTTCTTCCAAAACAAATTCTGTCAGTAACACCTGTCTAACAAGTTATCTTGTTACAGCTATATGGGTTCCTGAGCTCTGCTTCATTTTTCCTTCGTATAACCAATTTTGAATATTTTATACTTCCCTAAATCTAGGCGGGGGGGGGGGGGACTAAAAAAAAGTATTTGCTCTGAATATTCCAAGCTGTTTACATTCAGTTTATTGAACCATATCCTCTTTTGATCATGATTTTGTTTTCAATTTTGTCTTCTTCGTAGTCAGTTCAATTTTGTGAAGGGGAATAAGTGAGTTCATGGGTGGGATGATTTGGGAGAATAGCATTGAAATTTGTATACTATCATGTAAGAAATGAATTGCCAGTCTATGTTCAGTACAGGATGCAGGACGCTTGGGGCTGGTGTATGGGGATGATCTGGAGGGATGTTGTGGGGTGGGAGGNTCAGAATTCTACTCATGAGTCAGCAACCACTTCACTACTTCCAATTCCTTAGAAAGTCTCTCTGCCTCTTATGATCAGAGCAAAAAAAGCTTGACAACTGTTCTACAAACTCGTTAGGAGTAAATCCAGTCCAGTGCACTCCTGTCTCTTATACACATCTAGATGTGTATAAGAGACAGGTTGTGGGGTGGGAGGTGGGAGGGGGGTTCATGTTTGGGAGTTCGTGTAAAAAAATAAATAAATACAAATAAAATAAAATAAAATTAAATTAAATTTAAAAAAATAAATAAAATAAGTACTTTTAGAAAAATAAATAAATAAATAAAAAGGAAGGAGAGAAAAAAAAAGATTAAAGTGGAAATTCATTTCTTGTGATTTGTAAGAACCTTTTAAATTTATTAAGGCTATTTCTTCTTCTATGACCTTTATTATGCTGATTTTAAATCTTATTTATAGAGTCTTTGATGTGGAGAAATATAGTTTATGTAATCATATCTATTATTTTTAATGGATTCTTCTTTGTTTTCTTACCATGTGGACTTTCTATCTCATAGTATTATATACATATCATAAAGTTTCTCTGAGACTTCTAGGTAGATCTTACATTTTATTGTGTTTAGAGCCTTTCTATCTATCATCTAATCTTTATATTTATCACCTACTAACTACCGTCTGACCTTATTGATCTATAGTTTAAGTGTTTACCTAGAAATATTTCTTTTAAAATAATGTATGCTTATATTTATCTTTCAAATTATGAATTATTTCAGGACCCTGTATTGAATATCTTATCCTTTCTCACATATTCTTATACCCCTTACTGACAACCTGCTACAAATGACCCAGACCTCAAGAAGATTAAAGTGACAAGATAAAGTTTCAGCCTTTAAGGAATTTAAAGTATGAAATGGTACATCAGTAAATATAGGAAGAGGTGTGATAGGAGTATATAGTGAACTATCAGCAATTGTGCTTCCTCAACTCCCATAGATATGATGTGTTGAATTTATTGTACTTGCCTCCCAGGCTAGATAATGTCTTTCTTAAGAAAAGTCATAAAGACTATAAAGCAAAGATGTCAAAAGTTTAAATTTAACATGAAAAATTGTTTTCAAGTAGAAGTTCAGTTCAGTTCAGTCACTCAGTCGTGTCTGACTCTTTGCGACCCCATGAATTGCAACACGCCAGGCCTCCCTGTCCATCACGAATTCCCGGAGTTCACCCATATTCATGTCCATCGAGTCAGTGATGCCATCAGCCATTTCATCCTCTGTTGTCCCCTTCTCCTCCTGCCCCCAATCCCTCCCAGCATCAGAGTCTTTTCCAATAAGTCAACTCTTCACATGAGGTGGCCAAAGTATTGGAGTCGCAGCTTCAGCGTCAGTCCTTCCAAAGAACACCCAGGACTGATCTCCTTTAGAATGGACTGGTTGGATCTCCTTGCAGTCCAAGGGACTCTCAAGAGTCCTCTCAAACACCACAGTGCAAAAGCATCAACTCTTCAGCGCTCAGCTTTCTTCACAGTCCAAATTTCACATCCATACATGACCAGTGGAAAAACTATAGCCTTGACTAGACGGACTTTTGTTGGCAAAGTAATGTCTCTGCTATATGCTATCTAGGTTGGTCATAACTTTCCTTCCAAGGAGTATGCATCTTTTAATTTCATGGCTGCAGTCACCATCTGCAGTGATTTTGGAGCCCCCCAAAATAAAGTATGCTACTGTTTCCACTGTTTCCCCATCTATTTGACATGAAGTGATGGGACCAGATGCCATGATCTTCGTATTTTGAATGTTGAGCTTTAAGCCAACTTTTTTCACTCTCCTCTTTTACTTTCATCAAGAGACTTTTTAGTTCCTCTTCACTTTCTGCCATAAGGGTGGTGTCATCAGCATATCTGAGGTTATTGATATTTCTCCCAGCAATCTTGATTCCAGCTTGTGTTTCTTCCAGCCCAGTGTTTCTCATGATGTACTCTGCATATAAGTTAAATGAGCAGGGTGACAATATACAGCCTTGATGTACTCCTTTTCCTATTTGGAACCAGTCTGTTGTTCCATGTGTATTTCTAACTGTTGCTTCTTGACCTGCATATAGGTTTCTCAAGAGGCAGGTCAGGTGGCCTGGTGTTCCCTTTCCTTTTGGAATTTTCCACAGTTTATTGTGATCCACACAGTCAAAGGCTTTGGCATAGTGAATAAAGCAAAAATAGATGTTTTTCTGGAACTCTTTTCCTTTTTCGATGATCCAGTGAATGTTGGCAACTTGGTCTCTGGTTCCTCTGTCTTTTCTAAAACCAGCTTGAACATCTGGAAGTTCACAATTCTCGTGTTGCTGAAGCCTGTATCTGAGTCCAGATGATTTACCAAACTAGATTTAGATCTTCCTAACAGGGGACATAAAATGTAGATATGGGAAGAAATATAGGTTGAGCAGGTGGAGCTTTCTCTCAAAAGCCTTATTTCCAAAGTTGTTAAAATCCCAAAGTGGGCTTTCTGCTTCTAGATTCACCCCATTGCTCATATTACCGTATGAGAGCTTTTCCTTTAAAGCACACAAACACACATACACACAAGCAATTTTTAGAATGCCAGTTTATTTATTTAATTTTTATGACCTTTTCCAAACACTAATAGAATAAAGAATAAAGAATCTAAGAGCTGGTGATCTTCACAAGTGTCACTTAAGGTTTATCTTATTTTTTCAACTGTTTATTATTTGTCATAAATTTGGGGCTTGCCTTGAATCCCCTCTTTGTGCTATTTCCTTTGCCTCTAATGTGCTTTCCTACTGTTCCTCCTCATTACCACATTATAGTTACTCTTGAAGGTTTTGCTCAGAGACACAGACATAGAGAACAGACTTGTGGACACAGAGGGAGGGAGAGGGTGGGACAAACTGAGAGAGTAGCATGGAAGCATGTACATCTCCTTATGTGAAATAGAGAGCCACTGGGAATTTGATGTATGACAAAGGGAGATCAGCCCAGTTCTCTGTGAGGTGGGAGGGAGGTTTAAGAGGGAGGGGGAATATTTATACATATGGCTGGTTCATGTTGATGTATAGCAGAATCCAACCCAATATTGTAAAGCAATTATCCTCCCATTAAAAAGAAAATTTTAAAAAACATTTGCTTAGGCATTAGCTTCATACAGATTGTTCCTGATTTCTTTCATCCTCATTGTTCAAACACTACATGCTCCACTGTATTCTAGCACCTTTCTCTCTTAAATACTTATGCTGTGATATAAATACTGTTAATTATATCCATCTTCTACCAATCTCAGTCCATAAACAATACTGCTCATACCCAGCTCAAAAGAAGTGTTTAGTAGGTAAGCATTTATTGAAAGAATAAATGATTTATTTCTTGTTTGGGCTTTTAAACTTTGGACATATTTGATATTTCTTACCACTAAGAAGGTATAGATTCTTGACCTCTCCAAGGATCATAGTTATGGGTGAAATTTCTTCTACTTGACTGAAATGTGCCTAAGTGATTACAAACATTATCAACATTTAAAAATTATTATAATTTGTGAAAGAGCTTGATATAATGTTATCCCTAGAAAAGTAAGTTTTATTACTTAGCAACCTTGTCAGCTTTTTTGTGCTGGTCACTGAAGAAATCATCTAAAGGATGAAGTTTTATAGGATTAGGGCCTAAGGTTGGAATTGGAAGAAAAAAGTTAAATCTGTTTTCTCTTGTCTCTTTCTATCACCTTAGGAAAGATACCTAAGTACCTTGCAGCATCCATTAGACACTTGACCTTTTTTTCTACTAGTTCTTCTGACTACAGTGCCTCTGAAGACAGAAATAGACATCACAGTAGCAGAAAAAGTAATTTAACTTTGTAATCATCTCTCTGACATTATTTTCTTCCCATGTTCATTTTGTTTGATAGATTACTTGTCCACCTACCTACTTGCCCCGGCCCTGTTTCTGTTCTTCCAGATAAGTTAAAGGAGTGATTACATTGCATTGTTAGATCGCTACAGTATTAGTTTTGTCCTCTTTAGTCAGCACATACAAAATACCTGAATATAACCTATTTCTAAAGAACGGTTGTGTACTGAGTTGAGTATCATTAATGACTATGTTATTTGCCTTGAGGAATTTTCTGTCTCCCACCAACACATGGAATTTGTTTGATTTTAATAACAACTTTATGGATGAATGGCATGAAGTGAAAAGCAAGCACATGGATTGTACAGGTGTGTTTGTCTTACAACTCAAAGCATTTTATCAGGAATCTTTGACAGTCAGGTCAATAGACTTAAAATCAAATACATGATTTTCTAGAAGAGCTCTTAGTTAACAAAGAGTGAAAATACAAGGAGATAAAGTACAAATGACATCAGATTGAACTTGAAGTGTTCTAGATTTATGAGGATGAGTCCAANTTTCCTAGGCAGAGTTAACCACTTCACTCTGTATTTCCAAAACACTTGTATGATAAACACCCTGTAGCAATACCTGTTATTTATTTGTGTCTGTCACATACCAGAAAGCTCCTTGAATGTGTGGAATATTTTATATTTCTCCATCTCCCCAGTAGCTAGTTTGAAGTCTGACATGTACTAGATATTCAATAAATGTAGAAAGAATAAATAAATGAATAATTACCATAACAAAATTCAATGTTGCATTAAGACCATTTAAAAAATTAAACTTGTTTATCTATTAAACAGATCTTTCTTAAGCTTCTACTAAAAGCCAGGCCTTGTTTGTAGGCCCAGGAGACATAGCAAAGAACAAAACAGACTAAAAGCCCTGTACTCATGAAATTCATGAGGTTGAACAATATGAAACTGTAGAAACTTGACAGGTTTTACCTACAAAACTGACAATTGTACATCATTCAGATGAGTATATTTTGGTGATGAAATTAAGAAGCTTGATTTAAACCTTATGGAAGCAGGGCCTTTACTTGTTAAATTTCCCATGCTGTTTGACATCAGGACTTTGTCCACATTCATGATACAACTTAGTCTGAATGCCCATCTTCTATTACCTGGATTATTGCAATAGCCTCTTAAACTGCTTCCCTGATGCCTGTCTTCTTACTGTCTATTTTGACCAAAGCAGCTCAAGTGACTGTTTTAAAATGTCTAGCAATCAGATCATGACACTCCTCTGTACAGAACCCTACATTTGCTCTACATTTCACTAAGAAAATGCATTAACTTTCTTGCAGTGCCCTACAAAGACCTTGTGCATTCTGGTATCCCACTTTTCTTTCTCTTTGAAATTCCTGTTTCATATTGCTCACACTGTTTCAGCTACACTGGCTTCTTAAATATTCCAGTTATCTTCTGCTTTGGGGCCTTTACACGATCTTGACCTTCTACTTATAAAGCTCTTCCCTCAAATACCTACATGATCAGCTCCTTACTTCTTCAGATGCTAGCCCTAACATCATTTTTGCAATGAGTTGACTCTAATCACACTTTCAAATATGTTACTTATTGTTCTGAATTACTTGTCTTTTCCTGTTTTTTTTTCTGTTTCCTATAGTCCAAGGGATGTTCTTTCATAACATACAGTTAACTTATTTATTCTGTCTGCTGTTGATTATTCTCCTTGTTAGATGGTAAGCTCTATGAAGGCACTGACTTGAAAAAAAATATATATATATAGTTCAGTATCTCAAAACCCTAGAACAGTACTTGGCATACAATAAGAACTCAAAACAAATATATATACTCACACACACATGGATTTTTAATGGCAGGATGAATGTTAGACATTCTAAATTAGACTAGATTTCCCCCTATATAGGATATGCTAATATTCCTCCTACCTTAATATTCTGATTTATAATCCAGAAGAAAATAAGGTGGAGGAAATGGACTTTTGTTTATTACCTGATGCTTGGTAGGCAATATGCTATAGACTTACCTTGTAGAGTTCATTTAAATGTAATAACTCATTACTATAATACTTTTAATAAATACAAAGTTGAGAATGAGAGAATTAATACAACTTATGATCCCACCTTGGAAGTGTTAAGATGTTTTGGCCTTTGTTGTTCTTGTCATTCTATTTCAAGGTCTAATACATTTTAAAAAATAATTTTTATATTTTCCAAAATGGATGCCAATAAGTTGTATAAATCCTCTGAAAATCAGAAAGGCACACTTCTGTTACTATTGTATGTTGGCATGAAATGTGGGGAATGAGGGCTAGGGGAAGGAAGTTTATTTGCCTATTGATTAGAAAGCCACCACTCTTGTTTCTGTTATATTACTGCTAAAATATTCTTCACCAAAGAGAGAAAATTATTCTAAAGTGTCTATTAAAAAAATCCTGCTGTGACAGCCAGTTCAATCAAACAAGCATTTGAAATGTATACCACAGAGTTTTGATAGGTTGTTCTGATTTCTGATTTTATAAGAAAGAACTAATGTTAAAGGGAGTTAAGTTTAGATATTACATTTTCAAATGAGGTAAAGATTTTATTTATAAGTTTATGTTAGGCAGCCTTTGCCAAATATTATGATCTTGAAAATGCAATTATAACTATAAATAAATCTTTGGATTACTTTATGTAAACTATAAATATAGTAGAGATTTTTGTTGTTGTTGTTGACACTCAGCAGGGAACTCTGACTATTTAAAGAAATCACAATGTCATAGAAATTCTAACTCTACGGCAAACTCATAATTGACTTTTATATAGATTTGGAAAAATTTTCTACCTACCTGCCTGCTGCTGCTGCTGCTAAGTCACTTCAGTCATGTCCGACTCTGTGTGACCCCATAGATGGCAGCCCACCAGGCTCCCCCATCCCTGGGATTCTCCAGGCAAGAATACTGGAGTGGGTTGCCATTTCCTTCTCCAATGCATGAAAGAGAAAAGTGAAAGGGAAGTCGCTCAGTCTGTCCGACTGTTAGTGACCCCATGGACTGCAGCCCACCAGGCTACTCCGTCCATTGGATTTTCCAGGCAAGAGTACTGGGGTGGGGTGCCATTGCCTTCCCCGACCTACCTGCCTAACCTATAATTAATGAAAGGCAGGCATTAATAATGTTTCCTTCTTTAAAATAGGGAATTCCACATCAAAGTAAGATCAATTATCTTCTTGATTGATCTGGAATATTTTTTTCTCTTGCATGATGAAATGACATACTTAATAATATATTTGAATTAATGTGCTCAATTGACAATAAATAATATTTCTAAATGACTTCATTAACACAGCAGTATTTTAGTGTGGAATAGTAACCAAGAATTGAAATAGTCATGATTGCAAAATAAGAAAAATGTTTGACTATTTTCATAGTATGGACCTATATGGTTATTTCTTTTGGTCTGTTAAAGTATTCATAGGTTCAGAGTGTGTACAGAGGACAAAAACAAACTAAGCATTTTGCATTATGGTGTTTGAACTCCATTATTCTATATGTAGAGGGTGATCTTTCACATATAGTATAAAACATCTATGGAAATGCAGTTTGATGAATTACTGGATTTTAGTTTCTTCTATAAACACCCTGTAAGTAATATTTTATTGATTATAAGTCTTATTTCAATAAAGATACTTTCTAAATTATTTTATTTGGAATTTACCTAGTTATTTGCTTGATTTCAATTCTTTGAAATTGGTTAAGGCCTTCTTATGATTCAGGATGGGACTTATATTGGTAAATGTTACATGCTAACTTGGAAAAAAGTTATTACGTTGTTTTGGAGGGTGTTTTATATCAGTTACATATAGTTTCCTTATTGAGTTATTCAGATATTTATTTTTACTAATTTGTTTTTCCTGGGTATTCTGTCTACAGTGGAGAGAGAGAGGTTAATGACTACCTGTGACTGATAGAAACCCATAGATGTTGGAGCAATGGGATATTTAAGAATAAAATATAGCTCTACTCTGTGTTGATTATAGGATGGCTTCTTTTCTATGGTTTCATACTCCAGCATTAAATTACTGTGTATATAACTTCAAAATATGTGGTATATATACTTTATATATATTCAAATTCTATAAATATCATATAATTCCCAATTCTAACACTTTTTCTTAAACCGATACAACTCTTTACTATACTTGTTTATGTTTGATATATTAGAGAAGACTAGGATGAATTGGATTTTGTCTTTATTGTTGATATTTTTTGTGCAATGATTGTACTTTTTTAATATTTGAAAATCTCTCCAAGTTTTACACAGTTGATTTGATTTTCAGTTATTTTTTATAAGCATAATATATATTTTCTGTTTCAAGGTCAACATTTTCATATATCAGAATTAAAACAAAAATATTTGCTTTAATGAACATTGGGGTACATGCAAGTATTTTTCCAGTTTTGTTTTCTTTAGGATAAATAACTAGAAGTGGTGTTACTGGGTCATATAGTGGTTTACCTTCTAGTTTTTTTTTAAAGAATCTCCATTCTGTCTTCCATAGTGGTGATTCATGTTGGTGTATGACATAAATCAAACCAATCATTAATCAATTAAAATAAATTAATATTAAAAATGCTTTAAATAATTTGCTTCAGCTCCATCTATATGCCCTCTTTTAGAAATATCTTTTTATTCCTAGGCTCATCATTTGAATATTTCCTCTTTTTAAACTATTTATCCTTTTATGGATATTGTCTCATCTGGAAACATGTCCCTGCAAATATCTACTCTTGAATGTTTTCATTAGTTCTTCAGATGTGGAAGTTGGATTTTTCCTCTTCTTGTGGCTCATCCACATTTTAAATAGCTTCTTTTTTTTTTAACTGATGCTAAAATTTATTGGGAATGGGGTTCATATTTTCTAACATTTTATCTGTATGTTGCTGTACATGTGTATCAAAGGAAGCAAACTACCTGATGAACATATCAATTAAAGTAAGGAACTACTGAGGAAATCAGGATTGAAAGAGCTTTAACTCTGAACATACTTGCAAAATCTGTGAAACTTGAGTATACTTTTAAGGGGTCTTAAGGCATATGGAAGGAAGAATATAAAGCATATGCAACTGGGGATTAAAAGTAATTCAGAAATAAATCTGACTTTTCCTATGACATACAAGATTATAAAAATAAAATAGCCTTGGTGCTGAGTTAAAAATTCCTTGAGAAGTTACAGCACTGAGATGGTCCTCCTACAGATCTGTGCATGTAACTCACATCAGTTGTTGCTCAATAAAACCACAAATCTTGAAGTTAATTTAGAGTGGTCCTATGCCAAGAGTTTCCTTGTATCCCTATTAGCAACAAACACAAATTTTATCTGGAGGATTGGACCTACATCCTAGGCCAAAGAAATTTTCAGAAATTATGCTCCAATCACAGTAGGAAATCACTAATTCTGCAAGAACATAGAACACCATAAGTATGAAGAAAGCATGCTTTATCAATTAACAAGTAACAATTCACTTCAGTTCATTCAGTTCAGTCACTCAGTCGTGTCTGACTCTTTGAGACCCCATGGACTGCAGCATGCCAACCTCCCTGTTAGTCACCAACTCCCAGAGTCCACCCAAACCCATGTCCATTGAGTTGGTGATGCCATCCAACCATCTTATCCTCTGTCCTCCCCTTCCCCTCATGCCCTCAATCTTTTCCAGCAGGGTCTCTTCAAATGAGTCAGAGCTTCACATCAGGTGGCCAAAACTGGAGCTTCAGCTTAAATGTCAGTCCTNACTCCCAGAGTCCACCCAAACCCATGTCCATTGAGTTGGTGATGCCATCCAACCATCTTATCCTCTGTCCTCCCCTTCCCCTCATGCCCTCAATCTTTTCCAGCAGGGTCTCTTCAAATGAGTCAGAGCTTCACATCAGGTGGCCAAAACTGGAGCTTCAGCTTAAATGTCAGTCCTTCCAATAATCCAGGACTGACCTCCTTTAGGATGGACTTGTTGGATCTCCTTGCAGTCCAAGGAACTCTCAAGAGTCTTCTACAACACCACAGATCAAAAGCATAAATTCTTTGGTATTCAGCTTTCTTTATAGTCCAACTCTCACATCTATACATAACCACTGGAAAAACCATAGCCTTGACTCGATGGACCTTTGTTGGCAAAGTAATATCTCTGCTTTTTAATATGCTATCTAGGTTGGTCATAATATTCCTTCCAAGGAAAAGCATCTTTTAATTTCATGGCTGCAGTCACCATTTGCAGTGATTTTGGAGCTCAGAAAAATAAAGTCAGCCACTGTTTCCCCATCTATTTTGCATGAAGTGATGGGACCGGATGCCATGATCTTTGTTTTCTGAATGTTGAGCTTTAAGCCAACTTTTTCACTCTCCTCTTTCACTTTCATCAAGAGGCTCTTTAGTTCCTCTTCATTTTCTGCTATAAGGGTGGTGTCATCTGCATATCTGAAGTTATTGATATTTCTCCCAGCAATCTTGATTCCAGCTTGTGCTTCCTCCAGCCCAGCATTTCTCATGATGTACTCTTCATATAAGTTGAATAAGCAGGGTGACAATATACTGCCTTGACATATTCCATTTCCTATCTGGAATCAGTCTGTTGTTCCATGTCCAGTTCTAACTGTTGCTTCCTGACCTGCATACAGGTTTCTCAAGAGGCAGGTTAGGTGGTCTGGTATTCCCATCTCTTTCAGAATTTTCCACAGTTTATTGTGATCCACACAGTCAAAGGCTTTGGCATAGTCAATAAAGCAGAAATTGATGATTTTCTGAAACTCTCTTGCTTATTCAGTGGTACAGTGGATGTTGGCAATTTGATCTCTGGTTCCTCTGCCTTTTATAAAACCAGCTTAAACATCTAGAAGTTCACGGTTCACGTATAGCTGAAGCCTGGCTTGGATAATTTTGAGCATTACTTTACTAGCATGTGAGATGAGTGCAATTATGCGGTAGTTTGAGCATTCTTTGGCATTGCCTTTCTTTGGGATTGAAATGAAAACTGACCTTTTCCAATCCTGTGGTCATTGCTGAGTTTTCCAAATTTGCTGGCATATTGAGTGCAGCACTTTCACAGCATCATCTTTCAGGATTTGAAATAGCTCCACTGGAATCCCATCACCTCCACTAGCTTTGTTCATAGTGATGCTTCCTAAGTCCCACTTGACTTCACATTCAAGGATGTCTGGCTTTAGGTGAGTGATCACACCATTGTGATTATTGGGGTCATGAAGATCTTTTTTGTACAGTTCTTCTGTGTATTCTTGCCACCTCTTCTGAATATCTTCTGCCTCTGTTAGGTCCATACCATTTCTGTCCTTTATTGAGCCCATCTTTGCATGAAATGTTCCCTTGGTATCTCTTATTTTTTTGAAGAGCTCTCTAGTCTCTCTCATTCTGTTGTTTTCCTCTATTTCTTTGCATTGATAGCTGAAGAAAGCTTTCTTATAGTTCACAACTATTGATTGAAAGCTTTCTTATCAATTCACAAAAATGTCTTATATTGATATTATCACAAATTATAAACTAACATAGATCATTATACTTTGAAAAAATAAAAGTAAATTTTGAAAATCTATAGAGGAAAAGAAACAAAAAAAAATCCAATTGACTTAAAAAATTGAATTTTTGGCAATAGAAAGAAATATAGGGATTACCTAGTCAATGGAGAAACATCTACTTCCTGTGATCAGTTCAGTTCAGTTCAGTCTCTCAGTCGTGTCCAACTCTTTGCGACCCCATGAATCACAGCACGCCAGGCCTCCCACGCCAGCACATCCATCACCAGCTCCCAGAGTTCACTCAGACTCAGGTCTATCGAGTCAGTGATGCCATCCAGCCATCTCATCATCTGTCATTCCCTTCTCCTCCTGACCCCAATCCCTCCCAGCATCAGAGTCTTTTCCAATGAGTCAGCTCTTCGCATGAGGTAGCCAAAGTACTGGAGTTTCAGCTTTAGCATCATTCCTTCCAAAGAAATCCCAGGGCTGATCTCCTTCAGAATGGACTGGTTGGATCTCCTTGCAGTCCAAGAGACTCTCAAGAGTCTTCTCCAACACCACAGTTCAAAAGCATCAATTCTTCAGTGCTCAGCTTTCTTCACAGTCCAACTCTCACATCCGTACATGACCACAGGAAAAACCATAGCCTTGACTAGACGGACCTTTGTTGGCAACGTAATGTCTCTGCTAATAGTTGATACTAAACATACCTTATGAAAATTAATTACTTGAAAACTGGGCAAAGTTATTTTCAGATATCAAACTTTAAACAGCACAAGACTGACATTCCAAAGAGAAGGAATTGAATGCCTTGAATTATTCTATAGTTTCCTCAAGACACTTTGAGCCTGGAGGGCCAGAGAGGGTATCATGAGAGGAGAATACCACTGTATCACTAATTAAATGAGATTGAGACTGGGGATGCAGGTGGCAAAGGCTACTGAAATTTGTGGGAAAGAGTATCAGAGAGGAGGGAGGTACACAGATAAAGAGCTCTGACTATCTACAAAGGGGTTAAATTGAATGCTTGGATAAAAAATAATCTGAAAATATATGTGGTAAAATTGTATAAGGCCAGGCAAAAAAACGTATAATATGGTAAAACAGACAGCTGAAAATTTCCAGGGCTCACTCAGGGCTAAGAGATCTGTGAGTTTCACCTTGGTGGACTGGACGGGCATTGCAGACCACATGATTAATTCAGGAGAGACCTTGAAAGTACTCTCACACATTCATAGCCTGAGACTAAAGTCTATACATGCTCCAGCAAAGTGAAAAAATAAGTCTCAACTGGATCAAATTAATCTGCAAGGCACTTAAATGCCTGACAAGACATACTCTAGAAACTTTAAATGAAGACAACAAAATCCAGACAATCAATAATGTAATATACACAATGTTTAGTATCAAATAAAAAGTGCTAAACAGACAAAGGAGCCGGAAAATGTGACTCACTAACAAGACAAAAATCAGATCCTAAGGGGAAAAACAGATAATGAAAATAGTATAAAATAATTTTAAAACATTAAAAATGTGCTCATTGATTAAAGGATAATGAAAATATGGTGAGAAAGGAAATGGAAAATATAAGATAAATTAAATGGGAATATAGAGATTAAAAAAAAAAAAAGACAAAAACCCCCACACAGAATCTGAAATAAAAAACTCATTGTAGACACTGAGAAGAATGTGGAAAATAGCATTATAACAAACAAGGAAGACACTGGATTTACCAAGAATTAAAAAAAAAAAAAAAAACTACAGAAAACAAAAGGAATAAGTGATATTAAGAATAGAAGTGGAGACCTACCTACAAATTTGACTCACATTAAACAAATAATAAGATAGATGTAATACAGTCCTTGAATGAGGAAAATTACAACACTGACCACTTTAAAAATATATCTCAGTTTAATCTCTGAAGTGAGGCCCCTCTTTCATTCCTTTGTTGTTGTCCTTCAGTTGCTCAGTCATGTCTGACTCTGCAACCCCATGGACTGCAGCATGCCAGGCTTCCCTGTCAGTCACCAAATTCCATTCCCGGAGCTTGCTCAAAGTCATGTTCATTGAGTCAGTGATGCCATCCAGCCATTTCATCCTCTGTCATCCCTTCTTTTCCCACCTTCAATCTTTCCCAGTGTCAGGGTCTTTTCTAGTGAGTGAGCTTTTCGTATCAAGTGGCCAAAGTGTTGGAGTGTCAACTACAGCATCAGTCCTTCCAGTGGATATTCTGGGTTGATTTCCTTTAGGATTGACTGATTTGACCTCCTTGCAGTCCAAGGGACTCTCAAGAGTCTTCTTCAACAGTTCAAAGGCATCAATTCTTAAGTGTTCAGCCTTCTTTATAGTACAACTCTCAGATCTGTACATGACTACAGGAGACACTATAGCTTGGACTATATGGACCTTTGTCAGCAAAGTAATGTCTCTGTCTTTGAATATGCTGTCTAGGTTTGTCATAGTTTTTCTTCCAAGGAGCAAGAGTCTTTTAATTTCACGGATGGCCTGCAGTCACCATCTGCAGTGATTTTGGAACTCAAGAAAATAAAGTGTGTCACTGTTTCTAGTGTTCTCCCATTTATTTGCCATGAAGTGATAAGACTGAATGCCACAATCTTAGTTTTGTGAATGTTGAGTTTTAAGGCAGCATTTTCACTGTCCTTTTTCACCTTCATCAGGATGCTCTTTAATTCCTCTTCACTTTCTACCATAAGGGTGGTATCATCTGCATGTGTGAGGTTATTGGTATTTCTTCCAGTGTTATTGATTCCAGCTTGTGCTTCATCCAGCCCAGCATTTCACATGGTGTTTTCTGCACAGAAGTTAAATAAGCAGGGTGAGAATATACAGCCTTGACATACTCCTTTCCCAGTTGGAACCAGTCTATTGTTCCATGTCCGGTTCTAACTTTTGCTTCCTGACCTGCATACAGAGTTTTCAGGAGGCAGGTCAGGTGGTATGGTATTCCCATGTTTTTCGGAATTTTCCAGTTTGTTGTGATCCAAAGACTTTAGCATAGTCGAGAAGCAGAAGCAAACATTTTTGTAACATTCTCTTGCTTTTTCTATGACCCAGCACATGTTGGCATTTGATCTCTGTTTCCTCTGCCTTTTCCAAATCCAGCTTGAACATCTGCGAGTTCTCAGTTCGCATGCTGCTGAAGCCTCGCTGGGGGAATTTTGAGCATTACTTTGCTATTATATGGAATGAGTGCAATTGTGTAGTAGTTTGAGTGTTCTTTGTTTGGCATTGCCCTTCTTTGGTATTGGAATGAAAACTGATCTTTTCATTTCTTACATTGCTAATTAATAATTTCTTGTTTTTTTCCATGATTACTGGCTAGAAATTTATAATTTGTATTAATCCACTCAGAGATTTTGATTCTACTCATTTTCTTTGTTTTATTCCATGATTTAGAGCATTTTTTAAAAATCAATAATACAGCCTTTTTTTTTTTTTTTGCCTCAAATTTAATACATTTGTCTCTTTTGGCTTCCCTCATAACTCAGTTGGTAAAGAATCTGCCTCCAATGCAGACAACACTGGTTTGACTCCTGGGTTGGGAAGATCCCTTGGAGAAGGGATAGGCTACCCACTCCAGTATTCTTGGGCTTCCCTTGTGGATAACATAAAAAATCTGCCTGCAGTGTGGGAGACCTGGGTTCAATCCCTGGGTTGGGAAGATACATCTGGAGAAGGGAAAGGCTATCTGCTCTGTATTATGGCCTGGAAAAGTCCATGGAGAAGTCCATGGGTTTGCAAAGAAAGAGTCATNCCTGGGTTGGGAAGATCCCTTGGAGAAGGGATAGGCTACCCACTCCAGTATTCTTGGGCTTCCCTTGTGGATAACATAAAAAATCTGCCTGCAGTGTGGGAGACCTGGGTTCAATCCCTGGGTTGGGAAGATACATCTGGAGAAGGGAAAGGCTATCTGCTCTGTATTATGGCCTGGAAAAGTCCATGGAGAAGTCCATGGGTTTGCAAAGAAAGAGTCATCACAACTGAGCGACTTTCACTTTTCATTTTCTAGTTTCTGAAGGGAACAGTTAGCAGCTAACTGCTGCTCCATGCTTAAGATTGTTATTATTATTTCTATTTTAAGTATTCAGTCTGATGGAGCATTATCACATTGGCACATTCTATTTTGTTGGGAAAAGGAAAGAGCAAGAGAGCTGATAGAAACATGAAATGGATTTTAAAGCATTTCTTTTATTTCTATTCACATTTCTGTGCCTGAAGTAAATTGTATGAGCCAAACTTTGCATTGGACTTCCCTGGTAGCTCAGAGGTTAAAGCGTCTGCCTCCAATGCGGGAGACCTGGGTTCGATCCCTGGGTTGGGAAGATCCCCTGGAGAAGGAAATGGCAACCCACTCCAGTATTCTTGCTTGGAGAATCCCATGGACTGAGGAGCTTGGTGGGCTGCAGTCCACGGGGTCACAAAGAGTCGGACACGACTGAGTGACTTTACTTACTTAAACTTTGCATTTATGGAATGGGAAAATATATGTCTCCTATTATAGGTGTACTAAGCTCCATGGCTATAGAAAAATAACCCCTAAAGGAAACAAGAACTATATTCTCTGACAGAACTAAAACCTCTAATGATGCCATCAGTTTATTAAAATTTATTTTGGCATTTAAAGAAGACAACTTCAGAAAATAATGGAGTATTTCAGTACTCTGTTTTCTTACCTTTTCTGCACACTTTGCCACTGTTCACTGTTAGCTTCCATTTGAAACTTTCTGTTCTCTTGTCTTCTTTTGTTTTGTAATTCTTCAAGATAATGTTTCTGCAAGGTGTACATACTTTCTAAACACTTAGCTGTATATTCTCTTCTGGTTATGCTTCTCCTCTCACATTGCAAACACAGTAGTTACTCTTAATTTATTTCCCCCTTAATATAGAACAAAATGTTAAATAATTAGTTTTTTCTATTAATAAAAGTAAACATACTTAATGCAGAGTTATTGAAAATTAGAGAAATATACAAACACGCATACCCACAAAACACAAACTAAAATTACTTCTATGTTTTTCCTGTACTAATATCTGTAAATAGTTAAGTTTCGATTAATGACAAGTCTACCATTTACTTGAATATATGTTAGCTCCTTAATAAAAAACTGCAGACTCTATGTAGCTTGCTTTTTCTACATAAAAATAATAATTTTTATATTCATAATGTATTTCTCAAGTATGGTTTTGAATGTCTATAATATTCCATTTTGATATATTTTCATAATCGCTCATTAATTTACACTAGTGCATTTAGGTAGTTTCCTGGTTGTACATTGTTGTAAATGACATTGAACCACACAAAATTTTTTTACATATTCTTGCTCATATATGAATCTGTAATATTTGTATACATACAAACTTTAATAGGCAGCAGTATCAATAATGATTCTAATTGACATTGGTTCAGTTCAGTTCAGTCGCTCAGTCGTGTCCGACTCTTTGCGACCCCATGAATCGCAGCACGCCAGGCCTCCCTGTCCATACATTTTTAAAACCTATTTTTGAGACATTTAATATATATATACAATTTCCATAAGAGAAAGGTATCAATTATATGTGATAAGTTCTGTGTCTGTTTTCTGTGCACTATTCAATTCAGTTCAGTCGCTCAGTCGTGTCTGACTATTTGTGACCCCATGAATTGCAGCACGCCAGGCCTCCCTGTCCATCACTAACTCCCTGAGTTCACTCAGACTCATGTCCATCGAGTCAGTGATGCCATCCAGCCATCTCATCCTCGGTCGTCCCCTTCTCCTCCTGCCCCCAATCCCTCCCAGCATCAGAGTCTTTTCCAATGAGTCAACTCTT
>SJYX01015025.1:686297-704072 GCA_006410675.1 Oreotragus oreotragus | reverse complement strand
GAACACCCAGGGCTGATCTCCTTCAGAATGGACTGGTTGGATCTCCTTTCAGTCCAAGGCACTCTCAAGAGTCTTCTCTAACTCCACAGTTCAAAAGCATCAATTCTTCGGTGCTCAGCCTTCTTCACAGCCCAACTCTCACATCCATACATGACCACAGGAAAAACCATAGCCTTGACTAGATGGACCTTAGTTGACAAAGTAATGTCTCTGCTTTTGAATATGCTATCTAGGTTGGTCATAACTTTTCTTCCAAGGAGTAAGCGTCTTTTAATTTCATGGCTGCAGTCACCATCTGCAGTGATTTTGGAGCCCAAAAAATAAAGTCTGACACTGTTTCCACTGTTTCCCCATCTATTTCCCATGAAGTGATGGGACCAGATACCAGGATCTTCATTTTCTGAATGTTGAGCTTTAAGCCAACTTTTTCACTCTCCTTTTTTACTTTCATTCAGAGGCTTTTTAGTTCCTCTTCATTTTCTGCCATAAGGGTGGTGTCATCTGCATGTACATTAGATAACTGTTTTTTCTTTTTTAATATTTAGAAATATAGGATGTAAAACTTTCTCATTTTAATATTTTTATAATAAATGATTGATGAACCTATTACCATATATAATTGCCCATTCATATTTTTGAAAAGTTTTTCTTTAAAAAAAAAATCGATTGTTCAACAGGCAGTTTCTCTTCCCTGGTGGTTCAGATGGTGAAGAATCTGCCTGGAATGCAGGAGACCTAGGTTCAATCCCTGGGTTGGGAAGATGCCCTGGAGAAAGAAATGGCTACTCACTCCAGTATTCTTGAATGGGAAATCCCATGGGCAAAGGAGCTTGGAATGCTACAGTCTATTGGATTGCAGAGAGTTTTCGAGGCACCACTGAGCAATCAACACTTTGTTTCAAAAAGCTTACAAATGTAAATTATCTATTTAAGTTCAATTTTTGAATTATAAAAGTTATATAAACATTAGAAATATTAGAATATACTAAAGTGTTAAAAATAATATAAAATAATGATATTATCAATAGTCTGGGTGTCATGGAAAATTTGACAGAGCAAACCTGGATCTCAGGAACTTCCCTAGTAAAATATATAGAAAAATGGCTGGAAAATATTCATAACAACAATTAAAAAATATTAAATTAAAAAATGACTCTAATTTCATCTCATAATTTTGAAAATAGGAAGCTTATCTGAGACTAGTCCTGACCTTTTCCAATTCCTCACAAAATTCTGTAGGAAAAATGTCTATTTAGTTCTTTGGCCCATTTTTTTGATTGGGTCGTTTATTTTTCTGGAATTGAGCTGNCAGCCATTCTGACTGGTGTGAAGTGGTATCTCATTGTGGTCTTGATTTGCATTTCTCTGATAATGAGTGACGTTGAGCATCTTTTCATGTGTTTGTTAGCCATCCGTATGTCTTCTTTGGAGAAATGTCTATTTAGTTCTTTGGCCCATTTTTTGATTGGGTCGTTTATTTTTCTGGAATTGAGCTGTATAAGTTGCTTGTATATTTTTGAGATTAGTTGTTTGTCAGTTGCTTCATTTGCTATTATTTTCTCCCATTCAGAAGGCTGTCTTTTCACCTTGCTTATAGTTTCCTTTGTTGTGCAGAGCTTTTAATTTTAATTAGATCCCATTTGTTTATATTTGCTTTTATTTCCCGTGTTCTGGGAGGCGGATCATAGAGGATCCTGCTGTGATTTATGTCGGAGAGTGTTTTGCCTATGTTCTCCTCTAGGAGTTTTATAGTTTCTGGTCTTACGTTTAGATCTTTAATCCATTTTGAGTTTATTTTTGTGTGTGGTGTTAGAAAGTGATGCTGAAAACGTCTGTCTTTGACTTATGCGAGCCTCTTCAGATTGACTACTGAGACCTGTCTTGGAATGTTTCCTTGCTGTGAGGTCTGACAGTATATTGAACTCACTTTGTAAAATTTCTACTCTAGACTCGAAGTCAAATATTTCTCCAAAGAACCTCAGTCGTTTTTAATGAGAAACAATATGTGGTGGCCATAATTTCAATGCTAAGAGCATTTGTTGTAAGTGGGTTGGTCATTCTCTCTTGGCTTTTCTAACATGCAGAGTTAGGAAATATTTTCTTTTAAAGGAAAATTCATCACAACTTTGCCTTGGTACTTTCAATTCAAAATTCAAGATTATAAAAGATTTTACTTAACTATTTCAATGTTACATTTATATCTCCTCTATTCAATGCTGAGACTCCTGGTTCTCAATAACATGGGAGAATTATAGAATCAGAATATCACAATTATACTTTTTTATACCAAGTAATACCCATTTCAGATTCAGACTAACAAAATCAACACCTTGCTTACAATATGATTACTTAAAAATTCGTTTCTAAATTCTTTTTACTTCTTGGGTTATATCCTTCTAATTTACAATCAAATTACTGTTTTTAAAAGTCATTTGGAATAATCTCTATGCCGTCAATTAAATACACATTGTTTACTCACAAACTATCATTTTAATTTTTCAGAAACTGCTTTAAAATAAATTTATTTATAAATATATAAAATGTATAAAGCAATATATATTCAGAGAAATTAGATTTTTAAATTCCTTTCCTCCTTTTATAGGAAATCATTGTTTTTATTTTTTTTTATATTGTTTACTTCTTAAGATCAGAAAATGATTCCTTATTCTATTTTAGAGTTACATAGTACTACTTTGTGGGTATATTTATACTTTTTAAAACTAGCTCTGTTGAAGGATATTTGAGTTTTACAAGGTAATAATCTTGTAATGAATAACTCTGTACAAATAGCTTCATACTTTTGCCAAGGTATCTTCGTGAAATTTTTAGAAGTAGAATTGTTGGTTAGAAGGTAATATGTAAGTAATTTTATTAGATGTTAACAAATTACCTACCATAGAAGTTATGCATTACATATTCATATGAGCAATATGAGAGAGTTCATTTCCCTATAGTCTCATTGACAGAGAATGTTGTCAAACTTCCAGATTTTAATTGCAGGCAAGATTAACAAAAATCACACACCCAAAGTATATCTTGGAAAAAGTTGAATTTTTATAACCAAAGGAAATCATACATTTTTTGCAGGTGGTAAAATTCCCTTCTTCTTAGCCTTACTAAACTAAAACCAGTTATCTAAACAAAGAGTTAAGAAACACACATGCACACACACACACACATACATGGGGTGCCACTGGATTCTCCATAATATTGAATATAAGAGACATTGGAATAGTTTCTTCAAAGTTTTAAGGGGATAATTGACACCAAAGTATTCCATAACCCATGAATCTATATTACTTAAATAAATACTTCAGAAATAAATTTTAGACAGGCAATGATTTAGAAAGTAGACAATCCAAATAGACTTCCTAGTGAAGAAAAAAAAATGTTAGGAAACTTTCTTTAGTTACTTAATAAATAAAACCAAATGAATATCTACAGTATATGGAGAATCTGAGTTGTAAAAAAAATTAACATATTTATGCACTGTGTATGTGTGTAAGTCACTCAGTTGTGTCTGACTCTTTGCAACCTTGTGAACTGTAGCCTGCCAGGCTCCTCTGTCCATGGGACTTTTCAGGCTAGAATACTGGAGTGGGTTGACGCTTCTTCCTCCAGAGGATCTTCCTGACCCAGGGATCAAACCTGGGTCTCCTGTGTCTCCCGCATCTGCAGGTGAATACTTTGCCACTGAGCCATCGGAGAAGCCTGTTGTTGGGATCAGAGAGGCTTCCAGTGACAAGAGCCCCTGAGGAATGGGATCAGGGAGAGGTTCAGGTGTATGTTCTAGGGGAGGACTGAACAGAGTGTGAGGACCAATGGGCAAGAAGGCCAGGAAGGAAACTGAGGCCAGAGGATAGAGAGCTGTGAAGGGTAGGTTAAAGCTTGCCATTAAAAGGGAGCATGTCATGGGGGCAGAACTCAGGAGACAGCCTGGGGAGGCCATATTTGTGATCATGGCACCTAGGGTTGCTGTCCTTTCCTCACCTCCCAGCTTTGCTCTCTTGAATGAGGCCTGTGCCAAGGGGTGTGTCTGTGCCCCCATCCTCTAGGGTACACCTCCTCCCTCCAGGTGAGGATCCAGAACTGATTGGAGTGGCTAGGTGCCCGATTGTACCAGGTCTGCTTGAATGCACTAGTCAAAGTATTGTTTTGAAAGAGAGGACACAATAAGAACAAATAAAATATTCTGGATATAAAATTCTAGAGTATTCTAATGAAAACTATGAGTTGAGTGTGGTTAGAAAGAAATATATGCTAAATTTTTTATCCTGATGATGGGAAAATTCTTTTCTTTAATGGTAATAAAGAAATGATAGCTCAGTTTTTAAAAGTTAATTTAATGGTAAGCACTGAAACCAAAAATTTAAACTATTTGATGAAAAATATAAAGAAAACTTGAGTAATATAGCAATATTAGAAAGGAGAAAGCAAAGAAGCAAAAGAAAACATAAACACCAAAAAAAAAAAAAAAAAAGCCCCAAATAAGACCCAGGAAAGAAGACTTTATGCAATTTATATCCAATATACTTAAGACAAAAATTATATACAGAAGAAGATTGAAAACAGACTACACATCAGGAATAGTGTAAGTAAAAGTCATACAGTTGTGTCTGACTCTTTGCAACCCTATGGACTATACAGTCCATGGAATCCTCCAGGCCAGAATATTGGAGTGGGTTCAGTTCAGTTCAGTGGCTCAGTCATGTCCAACTCTTTGCGACCCCATGAATTGCAGTACACCAGGCCTCCCTGTCCATCACCAACTGCTGGAGTTCACTCAAACTGACGTCCATTGAGTCAGTGATGCCATCCAGGCATCTCATCCTCTGTCATCCCCTTCTCCTCCTGCCCCCAATCCCTCCCAGCATCAGAGTCTTCCAATGAGTCAACTCTTCGCATGAGGTGGCCAAAGTACTGGAGTTTCAGCTTCAGCATCATTCCTTCCAAAGAACACCGACTGATCTCCTTTAGAATGGACTGGTTGGATTTCCTTGCAATCCATGGGACTCTCAAGAGTCTTCTCCAACACCACAGTTCAAAAGCATCAATTCTTCGGCATTCAGCCTTCTTCACAGTCCAACTCTCACATCCATACATGACTATTGGTAGCCTATCCCTTCTCCAGGGGATCTTCCTGACTCAGGAATTGAATTGGGATCTCCTGCATTGGAGGCAGATTCTTTACCAACTGAGCTGATAGGAATAGTGAATATCTGTTATATTTTTTGATTATCTAGCATTTTTGAAAACTCTCCTATGTTTGGAGAATTTCCCCCTTATATATTCAGCATACTCAAAGTAGAAACTAGAAAATTCATTTTGTCACCCTACTTCACTTAAGGCACAAGTGTGTGACCTGGGTAAATCCAATTAAACATGGTGCTAAATTGTAGTTCAGAAGTGAGCCAGTTGCCAGAAAGGGGCTCCATGAAGAATTCATTGTACGAGCCATAGTAGTCAGTATAGTATTTAAGCATTTGGCTGTCACGTATGAATTGCTTTTAGGACTGAATTCCTGGCACAGAAGTTCCATCAGTATCAGACGCAAATAAAGTTTTATCACTGATAGTCATGTAAGCTCTAGTCTTAAATGCTCAGTACTGGTGGCAGTGAATTTCCCTCCTTGGGCTGGTTCTGTGATATGGTTATGGGCATTAATTCTAAATCTTTCACCTGTTCCTCCATCCCTCTCAAAATTTCATCAGCTGCCATATATTTATAACAAATTCATTTTCTGCTTCAACTATTAAAATTAGCTTCCTTTGCTTGCAACTTATAACCCTGACTGATATAGACACTGACTCCGGAAATCATACTAGAAAACAGAACCTCGGGCAAACAGAAAGTATCTGGAATTGATTATCTGGTCTGATTCAGGCTGAAGGCTCTAGCCAATATGAAAGGTTTTTGTCAAGCAGTGTGAAACAGCCCTCTAATTTTCATCTGTGGTCACCTGCAATGAAGTAGCCACAGAAGGTAAGCCTTTGAGAGAACCAGGGCTACAGCCAAATAACCCTTTGCAGAGACATAAGAAACTCAAGGGAAATAGTGTTGGATTCTAACAGCATTTAATGACTTAAAAAAGAATTACAAGTTCAAAACCTGAGGTTCATATTTTAAAAGATAGAAAGAAAGAATTTCTTGGCTAAAAGGCTGAAAAATATTTTATCAATTGTGGCATAAGTCTGAGATACATAAAAAAGTAATTCACATTTTGATCCTGCAGTTGCCAGTATTTTGCAATTAAATTCAGTCTTGTCTGGAGTAGGAAATGACAACCAACTCCAGTATTCTTGCCTGAAAAATTCCATGGACAGAGAAGCCTGGTGGGCTACAGTCCATGGGGTCACAAAGAGTCAGACGTGACTGAGCAACTAAGCACACACATCACAGTCTTGTCTGATCTCATATGTGACAGTCAGGGCTTTGGGAAGGACTCTGAAGACAGAGAGAAATGGATTGATCACATACAACACATTCATTTATGCCTTCCCCCTAACCCATGTTGCCCAAAAGGGCTCTGAAAAAGGATCTCTAAAGGCATAATTATTGGGAAAAAATTTTTGGTAACATCAGTCCCATCATTATCTTTGAAAAGCACTTGAAACTGTTCGCTGTTAACTTGGGATGCTGGTAAGAGACACTGCCACTGAAATGGGATGCTTCATTTAAGATGCAAAGACAGCGCCTGGAGTGGTAGATTCAAGCCATTAAATGCCAGAACATGGACATGACTATAGTAATTGGCAGAAAGATAGGTTTGTTCATTAGACTGGTTTGACTCACAGTGATCCGTGGTGAGTAATTGTTTATTGATTCCTAGACCTGAAAAAAAATGTGAAGTCTATCTTATCAAGAAGAATAGTACTTGATTTGTACAATTAAAAAAAAACACAGTATGGTGAACAGGAACCAAAGAGTCATAGCTTTTCACTCAAATCTTAAACCTGTTCTTGCCTGGAGAATTCCGTGGACTGGAGGAGCATGGAGGGCTATAGTCCATGGGGTCGTAAAGAATCGGACATGACTAAGTAACTAACACACACATGGCCCCTAAAAAGAGGGAAGACATTCTTGGGGAAAAAGCAGGAAAGAATCTCACAAACATATACTGAGAGTTCCCTAAGTTTCTATGTGGCCTTCACCTGGTAGCCCAGATGGTAAATAATCTGCCTGCAATGGAGGAGACCCTGATTCAATCCCTGGGTCAGAAAGATCCCTTGGAGATGGGAATAGCACCCTACTCCAGTATTCTTCCCTGGAGAATTCCATGGATAGAGGACGCTGGTGGGTTACAGTCCATGGGATTGCAAAGAGTTGGACATGACTGAGCAACTAACACTTTCATTTTTCTTTTTTCACCTGAGTTACTATACTGGGAAAGACAAATGATCAGAGTTTTCAGATATTGTTGGAGATGGACTTGGACAGAAAAATCACATGTCTCAGAACATCATTTTTGTCCATCAATCAGAATGGAAGCTTGTGTGGATCAATAGAGGGGATTTGGACCCAATTCATCTTCATGGACAACTTGTTGGTACCCCCAAACGATTATCTGGTTTTTCTTCAAATTCTGTGTATATAATTTTATATAAATATGCTTAGCAAATAATCGGATTTCCATAGTGACTTTCCAATTCTTTGAGTGACAGATATTAGGATACAATGAAGCATGTAGAAGCTCCTCAAGATTCCCCTTTCATCAAAACTGAAAACCAAGAGCAAATTTCTTACTAAAGCATCTTGGTGAAACAAATGCAAGAAGAAGCCAGAAGAAGACTTTGCTTCCTTATTGAAATTTTTGAGGTCCAGCAGACTGGGGCTTGCGGTCAGTTTCTGCAAAAGCAAAGGACAACTTGCTGTAACTTGAATTTTGTAAGCAACATATATTACAATTGAGAATTTTACTCCTGGTACTATTGTTCTGTTGTTGTCTAGTCACTAAGTCATATCCAACTCTTTGTGACCTGCAGCTCGCCAAGGCTTACCGGTCCTTTACTATCTTCGAGAGTTTGCTCAAACTGAAATCCATTGAGTCAGTGATGCCATTCAACCATCTCATTTCTCTGTCACCGTCTTCTCCTCTTGCCTCCAATATTTCCCAGCATCAAGGTCCAACTATTGTTTAATGGGTAGAAGGAGCTAGCTCCCAACTCTAGATTTATGCTTTTAGATTTGTGATTGGAGGAAAATTAACCAACTTTAAAGGCATATCTTAAGAGAGAGATTCAGAAAGTATAACAATCTTATGTGTGATCCAGGCAGTCTTGTGAGACACTGTTTGATTGTGAGAAGGAATTTACTTGGCATTGATATTCTAGACTTAGGTTTGTCAATAATTTTGTCTTCACATCTTTCATCATACATAACAAGAACAAAATATTGTAAATAAAGCCTCAGGAGCAGGGCCATGAGAGGGCACTAGAGAAAGAGCCACCAGAAGACAGCTTCCCCCACCCCTAAAATACTCATTATGAATAATGAAACAGGCAGAAAAGGTAGGGTAAATTTCTAAACTATTTTAGTATCAGTTCAGTTCAGTTCAGTCGCTCAGTCGTGTCCAACTCTTTGCGACCCCATGAATCGCAGCACACCAGGCCTCCCTGTCCATCACCAACTCCCGGAGTTCACTCAGACTCACGTCCATTGAGTTGGTGATGCCATTCAGCCATCTCATCCTCTGTCATCCCCTTCTCCTCCTGGCCCCAATCCCTCCCAGCATCAGAGTCTTTTCCAATGAGTCAACTCTTCGCATGAGGTGGCCAAAGTACTGGAGTTTCAGCTTTAGCATTAGTCCTTCCAAAGAACACCCAGGGCTGATCTCCTTCAGAATGGACTGGTTGGATCTCCTTGCAGTCCAAGGGACTCTCAAGAGTCTTCTCCAACACCACAGTTCAAAAGCATCAATTCTTCGGCGCTCAGCTTTCTTCTCAGTCCAACTCTCACATCCATACACGACCACTGGAAAAACCATAGTCTTGACTAGATGAACCTTTGTTGGCAAAGTAATGTCTCTGCTTCTCAATATACTATCCAGGTTGGTCATAACTTTCCTAGCATATTATGTAAAAATTGCTAATTTATGGTAGATAGAAAAATACATTGAAAGATAATAAGACTTTTGAACCCCCATTCTTGGATAAATTTTCTGCAGAGATTCCATAAACTTTAAGTAGTACTTTAAATAAACACAACTAGCAATATGAAACAGTCAGATTTGATCATCCCTTTCCTTTGCACTATTTTCTAATCACTTGTATTGTTATGTTCAACCTTATTTACTATTCATGAATATGCATATGATTGAGCTTCTTGTATCAATCCCTACTTAAATTTGATTACCTTAATTTCAGGGTTATGATAATTTGGAAATGGAATATAATGAAAATTATCATTAATGCATACCTATAATTATTTTAAAAAATGAAAAATAAAGAACATTGAAAAAAATAATAAAACAAATACTCGTAAACCTCCTTGGAGATTCAGTTCAGTTCAGTTCAGTTGCTCAGTCGTGTCCAACTCTTTGCGACCACATGTATCGCAGCACACCAGGCCTCCCTGCTCATCACCATCTCCCGGAGTTCACTCAGACTCGAGTCCATTGAGTCCGTGATGCCATCCAGCCATCTCATCCTCGGTCGTCCCCTTCTCCTCCTGCCCTCAATCCCTCCCAGCATCAGAGTCTTTTCCAATGAGTCAACTCTTCTCAAGCAGGGGTTATTTTTCACTAATTATTCCAGATTTTAAAAAAATTAAATAGTACAAATAAAATCTAATTCTCTTTCCTTTATTTTTTTCAGTCTGTTTCCACTTTGAGACAATCCTAATCTAAAACTTCGGGGTATTATTTTCTATAGCTATGTATCCATATACAATATATTGTATTTGTATATAATTATGCATACTTGAAAAGGGACATACACATTTACAAGTATAAGTCTAGAACTGGGTGCTAGCTCTATCTTCCTCACTGCTATGATTTTCCATAAGTTTACTCAATAATTTTCCCTATTTTTTGTTTCTGAGATTTATATATATATTTCTAGTTTAATAATTTGTAATATGTTATATTAATATATGTGTATGTATATATTTCATTGGTCTCATTGGAAAATACCCTGATGCTGAGAATGACTGACAGCAAAAGAAGGGATGGCGGAGGCTGAGATGGTTAGATAGCATCACCAACTCAAAGGACGTGCGTCTGAGCAAACTCATGGAGGTAGTGGAGAACAGAGGAATCTGGCATGTTGCACTCCCTGGAGTTGTGAAGAGCTGGACATGACTTAGCAACTGAACCACAACAACATTTCATTGACTTTATCTAGTGTATAGGCTTACACTGCACACATAAATCATGGTTATGTCTCTTTCTCCCACTGAGAATCAGATTCTCGTCTTTTTCACTATTATTATTAGAGCTGAAATGCCCAATTTTGATTTGTCCCCATGTGCACATGTACTATCTTCTCTAAGGTAGACACCAAGAAATGATATTGTCAAACAGTCTCCAAAGAAACTGTAACATTCTACACTTTCACCAGTAGAGTATAAAAGTTTCCTTTACATTTTCACTTTCATTACTTTCTAACCTACTGTATAATAAATATCACTATTCCCTAATTTTTATGTTACTTTTGTGGTAGGCAGGCTAATGAAATGTCCAAATGTCCATGTTCTAATCCCAGAATCTGTAAATATATTCTCCTCCATTGCAAAAGGGACTTTGTAGGTGTGATTAATTTAAGGTTTTAAAAATAGGAGNATGTTGGAATTTTTAATAGTTTTTCTCCTGTAATTGAGATCTAATCTTAATGCATTATGGTCAGAAAAGATGCTTGGAATGATTTCGATTTTTTTGAATTTATCAAGGTTAGATTTATGTCCCAGGATGTGATCTATCCTGGAGAAGGTTCCGTGAGCACTTGAGAAAAAGGTGAAATTCATTGTTTTGGGGTGAAATGTCCTATAGATATCAATTAGGTCTAACTGGTCTATTGTATCATTTAAAGTTTGCATTTCTTTTTTAATTTTCTGGTTAGTTGATCTGTCCATAGGTGTGAGTGGGGTATTAAAGTCTCCCACTATTATTGTGTTATTGTTAATTTCCCCTTTCATATTTGTTAGCATTTGTCTTACATATTGTGGTACTCCTATATGGGATGCATATATATTTATAAGTGTTATATCTTCTTGGATTGATCCTTTGATCATTATGTAGTGGCCTTCCTAGTCTCTTTTCACAGTCTTTGTTTTAATGTCTATTTTATCGGATATGAGTATTGCTACTCCTGCTTCCTTTTGGTCTCTATTTGCATGATATATCTTTTTCCAGCCCTTCACTTTCAGTCTGTATGTGTCCCTTGTTTTGAGGTGGGTCTCTTGTAGGCAGCATATATAGGGATCTTGTTTTTGTATCCATTCAGCCAGTCTTTGCCTTTTGGTTGGGGCATTCAACCCATTTACGTTTAAGGTAATTATTGATAAGTATGATCCCATTGCCATTTACTTTATTGTTTTGGGCCCAGGTTTATATGCCCATTTTGTGTTTCCTGTCTAAAGAATATCCTTTAGCATTTGTTGGAGAGCTGTTCTGGTGATGCTGAATTCTCTCAGCTTTTGCTTGTCTGTAAAGCTTCTTATTTCTCCTTCATATTTGAATGAGATCCTTGCTGGGTACAGTAATCTAGGCTGTAGGTTATTTTCTTTCATCACTTTAAATATGTCTTGCTATTCCCTCCTGGCTTGAAGAGTTTCTATTGAAAGATCTGCAGTTATCCTTATGGGGATCCCCTTGTGTGTTATTTGTTGTTTTTCCCTTGCTGATTTTAATATTTGTTCTTTGTGTTTGATCTTTGTTAATTTGATTAATATATGTCTTGGGGTGTTTTGCCTTGGGTTTATCCTGTTTGGAACTGTCTGCGTTTCTTTGACTTGGGTAATTATTTCCTTCCCCATTTTAGGGAACTTTTCAACTATTGTCTCCTCAAGTATTTTCTCATGGTCTTTCTTTTTGTCTTCTTCTTCTGGGACTCCTATAATTCGAATGTTGGAGTGTTTCATATTGTCCTGGAGGTCTCTGAGATTGTCCTCATTTCTTTTAATTCATTTTTCTTTTTTCCTCTCTGATTCATTTATTTCTACCATTCTATCTTCTATTTCACTAATTCTATCTTCTGCCCCTGTTATTCTACTATTTGTTGCCTCCAGAGTGTTTCTGATCTCATTTATTGCATTATTCATTTTATATTGACTCTGCTTTTATTTCTTCTAGGTCCTTATTAAACTTTTCTTGCATCTTCTCAATCCTTGTCTCCAGGCTATTTATCTGTCATTCCATTTTGATTTCAAGATTTTGGATCATTTTCACTATCAATATTTGGAATTCTTTCTCAGGTAGATTCCCTATTTCTTCCTCTTTTGTTTGGTTTGGTGAGCATTTCTCCTGTTCCTTTACCTGCTGTGTATTCCTCTGTCTCTTTATCTTGGTTCTATTGCTGTGTTTGGGTTGGCCTTTCTATATTCTGGGAATTTGTGGAGTTCTCTTTATTATGGAGTTTTCTCACTGTGGGTGGGGTTGTATCAGTGGCTTGTCAAGGTTTCTTGGTGAGGGAGGCTTGTGTTGGAGTTCTGGTGGGTAGAGCTGAATTTCTTCTCTCTGAAGTGCTATGAAGTGCCCAGTAATGGGTTATGAGATTCAGTGGTTTTAGAGTAACTTTGAGCTGCCTGTATATTGAAGCTCAGGGGTGTGTTCCCGTGTTGCTGGAGAATTTGTGTGGTATGTCTTGCTCTGGAACTTGGCCCTTGGGTGGTGCTTGGTTTCAGTGTAGGGATGGAGGCATTTGATGAGCTCCTATTGATTACTATTCCCTGGATTCAGGATTTCTCTGATGTTCTCAGGATTTGGACTTAAGCCTCCTGCTTCTGGTTTTCAGTTTTATTTTTACAATTGCATCAAGACTTCTCCATTTATACAGCACTGATGATAAAACATCTAGGTTAAAAATGAAAGGTTTCTCCACATTGAGGGACACCCAGAGAGGTTCACTGAGTTACATGGAGAAAAGAAGAAGGAGGGGGTAGTTAGAGGTGACTGGAATGAGATGAGGTGGGATCAAAAGAGGAGAGGGCAAGCTAGCCAGTAATCACTTCCTTACTTGCACTTCACAGTCTGGACCGCTCAGAGGTGTTCACGGAGTTATACAGGGAAGAGGAGAGGGAGGAAGGAAACGGAGGTGGCCAGGAGGATAAAAGAGGGAAATGAAAAGGAGAGAGACAGATCCGGCCAGTAACCAGTTCCCTACGTGTTCTCCACCGTCTGGGACACACAGAGATTCACAGAGTTGGGTAGAGAAGAGAAGGGGGCAGAAAGTGACAGAGCCCACCTGGTGGAGAAAAAGGAGAGTCCAAAAGAGGAGAGAGTGGTCAAGCCTGTAATCTTGCTCTCAGGTAAAATTGGGTACTGAAGATTGGGTTTTTAAATGTACAAAATTGACAACAAATACCAAAAATCAAAGATTAAAAATCTGGAATAGAGATTGGATTTTCAAAAATACAATATTAAAGAAAAGAAGAAGAAGAAGAAGAAAAGCCACAAGAATTATTAAAAAACAACAACAACCACAAAAAGACTATATACAGTGTTTGCTTTAAAAATAGGATCTTTTTTTTTTAAGTAATAGTAGGTTATAAAAATAAAAATTAGAGAAATAGAAGACTAGAAAGTTTAAAAAAAAAGAAGAAAAAGAAAAGAAGAAAAAACAATCACGCAACAACATCAACACATACACAAAAAAAATGATTGTAAAAATAGTAAAGATATATCTGGCCTTTTCTCTGGTGTTGTGGGCAGTGTGGGGTCACTTCCAAGGCAGTTCTGTCTGTTTAACTTCTGTTTGCTGGTCTCTTCAGTGTCTGATTTCTGTCTTGACACAAGGAGGGTGGTGGTGAACACTTTTTTTTTTTTTTTTTTTTAAAACTCACTTGTTCAGTCGTGCTGTGGGGAGGTAGGGATGCTGCAAACAAATAATACTGGCATGTGCTTGCAGTGTCTCATCCACACTGGGCCTGCCCCTGCTTGCAGTGCACACTGCTCAGGGTCTGCGTTGCTCCACTGGGGAACCATCTGAGGCCAGCCCTAGACTTCATGCACCTTCCCAGTCTAAGCCACTCTGGCTCGGCACTCAGGTAGCCCTCAGAGGTGCGGGTTTGGTTGGACCTGCATTTTGTGCCCTTCCCAGGTCCGAGTAGCTCAGGAGTTTGGCGAGCTGCGACTTATCGCCTTTCCCTGCTGCTCAGTTTTCTGGTGAGCTGTGACTTATCGCCTTTCTCTGCTGCTCAGTTTTCTGGGTGTACCGCTGGCATTCCTTCTCAGGCGGATGATGACTGTCCAGAACCCACAGAAGTCTTAGTTAACAAAGAATCCTGCTTGCATTTTGGTAGGTAATGTCTCTCTTGGGCTGCGATTGCATCCTCCCAGCCCTTAAGGCTCTGGCTGCCTATCACCAGAGGGGGATGTTCTGCAAACAGCTATTTCTGTTCCATCCTTTGTTCTGTGCATGGTCCTGGTGGTGTCTTATGTTTGAGCATTTTGCGTGGTAGCAATCCCACAGTCTGGTTTGCTAGCCCAAGTTAGTTCGCTCTGGTTACGTGCCGGGCATTCTGGCCCGATTCTAAAAAAACCACTGGAGCCCACACCTCCCACACCCGATTCTTAAAAAGCACTGCAGCCTGTGCTTTCTGCACCTCCCTGCCCAGCCCCCACTTGCTAGTGGTGGATGCAGGCATCTGCACTGCTTTTCCACTGGGGGAGTTACTGTTGGGCTCATAATCTGTTGGTTTAAAGTATTTATTTATTTTCCCTTCCTGTTATGTTGCCCTCTGTGCTTCCAAGGCTCAGCATAGACTCAGCGGCGAGAATGTTTCCTGGTGTTTGGAAACCTCTCTTCTTAAGAGTCTCTTCCTGGGATGGGACTCCCTTCCCGGGACGGAGCTCCCTCCCTACCTCCTTTGTCTCTTTTTTGTCTTTTATATTTTTTCCTACCTGTTTTTGAAGCCAATGATCTGCTTTTCTGGGTGCCTGATGTCCTCTGCCAGCATTCAGAAGTTGTTTTGTGAAATTTACTCAGCATTGAAATGTTCTTTTGATGAATTTGTGAGGGAGAAAGTGGTCTCCCCGTCCTATTCCTCCACCATCTTAGGACCGCCCCTGCATCACTCTTTTGGGTAAGCTTCAGGCAAGTTAGATCAGTCTAACACAATAATTTGCAAATGAGATTTTGTCTGCTCTTTCTGCAGTCAGGGACCAGGGCCCCACACTGGGAATATAGGCTGCCATCTTCAAGACCACAACTGATCTGGGAGTGAGTTGGGGAAAGTGAATAAAAACATTATAAATCTTTTCTACAATTTTTAACTTGATTTTTTTCTTTATTCCACATTTTCTTGGTTGCTGAAAACATATGACTATTTTCCAGAGTTCTGAAAAAGTGGGGCCTGTTACTATTTATTTTTCAGTGTTCTTATAGGGGGATAGGAGTTTGGAGCTGCCTACTTCCGCAATTTTTCTGATATGACTCCACACATATACATCATAATAAAGGTAATTTATAAATTATTGACAAAAAGTGGTGGTTGAATTCCCAGAATAGTCACTACTCTCCCACCAACAAAATCTAATAAACCATAAATATACCTCACTAGATCCACATCCTCAAGATATTTGTATATGGTCTATTTCTGTAATTCCAGTTCCTAGTATAATACCTTTAATAAAGCAAGTGTTCAATAAAACATTTTGAATAAATGAATAGTACTATAAAACCCAGCTATTAATAATAACAGGGATTACATATAAACATGTGAAATGCCAACAATGCAGAATTGTTTAGCAAGCAAAATTTATATCCATACAGTGTTTTATATTTTCCAAAGCATTTTCATATTTATTATCCCATCAGACTGTCAAAACCATTCTTTGAGGTGAGATCGATAGAGGTTATTACTCTGTCTTATAAATCAGATAGAAGAAATTCTATGTATTCTATGCCATAAGTCATCTGTAAGTAGCAGTGGTAAGAATATTGTCTAGATCTGCTTCACATAAAACCTCTGTTCCTCTTATTTTTTTCCAGTTTCTTTATTTTGATACTCACTATGGAAGAAAATAATCATTTTTCTCAGTTGCCTACCCTGAATGAAGCAAGCACACTTTTCTTTTGGAGGTTTTAAAAAATACCAACTTCCAACAAATACATGAAACAGAAAATAAAAGAGCTGCTACTCTGAATCACAAGAACTCCCTTAACGCTACTCTAAAGCATTCCATTCACTTAACCTTCTCAGAACAACTGAATGTGTATATATGTGTGAATAGTGGGGTCTGAATTCTTGGAAAAATAAATGAACATTTGCATTCCAGAGGACTAGCCTCAGCATTTGAGACACTTATCACTGGAGCATGACAAGGCTGTGAGAAATTTGAAGATCAGCCTAAGCACTGGATAAACAGGAGAACGGGAGAGGAGAAACAGCTACACAGGCCATAAAGACTTTCTTTCTCTTTGCCCCTGATTGTTTCTCTTTTCTCCCAGTAGACCCTCTGTGATTTCACAGAAGTGGAACCTGGGGCAAGAAATTTTAAGTGTAGGAAGAGGTAGAAGTGGCTCCAGGTAACAATGAAATCCAAAGTGGTAAAGGAGAAAGAAACAGAATGTTTTAAGGTATGGCACACAGAAGCATTAAGGGAGTTCTTGTGGTTTGTGTAAATGAAAGAAACTGTGAATGTTAATAATGGCTGAATGCCTCTCTTACAGGAAGCTTTATGAGAAATATGGCCTGTAGAAAGAGAACTGTTTACATATCCAGTTTCCCAGTCTGAGCCTTTTTCCCCTGTAAAGAAAGCAGAAACATAGAGAAATAGCCAGATAGACGCAGTTGAAATGTAGTCCCACAACCAGTTAACTGGAGTTGGTGATGGACAGAGAAGCCTGTCATGCAGCACTCCATGGGGTTGCAGAGTCAAACATGACTGAATGACTGAACTTAACCAGTTAGCTACCTGTGTGATCTTGACAACTTGATTCACGTAACTGAATCTTAGATTAGTCATCCTTTAAGATATGATGATAATGTGCCTCAAAGTATTATTGTGAGTATTACATGAAGAAAATTAATTTGCTTTTTAAATGTTAGATATTGTCATTATTCCAAACAAAGGCAGTGCCAAAGAATGCTCAAATTACCGCACAATTGCACTCATCTCACATGCTAGTAAAGTAATGCTCAAAATTCTCCAAGCCAGGCTTTAGCAATACATGAACCGTGAACTCCCTGATATTCAAGCTGGTTTTAGAAAAGACAGAGGAACCAGAGATCAAATTGCCAACCTCTGCTGGATCATGGAAAAATCAAGAGAGTTCCATAAAAAACATTTATTTCTGTTTTATTGACTATGCCAAAGTCTTTGACTGTGGATCACAATAAACTGTGGAAAGTTCTGAAAGAGTTGGGAATACCAGACCACCTGACCTGCCTCTTGAGAAATCTGTATGTAGGTCAGGAAGGAACAGTTAGAACTGGACATGGAACAACAGACTGGTTCCAAATAGGAAAAGGAATATGTCAAGGCTGTATATTGTCACCCTGCTTATTTAACTTCTA
Organism: Oreotragus oreotragus; assembly: GCA_006410675.1. Classification (NCBI taxonomy): domain Eukaryota; kingdom Metazoa; phylum Chordata; class Mammalia; order Artiodactyla; family Bovidae; genus Oreotragus; species Oreotragus oreotragus. The sequence continues at coordinate 686,399 of SJYX01015025.1, read as the reverse complement.
TGCAGAGTACATCATGAGAAACACTGGACTAGAAGAAACACAAGCTGGAATCAAGATTGCCGGGAGAAATATCAATAACCTCAGATATGCAGATGACACCAC
>SJYX01015025.1:639093-667354 GCA_006410675.1 Oreotragus oreotragus | reverse complement strand
GTCTAGTCAAGGCTATGGTTTTTCCTGTGGTCATGTATGGATGTGAGAATTGGACTGTGAAGAAGGCTGAGCACCAAATAATTGATGCTTTTGAAATGTGGTGTTGGAGAAGACCCTTGTGAGTCCCTTGGACTGCAAGGAGATCCAACCAGTCCATTCTGAAGGAGATCAACCCTGGGATTTCTTTGGAAGGAATGATGCTAAAGCTGAAACTCCAGTACTTTGGCCACCTCATGCAAAGAGTTGACTCATTGGAAAAGACTCTGACGATGGTAGGGATTCGGGGAGGGAGGAAAAGGGGACGACAGAGGATGAGATGGCTGGATGGCATCTCTGACTCAATGGACATGAGTCTGAGTGAACTCTGGTAGTTGGTGATGGACCAGGAGGCCTGGCATGCTGTGTTTCATGGGTCGCAGAGTCAGACACGACTGAGCAACTGAACTGAGCAATTTCTCCACTGATGCTTTACATACATTATGTTTACCTACAAAGAGCACAGGGCTGAGCATTTAGCCATGTGGATTCAAATCTTCTTCTCAGCCTAACTAGATAGTCCTTAAGGGTGAAGCCTGCTTTGAAGCTTTCTACAATTCTATTGATAGTTTTGTTATTAAAAAGAGGATGGTGTGGGGGCGCTCCAAAGATGTCACAGGAATAGGATGGGACACCATTTTCTCCCCCACAAATATATCAAAAGATCATCTGCATGTAGAGTAACGTCCACAGAACAATTTCTGAACACTGATGGAGGACTCCACGTAATTGAAAAGGCAAACCAGTCTCTTTGGAATGAGGTAGCACAAAGGAAAAAGATGGAAAGGGAAACAAAATATTTCGGGACAGAGATCCATCCTGGGGAGGGAGTCGTGAAGAAGAAGTTTCCACACAATAGGAAATCCTATCATAGGTTAGGTCAATGGGGAATTTAGGGACATAAGAGGGGAGGATAACTGAAAAAATACCCCACAGAAACGATGCTGAACAGCAATTATCAGCCAAGAAGCTTCTCACATGCTCACACCTGCCTACAGCCAGTCAGGGTTAGGTGCAGAGGCGCAGGCTGTGTCATCGGTTCTTAGGGAAAGGACCAGGGTTGAATCCCATGAGGACACTCTGAGAGGCCTAATTTGACACAGCACAGACAGAACAGGAAAAGTCCAAACCATTAGATCACCAGAGAAACAAAGACCCATTCATGTGGTAGGGGTCTAATGCCACACTCTTAACCCTGGCTCACTCACAGAACAAAGGATCTCGCCCTAGCAAATATCAAAGGAGGGCAAACTGGCTGCCATTTATAGCCTTCCTTGGAAGCAGAGAAGCAACAGCCAGAGGTGGAAAGCAAGAGGCTGTTGCAATTTTGGCCCCAGAGACTGCACCCTCCCGCCAAGTGGTGAGTGGGCTGCCAGTCACTACCCACATCTTCCTGGGATCCTGGATGCCTCAGATCTGCCGGGGGTGTCACAGACTGAGATCAGCTTCCCAGAGGAGACACACAGTCAACCTGGGACAGTGATCTCATGTCACACCCAGGAGCCCAAGTGGCTAGGACCTGAGATGTGCACACCACTGTGGGCTATGACAACCCTCATGTAGTCCATCCACTGTGTGTTCTCCCCACACACACCAACAAAATTTGTATTCAGTGTCCCTCCCTTTAAACACCAAAACTGAGCAAATAAGAACAAATGAGAGGCCACTTTCATTTCCCTCCTGTCAGGGTGGAGATCAGACACTAAAGAGAGACTTGCAAGCAGAGGAGGTGAATATAAGCAAAGAAAAGAAGAGGGGCAACTGAGAAATGGCAGGTTCAATAGATTAAAATCCTGTAGTTCAACTAAGACTGTGCATTTGAGGGGCAACTGTAGACATTGAGAACAAGTACAAACCTGAACAAGGGGATCTCTGACACTGAACTGATTCTACACTGCCTACAACAGCTCCAGAGACATTACTAGATATACTGGAAGACCTTCTGAGTAGGAAACTCAACTGGATCAGGAAAACAGGAATCACATGAGCATTCATCTCATTACCACTGTATATATCCCCATGCCTACTATAAATTTTTTCTTTATTATTTTTTAGTTTGTACAAAAATTATTATTAAATTTGTTTTAGTTTTTATTCTCAGTTTTTCTTTCTCTTTTTTCCTTTTTCCCCTCTGCTTTTCCTTTTTTCCATCATACTGCTCTAATATAGTGCTTTATTACTTCTTTAACTTTTATTTTTATTGCCTACTTTTACCTTTCTTTAAAAAAATGTATTTTTAAAATAAATTCCATATTTTAAATTTTGTGTTAAATTTCTTTTTTATATTGTAATTTTGAGAGTCTAATTTTTATTCCAGTTTTTTAGTTTTTGGTTTTTGATCTTTGTTATTGATTTTGTATCTTTAAGAGTCTAATTTTGAGTATCCATTTTAACTTAGGGATTTTATTATTGGCTTGATTGCTCTTTCCCCTTTTGACTTTCCTTTTTTTCATCCTGGTAATCTCTTTTTCCTTTCTCCCTCTTCTTTTCTCTATATAACTCTGTGTGTCTCTTTGGGTGTTCCTGGTTCTAGAGAGTTGTTTCACCAGTAATCTAGGAGTTCTGTCCTCTGTGCTGTTTGGACAGAGAAGTCTTACTGATACTGTAAGAAGTTGGGACTGAAACCCAGAGGCAGAAGGCTCAACTCCTGAATGTTGAACCATCATAGAACTCCTGACCTCAAGGAACATTAATATACAAAAGCCCACCCAAAAGGCTCCTTACCTACACTGAGATCAAGTACCACTCAAGAGCCAGAAAGCTCCAGTGCAAGATACTCTATGCTAATCACTCAGAAAAACTGGAACACAATCCTGCCATTAACAGAGAGTCTGCCCCAAACCATAACAAGCCAATGGACATCCCAAAACACTACTGAACACTTCACCACCATCCAGAGAAATGAGATCCAGCTCCATCCACCAGAACACAGAACAAGTTCCTCCAATCAGGAAACCTTCACAAGCCAATGGTCCAACCTCACCCACAGTCCATCAGCAATGAACAATGCAATAACTGAGATTAAAAACATTCTGGAGATAACTAACTGAGAAACTGAAGCAGAAGAATAAGTGAGCTGGAAAGTAGAATGGTGGAAATAAATGAAGCAGAACATAATAAAGAAAAGAGAATAAAAAGAAATGAGGACAGCCTCAGAGACATCTGGGACAATGTTAACCACCCCAACATTCAAGTCATAGGTATACCAGAAGACAAAAGCAAAGGCATAAGAAAATATTTGAAGAGATAATAGAGAAAAACTTCCCTAAAATGGGGAAGGAAATACCCACCCAATTCCAAGAAGTCAAGAGTGTCCATAGAAGATAAGTCCAAGGAAAAACACACCATGAGACATTAATCAAACTAACAAAAATTAAGCACAAAAAGCAAACATTAAAAGTAGCAAGGGGAAAGCAACAAATAATATACAAGAGGATCCCCATAAGGATTACAGCTGATTGTTCAGAAATTCTGCAGGCCAGAAAGGAATGGCAGAGTACACTTAAAGTGATGAAAGGGAAAAATCTACAATCAAGATTAGGTGACTCACAAAGGATCTCATTCAGATTGGAAGGATAAATCAAAAGCTTTACAGACAACCAAAAACTAAGAAAATTCAGCACCACCAAACCAGCTCTTCAATAAATGCTAAGGAACTTCTCTAGAAAGGAAACACAGAAAAGGTTTATAAAAACAACCCAAAACAATAAAGTAAATGATAACAGGATCATCCTTACCAATAATCACCTTCAATGTAAATGAGTTAACTGCTCCAACAAAAAGACAAAGGCCGACCAAATAGATACAAAATCAAGATCCATATATGCTGTCTATAAGAGACCCACCTTAAACCTAGGGACATATACAGACAGAAAGACAGGGACTGGGAAAAGATATTTCATGCAAATGGAGACCAAAAAAAAAAAAGTGGGAATAGCAATATTTATATCAGATAAAATAGAGTTTAAAGTAAAGACCATTATAAAAGACAAAGAAGGACACTGCATAATGATCAAGGGATTCAAGGCACAAAAATTAAATATATATATGTGCATGCAACATAGAAGCACATGAATATGTAAGGCAAATGCTAACAACTATTAAAGGAGAAATTGACAGTAACATAATCATAGTGGGGGACATTAATATGTCACTAATACCAATGGACAGATCATACAGACAGAAAATTAACAAGGATAAAAGAGTTTTAAATGATATCTTAGACCAGTTGGACCTAATTGATATCTACAGGGCATTTCACCCAAAAACAATGAATTTCACCTTTTCTCTCAAGTGGACATAGAACATTCTCCAGGATAGATCACATCCTGAACAAGAAATCAGCAAACCCTTAGTAAATTTTTTTAAATGAAATTATTTCAGCATCTTTTATGATCACAATGTTATAAGATTAGATATTAACTACCGGAAAAAAATGTTGTAAGATTAGATATCAACTAAGCAAGAGAATTCCAGAAAAATATCTACTTCTGCTCTACTGACTACACCAAAGCCTTTGACGGTGTGGATCACAACAAACTGTGGAAAATTCTTAAAGAGATGGGAATACAAAACCATGTTATCTGCCTCCTGAGAAATCTATATGCAGGTTAAAAAGGAACAGTTAGAAATGCACATGGACGCTGGACTGGTTCCAAATTGAGAAAGAACAATGTCAAAGCTGCATATTGTCACCCTACTTATTTAAATTTTGGGCAGAGTACCTTACGTGAATGCTGGGCTGGATGAAGCACAAGCTAGAATCGAAATTGCTGGGGGAAATATCAATAACCTCAGATATGCAGATGACACCACCCTTATGGTAGAAAGTGAAGAGGAACTAAAGAGCCTATTAATGAAAGTGAAAAAAAGGAGTGTAAAAGCTAGCTTAAAGTTCAACATTCAAAAAAACTTTTGTCATGGCCTGGTCCCATAACTTCATAGCAAATAGATCAGCAAACAAAGGAAACAGTGACAGACGTTCTTTTCCTGGTCTCCAAAATCACTACAGATGGTGACTGCAGCCATGAAATCAAAAGAGGTTTGGTCCTTGGAGGAAAAGCTATGACCAACCTAGACAGCATATTAAAAAGCAGAGACATTACTTTGCCAACAAAGGTCCGTCTAGTCAAAGCTATTGTTTTTCCAGTAGTCATGTATGGATGTGAGAGTTGGACTATAAAGAAAGCTGAGTGCTGAGGAATTGATGCTTTTGAACTGTGATGCTGGAGAAGACTCTTGAGAGTCCCTTGGACTGCAAGGAGATCAAGCCAGTCAATACTAAAAGAAATCAGTCCTGAATATTCATTGGAAGGACTTATGTTGAAGCTGAAGCTCCAATAATTTGGCCACCTGATACGAAGAACCGACTCATTTGAAAAGATCCTGATGCTGGAAAAGACTGAAGGCAGGAGGAGAAGGGAACAACAGAGGATGAGATGGTTGGATTGCATCACTGACTAAATGGACATGGGTTTGAGCAAGCTCCTGGAGTTGATGATTGACAGGGAAGCCTGATGTGCTGCAGTCCATGGGGTTACAAAGTGTTGGACACTACTGAGAGACTGAACTGAATAGGAAAAAAATATAAAAACCACAAACTCATGGAGGCTAAACAACACGCTTCTGAATAACCAATACATAAATGAAGAAATCAAAAAGGGAATAAAAATATGCATAGAAACAAATGATAATGAAAACATAACAACCCAATATCTATAGGCTTCAGTAAAAGCAAGGCTAAGAGGAAAGTTCATAGTGATATAAGCCTACCTCAAAAAAACAAGAGAAATATCAAATAAAGAATTTACACCTAAAACAACTAGAAAAAGAATAACAACAACAACAAAAATCCCCAAACTTAGCGGGAGGAAGGAAATCATAAAAATCAGAATAGAAATAAATGAAAAGGATGGAGGGTGAAAATAGCAAAACTAAAACTAAAAGCTGGTTCTTTGAGAAGATAAACAAAATAAACAAACCATTGCCAGACTCATAAGGTAAAAAAGAGAAGAGTCTCAAATCAATAAACTTAAAAATGAAGATGGAAAAATTATAACAGACAACACAGAAATACAAAAGATCATAAAAAATAACTATGAGAAAATATATACCAATAAAATGGACAACTTGGAAGAAATGTACAAATTCTTAGAAAAGTGTAACCTTCCACAATTGAACCAGGAAGAAGTAGAAAATATGAACAGACCAATCATAAGCACAGAAATCAACACTGTAATGGAAAATATTCCTAGAAATAAAAGCTCAGGACCAGATAGATTCACAGGTGAATTCCACCAAAAATTTAAAGGAGAGCTAACACCTATCCTCCTCATAGTCTTCCATAAAATTGCAAAGAAAGGAAAATGTCCAACCTCTTTCTACATGGCCATCACCACCCTGATACCACAGCCAGGCAAATATGCCACAAAAAAGAAAAGTATAATCTAATATTATTAATGAACATAAATGAAAAAATCTTCAACAAAATTCTAGCAAACAGAATCCAATAACATATTAAAAAGATCATACATCATGATCAAGTGGGCTTTGTTCCAAGGATGCAAGGATTCATCAATATTCAAAAATCAATCTATGTGATACAGTGTATTAACAAATTGAAAGATACAACCGTATGATTGTTAAAAATAGATGCAGAGAAAGCCTTTGACAAAATTCAACACCCATTTATGATAAAGGCTCTCCAGGAAGTAGGCATAGAAGGAACATAACTCAACACAGTAAAATTCATATATGACAATCCCCCAGCAAACATATCCACAATGGCACTGGAGAAGACTCTTGAGAGTCCCTTGGACTGCAAGGAGATCAAGCCAGTCAATACTAAAAGAAATCAGTCCTGAATATTCATTGGAAGGACTTATGTTGAAGCTGAAGCTCCAATAATTTGGCCACCTGATACGAAGAACCGACTCATTTGAAAAGATCCTGATGCTGGAAAAGACTGAAGGCAGGAGGAGAAGGGAACAACAGAGGATGAGATGGTTGGATTGCATCACTGACTAAATGGACATGGGTTTGAGCAAGCTCCTGGAGTTGATGATTGACAGGGAAGCCTGATGTGCTGCAGTCCATGGGGTTACAAAGTGTTGGACACTACTGAGAGACTGAACTGAATAGGAAAAAAATATAAAAACCACAAACTCATGGAGGCTAAACAACACGCTTCTGAATAACCAATACATAAATGAAGAAATCAAAAAGGGAATAAAAATATGCATAGAAACAAATGATAATGAAAACATAACAACCCAATATCTATAGGCTTCAGTAAAAGCAAGGCTAAGAGGAAAGTTCATAGTGATATAAGCCTACCTCAAAAAAACAAGAGAAATATCAAATAAAGAATTTACACCTAAAACAACTAGAAAAAGAATAACAACAACAACAAAAATCCCCAAACTTAGCGGGAGGAAGGAAATCATAAAAATCAGAATAGAAATAAATGAAAAGGATGGAGGGTGAAAATAGCAAAACTAAAACTAAAAGCTGGTTCTTTGAGAAGATAAACAAAATAAACAAACCATTGCCAGACTCATAAGGTAAAAAAGAGAAGAGTCTCAAATCAATAAACTTAAAAATGAAGATGGAAAAATTATAACAGACAACACAGAAATACAAAAGATCATAAAAAATAACTATGAGAAAATATATACCAATAAAATGGACAACTTGGAAGAAATGTACAAATTCTTAGAAAAGTGTAACCTTCCACAATTGAACCAGGAAGAAGTAGAAAATATGAACAGACCAATCATAAGCACAGAAATCAACACTGTAATGGAAAATATTCCTAGAAATAAAAGCTCAGGACCAGATAGATTCACAGGTGAATTCCACCAAAAATTTAAAGGAGAGCTAACACCTATCCTCCTCATAGTCTTCCATAAAATTGCAAAGAAAGGAAAATGTCCAACCTCTTTCTACATGGCCATCACCACCCTGATACCACAGCCAGGCAAATATGCCACAAAAAAGAAAAGTATAATCTAATATTATTAATGAACATAAATGAAAAAATCTTCAACAAAATTCTAGCAAACAGAATCCAATAACATATTAAAAAGATCATACATCATGATCAAGTGGGCTTTGTTCCAAGGATGCAAGGATTCATCAATATTCAAAAATCAATCTATGTGATACAGTGTATTAACAAATTGAAAGATACAACCGTATGATTGTTAAAAATAGATGCAGAGAAAGCCTTTGACAAAATTCAACACCCATTTATGATAAAGGCTCTCCAGGAAGTAGGCATAGAAGGAACATAACTCAACACAGTAAAATTCATATATGACAATCCCCCAGCAAACATATCCACAATGGCAGAAAATTGAAAGCATTTCCTCGAAAATAAGGAACAAGGCCAGTGTGTCCACTCTCACCACTACTATTCAACATAGTTTTAGAAGTCCTAGCCACAGCAATCTGAGAAGAAAAAGAAAAGGAATTTCCAGATTGGAAAAAAAAAAAAACTTTCACTGTTTGCAGATAACATGATCCTTTATAGAAAACCCTAAAGATGCCACCAGAAAATTACTAGAGCTAATCAATGAACATAATAAAGTTGCAGGATATAAAATTAATACATAGAAGTCACTTTCATTCCTATACACTGAAAATAAATTTTCAGAGAGAAAATTTAAGGAAGCAATCCCATTCACTATTGAAACAAAAAGAATAAAATACTTAGGAATAAATTTAAAGAGACAAAAAAACCTGTATTCAGAAAACTATAAAACATTCATGAAAGAAATCAAACATGACACAAAGAGATGGAAAAATATACTGTGTTCTTCGGATCTTCTCTAGATAGGAAACACAGAAAAAGCTTATAAACTAGAACCCAAAACAATAAAGCAATTAGCTTAAATATAAATGGGTCAAATTTCCCAATCAAAAGACAAAGACTGGCTGAATGGATTCAATTCAACCCTTATCAAACTAACAACAGTATTTTTGACAGAACTAGAGCAAATCATTTCACAATTTGTATGGAAACACAGAGAATCCTGAATAGCCACAGCAATCTTGAGAAAGAAGAATGGAACTGGATGAATCAACTTGTTTGACTTCAGACTGTACTCCAAAGCTATGGTCATCAAAACATTATGTTACTGGCAAAAAGACAGAAGTATAGATCAATGAAACAAAATAGAAAATCCAGAGGTAAATCCACACACCTATGGACACCTTATCTTTGACAAATGAGGCCAAAATATACAGTGGAGAAGACAGTCTCTTCAACAAGTGATGCTGGGAAAACTGGCCAACTACATGTAAAAGAATGAAACAAGAACACTTTTTAACACCATACACAAAAATAAACTCAAAATGGTTGAAAGACCTTAACACAAGACCAAAAACTATAAAATTCTTAGAAATAATCATAGGGAGAGCACTGTCTGACATAAATCACAGGAATATCCTCTATAACCCACTTCCCAGCATAATGGAAATAAAAACAAAAATAAACAAATGAGACTTAATTAAAGTTAAGCAAAGCAAATCAAAGTGAAAAGCCCTCAGAATTTGAGAAAATGATAACAAATAACTGACAAAGAATTAATCTCCAAAATAAACAAACAACCCATGTAGCTCAAAACCAGAAAAATGAACAAACCAATCAAAAAATATATAAGAAATCTAAACAATATTTCTCCAAAATGTACATACAGATGGCTAATAAACACATGAAGTGAAGTGAAGTGAAGTGAAGTCGTTCAGTCGTGTCTGACTCTTTGAGACCCCGTGGACTGTAGCCCGCCAGGCTCCTCCATCCATGGGATTCTCCAGGCAAGAATACTGGAGTGGATTGCCATTTCCTTCTCCAAGGGATCTTCCCGATCCAGGGATCGAACTCATGTCTCCTGCATTGCAGGCAGACACTTTTACCTCTGAGCCACTAGGAAAGCCCTAATAAACACATGAAAAGATGTTCAAAATCATACATTATTAGAAAATTGCAAATCAAAACCACAGTGATATATCATCTCACACCAGTCAGAATGGACATCGTCAAAAATTCTACAAGCAATAAATGCTGGAAAAGATGTGTAGAAAAGGGAACTCTTTTACACTGTTGGTGGGAATGCAAACTGGTACAGCCACAGTTGTGAATATTGTGGAGATTCCTTAAAAACCTGGGAATAAAACTGCCATAAAACCCACCAATCCCACTGCTGGGTATATTCCCCAAGGAAGCCAAAATTGAAAGAGACACATGTACCCCAATATTCATGCAGCACTATTTTCAATAACTAGTACATGGAAACAACCTAGATGTCCACAGGTGGATGAATGGATAAGGAAGTTGTGATACATGTACACAGCGGAATATTAGTCAGCTATATAAAGGAAGCATTTGAGTCAGTTCTAATGTGGTGGATGAACCTGGAGCTTATTATACAGAGTGAAGTAAGTCAGAAAGAGAAAGACAAACACTGTATATTAATGCATATATATGGTACCTATAATTATGGTACCAATGATCGTATGTTCAGGGCAGCAAAGGAGACCCAGACGTAAAGAACAGACTTTTAGACTCACCGGAAGAGAGGTAGAGTGGGATAATTTGAGATAATAGCATTGAAACATGTATATTACCATATTTAAAACAGATGATCAGTGTGAGTTTGATGCATGAAACAGGGCACACAAAGCTGGTACTCTGTGACAACATAGAAGAATAGGGTAGGGAGGGAGTCAGGAGAGAGATTCAGGATGGTGGTGACACATGTTTAGCTATGGCCAATTCATATAGTTGTATGGCAAAAACCATTACAGTGTTGTAAATTAATTATCCTGCAATTAAAATAAATTAATTTTAAAAAAGGACAGCTCCTAACACTCACAAAAAATGTAATCAATAATAAGTCTAAATTTTTAGTTTAAAAAGTTATCTTTTACAGTTGAAAAACATAATTTTTCATTATAAAGCAAGTTCATCGAATGTATTTTGTTGTTAAGGTGTAAAAGAATAGATGATGAAGTTCTACTAGACACTTTAGTATAGTCTCAAGATATATAAGAAAATAACCACTTTAATAAATGGGAAACAAGATTGAATATTAAGGAAATAAACTCCAGCATAATAGCATGAGCAGCTATGTTCACCTTCCCAGTGAAACTAGTAAAAACATTTTGAAAACAACCATTTAAAGCTTCTGGAAATGGTCCTAAATGCAAGCAGTAAATCAAGAAATATCTATCCAAGAAAATCTATTAAAATCTATTAAGAAACATGAGAGTTTCTGTGGTATTTGATCCAAGACTCCTCTATTCCTTTCTTCTCCCAGCTCACTGAAGCAGAGACTACTCCAAATTGCTGCAACCAAGAACACAGGACTCCCTCTCCCCCAGTTTCCAGCCAGAGGTCTCTCCTCACAGACAAAGCAGGAACTCACTGTTTCCCACACTTCACTCAGCTACTCATTGTTGAGGTTAAGTCCTAAACAAGTACAATAAAAAACAAAGGAGCTCCCTTCTTTTGCCCTATTCCATTCATGGAAGAGATTTTCACTGGACACAAGGCACTAATAATATTTGGGTTCTCATAGCCATTTGAAGCAAGCCAAGAAGACCAGAGTCTCCCGCCTCGCCACCACTGAAGCACTCAGCTACTAGAGTAAGAATGTCATTCCAAAAGAAGTTTTCCCTTTTATCACATCTCCAGTTCCACAGCCCTGGCAAAGAGATTGGTAATAACATAAATAGCTTGCATCTTTTCCTGAAGGAGCTAACTATATTTGCAACAGAATGGGAAGTTTAATCCTGAGGGTAACCTAAACAAAAGTAGAAGTTGGTGAAAAACAACTAGAAGGAAATGTGTTCAGTTCAGTTCAGTTCAGTCGCTCAGTTGTGTCTGACTCTTTGCGACCCCATGAATCACAGCACGCCAGGCCTCCCTGTCCATCACCATCTCCCGGAGTTCACTCAGACTCACGTCCATCGAGTCCATGATGCCATCCAGCCATCTCATCCTCGGTCATCCCCTTCTCCTCCTGCCCCCAATCCCTCCCAGCATCAGAGTCTTTTCCAATGAGTCAACTCTTCACATGAGGTGGCCAAAGTACTGGAGTTTCAGCTTTAGCATCATTCCTTCCAAAGAAATCACAGGGCTGATCTCCTTCAGAATGGACTGGTTGGATCTCCTTGCAGTCCAAGGGACTCTCAAGAGTCTTCTCCAACACCACAGTTCAAAAGCATCAATTCTTTGGCGCTCAGCTTTCTTCACAGTCAAACTTTCACATCCATACATGACCACAGGAAAAACCATAGCCTTGACTAGGCAGACCTTAGTCGGCAAAGTAATGTCTCTGCTTTTGAATATACTATCCAGGTTGGTCATAACTTTTCTTCCAAGGAGTAAGTGTCTTTTAATTTCATGGCTGCAGTCACCATCTTCAGTGATTTTGGAGCCCCCAAAAATAAACAGTTTCCACTGTTTCCCCATCTATTTCCCATGAAGTGATGGGACCGGATGCCATGATCTTCATTTTCTGAATGTTGAGCTTTAAGCCAACTTTTTCACTCTCCTCCTTCATTTTCATCAAGAGGCTTTTTAGCTCCTCCTCACTTTCTGCCATAAGGGTGGTGTCATCAGCATATCTGAAGTTGTTGGTATTTATCCCGGCAATCTTGATTCCAGCTTGTGTTTCTTCCAGTCCAGCGTTTCTCATGATGTACTCTGCATATAAGTTAGATAAGCAGGGAGACAATATATAGCCTTGACGTACTCCTTTTCCTATTTGGAACCAGTCTGTTGTTCCATGTCCAGTTCTAACTGTTGCTTCCTGACCTGCATACAGATCTCTCAAGAGGCAGGTTAGGTGGTCTGGTATTCCCATCTCTTTCAGAATTTTCCACAGTTTATTGTGATCCACACAGTCAAAGGCTTTGGAATAGTCAATAAAGCAGAAATAGATGTTTTTCTGGAACTCTCTTGCTTTTTCCATGATCCAGCAGATGTTGGCAATTTGATCTCTGGTTCCTCTGCCTTTTCTAAAAACGAGCTTGAACATCAGGGGGTTCACGGTTCACATATTGCTGAAGCCTGGCTTGGAGAATTTTGAGCATTACTTTACTAGCATGTGAGATGAGTGCAATTGTGCAGTAGTTTGAGCATTATTTGGCATTGCCTTTCTTTGGAATTGGAAATGTATAGATCTAATGAAAACTTAGGCCAGATTGTAAGCCAGAAACCTCATAGGAGGAAAACAGGGAGTAAGACAGCTATAATGAGACCTACTAGCTTGAGAGCAAATGTGAAACACTGACCTCAGACACTGTTGGATCAAATGAGCTACAACTTGATTGGATTATTTTATAAAATAGTTTATACCCCCAGTGCATTGTTAAAAACAATAGGACAATCAACCAGCAATTAATGGAGTCTAACCACTGGGTTTGTTTTTAGGGAAGGAGGAGAAGAGAACACTGTCAGTACTACTGGCATCCCAGGATGACTATAGATGTACCAAAAGATGTGCCTACCTGAAGAATAATATCAGAGGTTTGACATTGGGAATGGGGTGAAGATATACTTCACTAAAATAATCCAGCCAGTCGATAAACAAGGAAATAATGAAAGCTCCTAGAGAAGGAATCATTATCCAGTGTTGCTATAATATATTATCTGAAATGTCCAGATGCCAACAAAAATTATTAGGTATACAAAGAAAAATATGATCCAGACACTCCCCTCAAAAATCAAGAAACAGAAACTGCCAGTAAGAGCAATCAGACATTGAATTGAACAGAAAAAAAAATTTTTTTTCAAAGTAACCATTTGTTAAGAGTTAAATTTTGTTCCCCAAAATTCATATGTTGACGTCCTAATCCTTAGCACTTCTTAATGTGACTATTTGGAAATAGAGCCATTAAAGGTGAAATTAGTTTAGATGTGATCATACAAAAGTAAGATGGATTCCAAATCCAAAATGCTTCATGTCCTTATAAAACTTGGAAGGTCTGACAGAGAGACAAGGCATTCAGGAATTCCATGTGAACACTGGAGTTATGCTATCACAAACCAAGGAACTATCACAAATAGTAGAGAGACCTTGAACAGATCCAACCATGGCACCTTCAAAGAAAACATGGTCCTACTGACACTTTAATCTTAGATTTCTAGATTTCATAAGTGTAGATCACAAATTTTTATTGTTTAAGTAACTCTTTTTATTATACTCTGTTACAGCAGCCAAAGGAAACTAACACATATTTATAAATATGTTCAAAGAAATAAAGAAGAGCATGAATAAAGAAATAAGGTAAACAATAAAGATATAAAGTATTTGGAAAAAGAATAGTATGGGATTAAAAGTAAAATTAGTGTAATAAAAATCACTGAAGTAGCAAAATAGAGTTCAACTAGCAGAAGAAAAATGAGCAAACTTGAAAATAGATCAGTAGAGATTATGCAAGCTAAAAACAAAGAACAAAAATAATGAAGAAAAATGGATAGACCTTGAAAGAAATGTGGATTATTAAACACACTATATCGAATATAAGGGAGTACTGAAAGAGTGGAGACAGAATGAAAAAGAGAAGAAAAAGTAATCAAATAGGTACTGACTGAAAAGTTTCCAAATTTATTGAAAGATGATAACCTACAAATCCAAGAAACTCAATAAATTTCTGAAAGGATAAACATGAAAAGACCCATAAACTAACACATTATACTAAAATTGCTGAATGTCAAAACAGAAAATGTTGAAAACATTGAGAGAAAAATGGCTTACTTTTCAGCAGGAGAGACTGGGATGCAGTGGTATCACATATTTAAATTGATCAAATAAAAAAAGGATCAACCAAGAATCATATCCAACAAAGCTATCATTCCAAAAGGAAAGAGAAATTTAAAACTTTCTCAGATCCCGTATTGAACCTGGACTGGAGCTTCATTTCTTATATAATATTATACATGTTTCCATGCCATTCCCCCAAATTATCCCACCCTCTCCCTCTCCCACAGAGTCCAAAAGACTGGTCTATACATCTGTGTCTCTTTTGCTGTCTCATATACAGGGTTATCGTTACCATTTTTCTAAATTCAATATATATAACCAATACAATATTGTAAAATAGTTAGCCTCCAATTAAAATAAATAAATTTAAATTAAAAAAAAGAAAACAAAAATGAGACTATGCTACACNTCCCACCCTCTCCCTCTCCCACAGAGTCCAAAAGACTGGTCTATACATCTGTGTCTCTTTTGCTGTCTCATATACAGGGTTATCGTTACCATTTTTCTAAATTCAATATATATAACCAATACAATATTGTAAAATAGTTAGCCTCCAATTAAAATAAATAAATTTAAATTAAAAAAAAGAAAACAAAAATGAGACTATGCTACACAAGTATTTCAATTGTTAGAGTTAAACAAAATAAATTACAAAATGATATTTTAAAAATCTTTCTCAGAGAAATAAAAGCTAAGAATTTGTTATTAGAAAACCAACCTTATAAGAAATGCTAAAGGGACTTTTTCAGAATGAAAGCAAGTGATCTCAGAAAGTAATTGGAATCTACATGAACAAAGAACACTAATAAAAGTAACTGCAATTGTAAAACACACTATAAAATTTTCTCCATTCTTCTCATAGCTGATTTAAAATGCAAAAGTATAAATAGTATATATAGAATGCATTGTTAGGCCTATAACAAATACAGATATAATATATATATGGTATATTTGCCAATAACAGTGCAAAGGAGGTGGGTGATAGAAAAGGAAATAAATACTAATAGTAAAGTAATAACTACAGAAATGTATTGTTTAGTCTGCAACATTTATAGACATAATATATATAACAATGTTACCAACAAAAGAAGAAAAATATAAATTTCTATATCACTGATCATACACTAGTTTAAATCTGAAGTTTATTCTGATAAGTAAAGATGTATATGCCCTAGAACAGTCACTAAAAATGTAAATTTAAAAATTTTGAAAAATTATTAATGATATTTAACTGCTACATTTAAACATATTCAATAAATGCAAAACAAGGTAGTAAAGGAGTAATAAAGAAAGAAAAAAAAGACATGAGACATATAGAAAACAATAGGTAAAATGGAAAATGTAAATATTGATACAACTATATCAATAATCATTACAGGTGTATGAATTAAGAAATTCATTCAAAAGCAGAGGTAGATTAGAGGAAAATACATGCTTAAATTATTAGCAACAGGAAACACACTTTAAAGACACAAATAGTATGAAGAAAAAAGATACTTCAAATAGTAACACAGAGAAACTTGAATGTTTATAATAATATAATAAAATACAGACTTTTTAAAGGTTTACAAAAGGTTACTAGAGGCAAAGAGGGACATTTTATACAATTGAAAGGATCAATCTATTAGGGAGATATAACAATTATAAACAATTATGCACTTAAAAGCATAACTTGAATATAAGAAAGTCTTTTTAAGTGAACAATGCAAAGAAACAGAGGAAAACGATAAAAAGGGAAAGACTAGAGGTCTCTTCAAGAAAATTACAGATACGAAGGGAATATTTCATGCAAAGATGGGCACAATAAAAGAAAGAAATGGCAAGGAACTAACAGAAGCAGAAGAGGTGGCAAGAATATACAGAACTGTACAAAATGTCTTAGTGACCCAGATAGCCATGATGGTGTGGTCACACCTACATCCAGACAGCCTGGAGTATGAAGTCAAGTGGACCTTAGGAAGCATTACTAAGAACACAGCTAGTGGAGGTGACAGAATTCAGCTGACGTATTTCAAATTCTAAAAAATGATCCTGTTAAAGTGTTCCACTGAATATGCCAGCAAACTTGGAAATCTCAGCAGTAGCCACAGGGTGGAAAAGGTTAGTTTTTGTTCCAACCCCAAAGAAGGGCAATGCCAAATAATGTTCAAACTACCACACGATTTTGCTCATTTTGCATGCTAGCAAGGTAATGCTCCAAATCCTTCAAAGTAGGTTTCAGCAGACTGTGAACCATGAACGTCCAGATGTACAAGTTGGATTTAGAAAAAGCAGAGGAACCACAGATCAAATTGCCTACATCCACTGGATCATAGAAAAATCAAGAGAATTTCAGAAAATACATCTACATTTGTTTCATTGACTATGCTAATACCTTTGACTGTGTGGATCACAACAAACTGGAAAATTCTTAAAGAAATGGGAACAACAGACCACCTTACATGTCCGTTGAGAAATGTGTATGCAGTTCAAGAATCAACAGTTAGAACCAGACAAGGAAAAAAGAACTGGCTCAAAATTGGAAAAGGAGTAGGCCAAAACTATATATTATCACCCTGCTTATTTAACTTCTACGCAAATACATCATGTGAAATGCCAGGCTGGATGAATTACAAGCTGGAATCAAATTTCTGGGAGAAATATCAATAACCTCAGATATGCGGATGACACCACCCTAATGACAGACAGCAAAGAGGAACAAAGGAACTTCTTGATGAGGGTGAAAGAGGAGAGTGAAAAAGCTGGCTGAAAATTCAACATTCAAAAAATGAACATTATGGTAACTGGTCCCATCATGTCAAGGCAAATAGATGGAGAAAAATTGGAAGCAGTGACAGACTTTTTTTTCTTGGGCTCCAAAATGACTGCAGGTGGTGACTGCAGCCATGAAATTAAAAGACGCTTGCTCCTTGGAAGAAAAACTATGACCAACCTAGACAGCATATTATAAAGCAGAGATATCACTTTCCCAACAAAGTTCCATGTAGGCAAAGCTGTGGGTTTTNCTGCAGCCATGAAATTAAAAGACGCTTGCTCCTTGGAAGAAAAACTATGACCAACCTAGACAGCATATTATAAAGCAGAGATATCACTTTCCCAACAAAGTTCCATGTAGGCAAAGCTGTGGGTTTTCCAGTAAATCATGAACAGATATGAGATTTGGACCATAAAGAAGGCTGAGTGCCAAATAATTGATACTTTCAAACTGTAGTGCTGGAGAAGACTTGAGAGTCCCTTGGACAGCAAGGAGATCAAACCAGTCAATACTAAAGGAAACCAAAGCTGAATATCCATTGGAAGGATTAATGCTGAAGCTCCAATATTTTGGCCACCTGATGTAATGAGCCAACCCTGATGCTGGGAAAAATTGAGGGCAGGAGGAGAAGGGGGTGGCAGAGGATGAGATGGTTGGATGGCATCACCAACTCAATGGAGATGAATCTGAGCAAACTGGGAGATAGCTTGGCATTCTATAGTCCATGTGGTGGCAGAGTCAGACACAACTAAGTGACTGAATAGCAACAAATCTTAAAAAGAAATGAAAGAAGAAATTTTAAAAGTCTACCTTGCTTTCAATTAAGGTAGAACAAGTAGACAGAAGATCAGTAAGGAAACCAAATACTTGATGAACATAAAAATTGAACTAGACCTAGAAGGCATTTGTAGATCACTTCACCCAAGAATAACATAATATACATTTTTCTCAAATGCGTATGAAACATTCTTCAGGATAGACTATATTTGTGGCCATAAACAAGAATACAAAGTATGTTCTCTGAACACAAAGGGATAAATTTAAAAACAAATAATGAGAAAAAAATTGAGAAACTCAAAAATATGTAAAAATTAAACAACAGGCTCAAGCAACCAATGAGTTGATGAAGAAATATAAAGGGAAATCAGAAAGTGCTTTGAAGTGAATGAAAAGGAAGACACAAAATAACAAAACCTAAGAGATGAAGCTAAAATACTGTTTAGACAGGAAGTTATATCCTTAAATCCCATAGTAAAAGGAACAGGACTGGAAAATGTCAGTTTTCATTCCAATCCCAAAGAAAGGTAATGCCAAAGAATGCTCACACTACCTCACAATTGCACTCATCTCACACACTAGTAAGTTCAGTTCAGTTCAGTCACTCAGTCGTGTCCGACTCTTTGCGACCCCATGAATCACAGCACGCCAGGCCTCCCTGTCCATCACCAACTCCTGGAGTTCACTCAGACTCACGTCCATCGAGTCCGTGATGCCATCCAGCAATCTCATCCTTGGTCGTCCCCTTCTCCTCCTGCCCCCAATCCCTCCCAGCATCAGAGTCTTTTCCAATGAGTCAACTCTTCACATGAGGTGGCCAAAGTACTGGAGTTTCAGCTTTAGCATCATTCCTTCCAAAGAAATCCCAGGGCTGATCTCCTTCAGAATGGACTGGTTGGATCTCCTTGCAGTCCAAGGGACTCTCAAGAGTCNAGGGAGGCCTGGCGTGCTGCGATTCATGGGGTCGCAAAAAGTCGGACACGACTGAGCGACTGGACTGAACTGAACTGAGGGACTAACACTTTCATAGTAGCCAGAACAGTCTTGAAAAAGAACAAAGCTGATGGACTCCCATTTCTCAATTTCAAAACATACTACAAAGCTGTCATGATCAAGAGAATGTGGTATTGGTATAAGTAAGAATGTATAGCTCAATAATATAAAATAGGAGGTCCTGAAATAAACCCAAGCATTTATGACAAAGGTGCCAAAACCATTCAATTCAATCTGAAAAGGATCTTTTTCCCTCCCCAACCAATGCTGCTAAGGAAAACTGGACATTCACATGTAGAAAGTAAATTTGTAACCTTACCTCACACCATATACCCAAATTACCTCAATGGATCATACATTTGAAGCTATAAAACTCTTACAAGAGAACATGGGGTAAATCTTTATGATCTTGTATTAGGCAATGGTTTCTTACATATGACACCAAAGACAAGCAATAAAGAAAAGGAGCTGATGCAAATTAAAACTTACGTGCTTCAGAGGGCATCATCAAGAAACTGAAAAGACAGCCCAAATATTTGCAAATCATATATCTGAGAATGGTCTTGTTTCCAGGATATATGAAGAACTCATATATCCTGGAAAAGGTAACCCATTTTTTAAATGTGCAAAAGATCTGAATAGGTGTNTGGTTTTAGAAAAGGCAGAGGAAACAGAGATCAAATTGCCAACATCCTCTGGATCACTGAAAAAGCAACAGAGTTCCAGAAAAACATCTATTTCTGCTTTATTGACTATGCCAAAGCCTTGACTGTATGGATCACCACAAACTGTGGAAAATTCTTCAAGAGATGGGAATACAAGAGCACCTGACCTGCCTCTTGAAAAACCGGTATGCAGGTCAGGAAGCAACAGTCAGAACTGGACATGGAACAACAGACTGGTTCCAAATAGGAAAAAGACTACCTCAAGGCTGTATATTGTAGCCCTGCTTATTTAACATATATGTAGAGTACATCATGAGAAATGCTGGGTTGGAAGAAGAACAAGATGGAATCAAGATTGCTGGGAGAAATATCAATAACCTCAGATATGCAGATGACACCACCCTTATGGCAGAAAGTGAAGAGGAACTAAAGAGCCTCTTGATAAAAGTGAAAGAGGAGAGTGAAAAAGTTGGCTTAAAGCTCAACATTCAGAAAACAAAGATCATGGCATCCAGTCCCATCGCTTCATGGCAAATAGATGGGGAAACAGTGGAAACAGTGGCTGACTTTTTTTTTTTTTTCCTGGACTCCAAAATCACTGCAGATGGTGATTGCAGCCATGAAATTAAAAGACGCTTACTCCTTGGAAGGAAAGTTACAACCAATCTAGACAGCATATTCAAAAGCAGAGACATTACTTTGTCAACAAAGGTCCACCTAGTCCAGGCTATGGTTTTTCCAATACTCAAGTATGGATGTGAGAGTTGGACTATAATGAAAGCTGAGTGCCAAGGAACTGATGCTTTTGAATTGTGGTGTTGAAGACTCTTGAGAGTTCCATGGACCGCAAGGAGATCCAACCAGTCCCTCCTAAAGGAGATCAGTCCTGGGTGTTCATCGGAAGGACTGATGTTGAAGCTGAAACTCCAATATTTTGGCCACCTGACTCATTTGAAAAGACCCTGATTCTGAGAAAGATTGAGGGCATGAGGAGAAGGGGACAACAGAGGATGAGATGGTTCTATGGCATCACCGACACAATGGACATGGGTTTGGATGGACAGGGAGGCCTGGCATGCTGCAGTTCACTGGGTTGCAAAGAGTCAGACATGACTGAGTGACTGAACTGAAAAAGGAAAATTCTCATATCAAGTCACTGGAAAAAAATAGCAAACTAAGTGAAAAGCAGGAAGAATAAATAAAACAATAAAGATAATAATAAAAAATAGTGGAAATTAATGAAATAAAGAATAGAATAAGAATAGAGAAATTCTTGAAACTGTTCATTCTGCAAAACTGAAACTACATCCATTGAACAACAAATCCCATTTTCTCCCTTCCCCCAGCCCCTGCAACCACCGTTCTACTTCATGTACCAAAGAATTTGTCTATTTTAGATACCTTATATAGGTGGAATCATGAAGTATTTGGCTTTTTGTTAATGCCTTGTTTCATTTAGCATAATGTCCTCAAAATTAATCCATATTGTAGCAGGTTCAGAATTTTCTCTCCTTTTAAGGCTGAATATTCCATTGTATGTGTATGCCAAAATTTGCTTCTCCACTCATTCAGTGATGGACAATTTAGTTGCTTCCAATTTTTGGCTACCATGAGAATGCTGCAATGAACATGGGTGTACAAATGTGTCTTTGAGAGCCTGCTTTCAATTATTTGGGATATAAGCCCAGAAGTGGAATTACTGAATTATATGATAATTCTACTTTTTTTTTTAAATTTTGGGGGAAGCCTACATACTGTTTTCCATGGTGGCTGCATTATTTTACATTTTCAGAAACAGTGCACAGACTTACAAGTTCTCCACATCCTTGTCAATCCTTGCTATTTTCTCTGTGTGTGCATGTGTGGGTATATATATATATAATAGCCATCTTAATGAGTGTGAGATGGTCTCTCATTGTGGTTTTGATTTTCATTTCCCTAATGATGGAGAAGGCAATGGCACCCCACTCCAGTACTCTTGCCTGGAAAATCCCATGGGTGGAGGAGCCTGGTGGGCTGCAGTCCATGGGGTCGGTAAAGTTGGACACGACTGAGTGACTTGACTTTCACTTTTCACTTTCCTGCATTGGAGAAGNCCACTCCAGTACTCTTGCCTGGAAAATCCCATGGGTGGAGGAGCCTGGTGGGCTGCAGTCCATGGGGTCGGTAAAGTTGGACACGACTGAGTGACTTGACTTTCACTTTTCACTTTCCTGCATTGGAGAAGGAAGTAGCAACCCACTCCTGTGTTCTTGCCTGGAGAATCCCAGGGACACGGGGGAACCTAATGGGCTGCCATCTATGGGGTTGCACAGAGTCGGACACGACTGATGTGACTTAGCAGCAATGATGTGATACTGAAACATCTTTTCGTGCTTATTGGTCACGTCTATATCTTTGGGGAAATTCATATTCACATCTTTTGCCCATTTTTAGTTGTTTTCTGTGGAGATTTAAAATTCTATATATATTCTGCTTATTAATATGTTTTTAGACTTGTGTTTTATGAATATTTTAATCCATTCAATAAGTTGCTTTTCAGTTTGCTGATTGTGTCCTTCAATGCTCAGATATTTTTAAATTTGAGAGTCCAATATATATATTTTTAATTTATTTAAATTGGAGGCTAACTACTTGACAATATTGTAATGGTTTTTGCCATACATTGACATGAATCAGCCATGGGTGTACATGTGTTCCCCATCCTGAACCCTCTTCCTACCTTCCTCCCCGTCTAAACCCTTAGGGTGATCCCAGTGAAACCAGCCCTGACCACCCTGTCTCATGCATCAAACCTGGACTGGTGATCTGTTTCACATATGAATCTANATGGTTTTTGCCATACATTGACATGAATCAGCCATGGGTGTACATGTGTTCCCCATCCTGAACCCTCTTCCCACCTTCCTCCCCGTCTAAACCCTTAGGGTGATCCCAGTGAAACCAGCCCTGACCACCCTGTCTCATGCATCAAACCTGGACTGGTGATCTGTTTCACATATGAATCTACGGCCATACCACCCTGAACGCGCCCGATCTCGTCTGTTTCACATATGAAAATATACATCTTTCAGTGCTATTCTCTAAAATCATCCCACCCTCGCCTTCTCCCACAGAGTCCCAAAGTATTCTTTGCATCTGTGTCTCTTTTGATGTCTCACACATAGGGTCACCATTACAATCTTTCTAAATTTCATATATATGCGTTAGTATACCATATTGGTGTTTTCCTTTCGGACTTACTTCACTCTGTACAATAGGCTCCAGTTGTTTCATCAACCTCATTAGAACTGATTCAAATGCATTCTTTTTAACAGCCAAGTAATATTCCATTGTGTATATGTACCACAACTTTCTTATCCATTTATCTACCGATAGACATCTAGGTTGCTTCCATGTCCTGGCTATTGTAAAGAGTGCTGTGATGAACATTGGGGTACACGTGTCTCTTTCAATTCTGGTTTCCTCAGTGTGTATGCCCAGCATTGGGATTAATGGGTCATATGGCAATTCTATTTCTAGTTTTTTAAGGAATCTCCACATTTTTCTCCATAGTGGCTGTACTAGTTTGCATTCCCACCAACAGTGTAAGAGGGTTCCCTTTTCTCCACACCCTCTCCAGCATTTATTGCTTGTAGACTTTTGGATAGCAGCCATTCTGACCAACAGGAGATGGTATCTCAATATGGTTTTGATTTGCATTTGTCTGATAATGAGTGATTTTGAGCATCTTTTCATGTGTTTGTTAGCCATCTGTATGTCTTCTTTGGAGAAATGTCTGTTTAGTTCTTTGGCCCATTCTTTGACTGGGTCATTTATTTTTATGAAATTGAGCTACACGAGCTGCTTGTATATTTTTGAGTTTAATTCTTTGTCAGTTGCTTTGATTGCTACTATTTTCTCCCATTCTGGGCCATCTGGGCCATTCTGGGCAATCAGGGGCTATCCTGGTGGCTCAGAGGTTAAAGTGTCTGCCTGCAATGTGTAAGACCCAGGTTAGATCCCTGGGTAAGGAAGATTCCCCTGGAGAAGGAAATGGCAACCCACTCCAGCATTCTTGCCTGGAGAATCCCATGGAGGGAGCAGCCTGGTAGGGTACAGTCCATGGGGTCACAAAGAGTCGGACACGACTGAGCTACTTCACTTCCTCCTCCCATTGTGAAGCCTGTCTTTTCGCCTTGCTTATAGTTTCCTTCATTGTGCAAAAGCTTTTAAGTTTAATTAGGTCCCATTTGTTTATTTTTGCCTTTATTTCCATTACTCTGGGAGGTGGGTCATAGAGTATCCTTCTGTGATTTAAGTCAGAGAGTGTTTTGCCTATGTTTTCCTCTAGGAGTCTTATAGTTTCTGGCCTTACATTTAGATCTTTAATCCATTTTGAGTTTATTTTTGTGTATGGTGTTAGAAAGTGAGTTTCATTGTGTTACAAGTGGTTGGCCAGTTTTCCCAGCACCACTTATTAAAGAGACTATCTTTTCTCCATTGTATATTCTTGCTTCCTTTGTCAAGGATAAGGTGTCCATAGCTGTGTGGATTTATCTCTGGGATTTCTATTTTGTTCCATTGATCTATATTTCTGTCTTTGTTCCAGTAGCATACTGTCTTGATGGCTGTAGCTTTGCAGTATAGTCTTAATACAGGCAGGTTGATTCCTTCAGTTCCATTCTTCTTTCTCAAGATTGCTTTAGCTATATGAGGTTTTTTTAATATATTTCAATAAAAATTGTGAAATTATTTGTTCCAGTTTTCTGAAAAATAACGTTGGTAGCTTGATATGGATTGCATTGAATCTACAGATTGCTTTGGGTAGTATACTCATTTTCACTATATTGATCCTTCCAATACATGAACATGGTATATTTCTCCATCTATTTGTGTCATCTTTGATTTCTTTCATCAGTGTTTTATAGTTTTCTATATACAGGTATTTTGTTTCTTTAGGTAGATATGTTCCTAAGTATTTTATTCTTTTCTTTGCAATGGTGAATGAGATTGTTTCCCTAATTTCTCTTTCTGTTTTCTCATTGTTAGTGTATAGGAATGCAAGGCATTTCTGTGTTTTAACTTTATATCTTGCAACTTAACTCTATTCATTGATTAGCTTTAGTAGTTTTCTACAGGTGAAGGTATTTTGTTTCTTTAGGTAGATATGTTCCTAAGTATTTTATTCTTTTCTTTGCAATGGTGAATGAGATTGTTTCCCTAATTTCTCTTTCTGTTTTCTCATTGTTAGTGTATAGGAATGCAAGGCATTTCTGTGTTTTAACTTTATATCTTGCAACTTAACTCTATTCATTGATTAGCTTTAGTAGTTTTCTACAGGTGTCTTTAGGGTTTTCTATGTAAAGGATCATGTCATCTACAAATAATGAGAGTTTACTTCTTTTCTCATCTGAATTCCTTTCATTCCTTTTGCTTCTCTGATTGCTATGGCTAAAATTTCCACAAGCGTCTGCCTCCAATGCAGTAGACCTGGGTTTGATACCTGGGTCGGGAAGATCCCCTGGAGAAGGAAATGGCAACCCACTCCAGTATTCTTGCCTGGAGAATCCCATGGACTGAGGAGCCTGGTGGGTTGCAGTCCATGGGGTCACAAAGAGTCAGACACGACTGAGTGACTTTACTTACTTATTGGTAAGAGAGTGAGCACCCTCGTCTTATTCCTGACGTTAGGGGAAATGCTTTCAATTTTTCACCATTGAGGATAATGTTTGCTGTGGGCTTATCATATAAGGCTTTTATTATGTCAAGCTATGTTCCTTCTATGCCTGCTTTCTGGAGGGTTTTTATCATAAATGGATGTTGAATTTTGTCAAAGGCTTTCTCTGCATCTATTGAGATAATCATATGTTTTTTTTTTTATCTTTCAATTGTTTTGTGGTGTATCAAATTGATTGAATGGCAAATATTGAAGAATCCTTGCATCCTGGGGATAAAGCCCACTTAGTCGTGATGTATGACCTTTTAATATGTTGTTGGATTCCGTTTGCTAGAATTTTGTTGAGGACTTTTTCATCTAATTTCATCAGTGAAATTAGCCTGTAGTTTTCTTTTTTTGTGGCATCTTTGTCTGGGTTTGGTATTTGGGTGATGGTGGTCTCATACAATGACTTTGGCAATTTACCTTCGTCTGCAATTTTCTGGAAGAGTTTGAGTAGGATAGGTGCTATCTCTTCTCTAAATTTTTGGTACCATCCCGTCCTGGGCTTTTGTTTGTCAGAAGGTTCCTGACTACAGTTTCAATTTCCATGCTTGTGATGGCTTTGTTAAGATTTTCTATTACTTCCTGGTTCAGTTTTGGAAGGTTACACTTTTCTAAGAATTTGTCCATTTCTTCCAAGTTGTCTTTTTTTTTTTTGTATTTATTTATTTTTTTACACGAACTCCCAAACATGAACCCTCCTCCCACCTCCCACCCCACATCATCCCTCCAGATCATCCCCATACACCAGCCCAGTCTCTTATGATCCTTTGTATTGTGTGTTGTCTGTTGTGATTTCTCCATTTTCATTTTTAATTTTGTTGATTTGATTCTTCTCCCTGTTTTTCTTGAAGAGTCTGGCTATCACACTGTCTATTTTATTTATCTTCTCAAAGAATCAGATTTTAGTTTTATTGATTTTTGCTATATTCTCCTTTGTTTCTTCTTCAAACTGCCAGACTCTCAGACTTGGGAGTCTGATGTGATGCTCAGAACTCACTTCTGTGGGAGAACCTCTGTGACATAATTGTTTCCAGTTTGTGGGTTGCTCAGTGGGTGTGGGTTTTGATTGTATCATGAATGGGCTCCGCCTACCATCTCAAGCTCTGGGCAATATTGAAGGACAGGGAAACCTGACATGCTGCAGTCCACAGGGTCACAGAGTCGGACTCAACTGAGTAAACAACAACAACAACCATCTTATTGTGAGTGGAGATGAGCTCAGGTCCTTCTACTATGCTATCTTGTCTGAGGATCTTGGACCACACCCAAGAAGGTTATTCTAGATCTACCTATGTGACTATGAGCAAGTGACTTAACCTCTCTGTGCCTCAGTATCTCAGATTACTCATCTGTAGGCTGGCGTTTGGCAGAAATGCTTTACAAGCACACTTCCAGAGATATACAGTGGTGAAACTCCTGAAACTGGCTCTAACTTGACCACAGGAACAAGCCTGCACCTGGTTTTTCTTTATGAGAAGGTTTTTTTTTTAATTATTATTAATTCAATCCTTCTACAAATTATAGATCCATTCATACATTCTATTTCTTCCTGAATCAATTTTAGGAATTAAGTTTTTCTAACCTATATGCAGGTCAGGAAGCAACAGTTCAAACTGGGCATGAAAAAACAGACTGGTTCCAAATAGGAAAAAGACTACGTCAAGGTGGTATATTGTCACTCTGCTTATTTAACTTATATGCAGAGTACATCATGAGAAACGTTGGGCTGGAAGAAGCACAAGCTGAAACCAAGATTGCTGGGAGAAATATCAATAACCTCAGATATGCAGATGACACCACCCTTATGGCAGAAAGTGAAGACGAACTAAAAAGCCTTTTGATGAAAGTGAAAGTGGAGAATGAAAAAGTTGGCTTAAAGCTCAACGTTAAGAAAACAAAGATCATGGCATCTGGTCCCATCATTTCATGGCAAATAGATGGGGAAACAGTGTCAGACTTTATTTTGGGGGGCTCCAAAATCACTGCAGATGGTGACTGCAGCCATGAAATTAAAAGAAGCTTACTCTTTGAAAGAAAAGTTATAACCAACCTAGATAGCATATTGAAGAGCAGAGACATTACTTTGCCAACAAAGGTCTGTCTAGTCAGTTCAGTTCAGTTCAGTTCAGTCACTCAGTCGTTTCCGACTCTTTGCAACCCCATGAATCGCAGCACGCCAGGCCTCCCTGTCCATCATCATCTCCCGGAGTTCACTCAGATTCACGTCCATCGAGTCCGTGATGCCATCCAGCCATCTCATCCTCGGTCGTCCCCTTCTCCTCCTGTCCCCAATCCCTCCCAGCATCAGAGTCTTTTCCAATGAGTCAACTCTTCGCATGAGGTGGCCAAAGTACTGGAGTTTCAGCTTTAGCATCATTCCTTCCAAAGAAATCCCAGGGTTGATCTCCTTCAGAATGGACTGGTTGGATCTCCTTGCAGTCCAAGGGACTCTCAAGAGTCTTCTCCAACACCACAGTTCAAAAAGCATCAATTCTTCGGCGCTCAGCTTTCTTCACAGTCCAACTTTCACATCCATACATGACCACAGGAAAAACCA
>SJYX01015025.1:618382-638021 GCA_006410675.1 Oreotragus oreotragus | reverse complement strand
ACTTTCACATCCATACATGACCACAGGAAAAACCATAGCCTTGACTAGGCGGACCTTAGTCGGCAAAGTAATGTCTCTGCTTTTGAATATACTATCCAGGTTGGTCATAACTTTTCTTCTGTCTAGTCAAGGCTATGGTTTTTCCAGTAGTCATGTATGGATGTGAGAGTTGGACTGTGAAGAAAGCTGAGCGCCGAAGAATTGATGTTTTTGAACTGTGGTGTTGGAGAAGACTCTTGTGAGTCCCTTGGACTGCAAGGAGATCCAACCAGTCCATTCGGAAAATCAGTCCTGGGTGTTCTTTGGAAGGAATGATGCTAAAGCTGAAACTCCAGTACTTTGGCCAACTCATGCGAAGAGTTGACTCATTGGAAAAGACCATGATGCTGGAAGGGATTGGGGGCAGGAGGAAAAGGGGAAGACAGAGGATGAGATGGCTGGATAGCATCACTGACTCAATGGACATGAGCTGAGTGAACTCTGGGAGTTGATGATGGACAGGGAGGCCTGGCGTGCTGGGATTCATGGGGTCGCAAAGAGTCGGACACAACTGAGCAACTGAACTGAACTGATACTTGTAGTACTCTTGTCTAGCTCTGGTATTTGGGTAATGCTGGCCCCATAAAAGAAGTTTCTTTTTTTTTAATTTTTTTTTCTACTTTGCAATATTGTATTGGTTTTGCTATACATTGACATGAATCTGCCATGATTCCCCATCCTGAACCCCCCTCCCCCTCCTAACTCTCTCCCCATCCCATCCCTCTGGGTCATCCCAGTGCACCGGCCCCAAGCATCCTGTATCATGCATCAAACCTGGACTGGTGTTTCATTTCACATGTGATATTATACATGTTTCAATGCCATTCTCCCAAATCATTGCACCCTCACCTTCTCTTGCAGAGTCCAAAAGACTGTTCTATACATCTGTGTCTCTTTTTCTATCTCTCATACAGGGTTATTGTTACCATCTTTCTAAATTCTATATATATGCGTTAGTATACTGTATTGGTATTTTTCTTTCTGGCTTACTTCACTCTGTATAATTGGCTCCAGTTTCATCCACCTCACTAGAAGTGATTCAAATTGATTCTTTTCAATGGCTGAGTAATATTCCATTGTGTATATGTACCACAGCTTTCTTATCCATTTATCTACTGATGGACATCTAGGTTGCATCCATGTCCTGGCTATTATAAACAGTGCTGCGATGCACATTGGGGTACATGTGTCTCTTTCAATTCTGGTTTCCTTGATGTGTTTGCCCAGCAGTGAGATTGCTGGGTCGTATGGCAGTTCTATTTCCAGTTTTTTTAAGGAATCTCCACACTGTTCTCCATAGTGGCTGTACTAGTTTGCATTCCCACCAACAGTGTAAGAGGGTTCCCTTTTCTCCACACCCTCTCCAGCATTTATTTCTTGTAGACTTTTGGATTGCAGCCATTCTGACTGGCATGAAATGGTACCTCATTTTGGTTTTGATTTGCATTTCTCTGATAATGAGTGATGTTGAGCATCTTTTCATGTGTTTGTTAGCCATCTGTATGTCTTCTTTGGAGAACTGTCTGTTTAGTTCTTTGGCCCATTTTTGATTGGATCGTTTGTTTTTCTGGAATTAAGCTGCATGTACTGCTTGTATATTTTTGAGATCAATTCTTTATCAGTTGCTTCATTTGCTATTATTTTCTCCCATTCTGAAGGTTGTCTTTTCACCTTGCTTATAGTTTCCTTCGTTGTGCAAAAGCTTTTCAGTTTAATTAAGTCCCATAGTTTTATTTTTGCTTTTATTTCCATTACTCTTGGAGGTGGGTCATAGAGGATCCTGCTGTGATTTATGTCGAAAGAGTTTTGCCTATGTTTTCCTCTAGGAGTTTTATAGTTTTTGGTCTTACATTTAGATCTTTAATCCATTTTGAGTTTATTTTTGTGTATGGTGTTAGAAAGTGTTCTAGTTTCATTCTTTTACAAATGATTGACCAGTTTTCCCAGCACCACTTGTTAAGGAGATTGTCTCTTCTCAATTGTATATTCTTGCCTGCTTTGTCAGAGATAAAGTCTTGACAGGCCCAGCACCACTTTTTAAAGAGATTTTTTTCTGCATTGTATATTTTTACCTCCTTTGTTAAATATAAAATGTCCATAGGTTCACAGATTTATCTCTGGGCTTTCTATTTGGTTCTGTTGATCTATATGTCTTTCTTTGTGAGAGTACCATACTGTTTTGATGACTGGGGCTTTGTAGTATTGTCAGAGGTCAGGCAGATTGATTCCTTCAGCTCCATTCTTCTTTCTTAAGATTGCTTTGACTATTCGATGTTTTTTGTGTGTCCATACAAATTACAAAATTATTTGTTCTAGTTCTGGGAAAATTACTGTTGGTAGCTTGATGGGAATTGCATTGAATCTACAGATTGCTTTGGGCAGTATACTCATTTTCATTACATTAATTCTTCGACTCCATAACCATGGTATATTTCTCGATCTATTTGTGCATCTTTGATTTTTTTTATTGGTATTACATACTTTTCTATATATAGGTCTTTTGTTTCTTTAGGTAACCTCTTTTCCCAAAGTATATTATGCTTTTTGTTGCAATGGTGAATGGAATTGTTTCCTTAATATCTATTTCTGTTTTCGCATTGTTATTGTATAGGAATGCAAGGGATTCAGTTCAGTTATGTTCAGTTGCTCCATCGTGTCCGACTCTTTGTGACTCCATGAACCACAGCACGCCAGGCCTCCCTGTCCATCACCAATTCCCGGAGTCCACCCAAACCTATGTTCATCGTGTGGGTGATGCCATCCAACCATCTCATCCTCTGTCATCCCCTTCTCCTCCTGCCCTCAATCTTTCCGAGCATTGAGGTCTTTTCAAATGAGTCAGCTCTCTGCATCAGGTGGCCAAAGTATTGGAGTTTCACTTCAACATCAGTCCCTCCAATGAACACCCGGGACTAATCTCCTTTAGGATGGGCTGATTGGATCTCCTTTCAGTCCAAGGGACTCTCAAGAGTCTTCTGCAACACCACAGTTCAAAAGCATCAATTCTTTGGCACTCAGCTTTCTTTATAGTCCAACATTCACATCCATACATAACTACTGGAAAAACCATAGCCTTGATTAGATGGAACTTTGCTGGTAAAGTAACGTCTCTGCTTTGTAATATGCTGCCTAAGTTGGCCATAACTTTCCTTCCAAGGAGCAAACATCTTTTAATTTTGTGGCTGCAATCACCATCCGTAGTGATTTTGGAGACCAGAAAAATAAAGTCAGCCACTTTTTCCACTGTTTCTCCATCTATTTGCAATGAAGTGATGAGACCAGATGCCATGATCTTAGTTTTCTAAATGTTGAGCTTTAAACCAACTTTTTCACTTTCCTTTTTCACTTCCATCAAGAGGCTTTTTAATTAGCCTCCAATTAAAATAAATAAATTTATATTGAAAAAAGGCATTTTAGTTCTTCACTTTCTGCCATAAGGGTGGTGTCATCCACATATCTGAGGTAAGTGATATTTTTTCTGGCAATCTTGATTTCAACTTGTACTTCCTCCAGCCCAGCGTTTCTCATGATGTTCTCTGCATATAAGTTTAATAAGAAAGGTGACAATATACAGCCTTGATGTACTCCTTTTCCTATTTGGAACCAGTCTGTTGTTCCCTGTCCAATTCTAATTGTTGCTTCCTGACCTGCATACAGATTTCTCAAGAGGCAGGTCAGGTGGTCTGATATTTGCATCTCTTTCAGAATTTTCCACAGTTTCTTGTGATCCACACAGTCAAAGGCTTCTGCATAGCCAATAAAGCAGAAATAGATGTTTTTCTGGAACTGTTTTGCTCTTTTGATGATCTAGCGGATGTTAGCAATTTGATATCTGGTTCCTCTGCTTTTTATAAAACCAGCTTGAACATCTAGAATTTCACGGTTCACCTATTGCTGAAGCCTGGCTTGGGGAATTTTCAGCATTACTTTTAGTGTGTGAGATGACGGCAGTTGAGCTGTAGTTTGATCATTCTTTGGCATTGCCTTTCTTTAGGATTGGAATGAAAACTGATTCCTGTGTATTAATTTTTTATCCTGCAATTGTACTATATTCATTGATTACATCTAGTAATTTTCTGGTGATGTCTTTAACATTTTCTATGTAGAAAATCATGTCACCTGAAAACAGGGAGAGCTTTACTTCTTCTTTTCCAATCTGAATTTCTTTTATTTCTTTTTCTTCTCTGACTGCTATGGCCAGGATTTCCAAAACTATGTTGTACAGTATCGGTGAGAGTGGGCACCCTCTACTTCTTCCTGGTTTTAGAGGAAAGTGAAAGTGAAGTAGCTCAGTCGTGTCTGACTCTTTAACACCCCATGGACTGTAGCCCACCAGGCTCCTCCGTCTGTGGGATTCTCCAGGCAAGAATACTGGAGTGGGTTGCCATTTCCTTCTCCAGGAGATCTTCCCAACCCAGGTATCGAACCTGGGTCTTCTGTGTTGTAGACAGACGCTTTACCATCTGAGCCACCAGGGAAGCTCTGCTGTCAAATTTTCCCCATTGAGGATAATATTTGCTATGGGACTGTTGTATATGGCTTTTATTATGTTGAAGAGTGTTGCTTCTATGTCTGCTTTCAGGAGACTATTGATCATAAATGGGTGCTTAACTTTGTCAATGGCTTTCTCTGCATGTATTGACATAATCATGTTATTTTTTTTCTAATCTTTCAATTTGTTAAAAATGGTGTATCACATTGATCGACCTGTGAATATTGAAATATCCTTCCATCCCTCGGATAAAGCCCACTTGGTCATGATGTATGATATTTTTTATATGTTGTTGAATTCTATTTGCTAGAAATTTGTTGAGGATTTTTCTATCTATGTTCATCAGTGATATTGGCCTGTAGTTTTCTTTTTTGTTTGGCGTCTTTGTCTGGTTTGGTATTAGGCTGATGGTGGCCTCATAGAATAAGTTTGGGAGTCTACTTTCATCTGCAATTTTCTGGAAGAGTTTGAGTAGAATAGGTGTTTGCTGTCCTTGCAGTTTTTCGTAGAATTCACCTGTGAAGTCATCTGGTTCTGGGCTTTTATTTGTTGAAAGATTTTGGATTACAGTTTTGATTTTTGTGCTTATGATGTGTCTGTTAAGATTTTTTACTTCTTCGTGGTTCAGTTGTGAAAGATTATACTTTTCTAAGAATTTGTCCATTTCTTCCAAGTTGTCCATTTTATTGGCATATAGTTGCTCATAGTAGTCTCTTATGATCGTTTGTATTTCTGTGTTGTCTGTTGTGATTCTCAATTTTCATTTCTAACTTTATTGATTTGATTCTTTTCCCTATTTTTCTTGAAGAATCTGGCTATCAGATTGTCTATTTTATTTATCTTCTCAAAGAATCAGATTTTAGTTTTATTGATTTTTGTTATATTCTCCTTTGTTTCTTTTTCATTTATTTCTGCTCTCATTTTTATGATATCTTTTCTTCTACTAACTTCGACATTCTTCTTTACTTCTTTTTTTAACTGATTTTTGTATAAACTTTGGTTGTTTATTTGACCTTTCTCTTCTTTTTTTGAGGTAGGTTTGTATTGCTATGAACCTCCCTCTTTGCTCTGGTTTATTGAATCCAACAGATTTGGAGTTATCATGTTTTCATTTTCATTTGTTTCTAAGCATATTTTGATTTCTTTTTTGATTTCTTCCATATGTTGGTTATTCAGAGTCATGTTGTTTAGCTTCCATATGTTTGTATTTTTTTTAATGTTTAACTTCTTCATTTATTTTTTTAAATCTTTTTTAAAAAATATTTCATTTTATTTTACTTTACAACACTGTATTGGTTTTGCCATACAGTGACATGAATCCACGACGGGTGTACATGAGTTACCAATCCTGAACCCCTCTCCCACCTCCCTCCCCATATCATCTCTCTGGGTCATCCCAGTGCACCAGCCCCAAGCATCCTGTATTTTGTACCAAACCTAGACTGGCAATTTGATTCTTACATGATAGTATACATGTTTCAATGTCATTCTCCCAAATCATTCTACCATCTCCCTCTCCCACAGAGTCCAAAAGACTGTTCTATACATCTGTGTCTCTTTTGTTGTCTCATATACAGGGTTATCATTACCATCATTTTAAATTCCATATATATGTGTTAGTATACTGTATTGGTGTTTTTCTTTCTGGCTTACCTCACTCTGTATAATCGGATCAAGTTTCATCCACCTCATTAGAACTGATTCAAATATATTCTTTTTAATGGTTGAGTAATATCCCATTGTGTATATGTACCACTGCTTTCTTATCCATTCGTCTGCTGATGGACATCTAGGTTGCTTCCATGTCCTGGCTATTATCAACAGTGCTGCAGTGAACATTGAGGTACATGTGTCTCTTTCAATTCTGGTTTTCTCAGTGTGTATGCCCAGCAGTGGGATTGCTGGGTCATAAGGCAGTTCTATTTCCTGTTTTTTAAGGAATCTCCACACTGTTCTCCATAGTGGCTGTACTAGTTTGCATTCCCACCAACAGTGTAGGAGGGTTCCCTTCTCTCCACACCCTCTCCAGCATTTATTGCTTGTAGACTTTTGGATCACAGCCATTCTGACTGGTGTGTAATGGTACCTCATTGTGGTCTTGATTTGCATTTCTCTGATAATGAGTGATGTTGAGCATCATTTCATGTGTTTGTTAGCCATCTGTATGTCTTCTTTGGAGAAATGTCTATTCGGTTCTTTGGCCCATTTTTTAATTNGTGAAATGGTACCTGTGGTCTTGATTTGCATTTCTCTGATAATGAGTGATGTTGAGCATCTTTTCATGTGTTTGTTAGCCATCCGTATGTCTTCTTTGGAGAAATGTCTATTTAGTTCTTTGGCCCATTTTTTGATTGGGTTGCTTATTTTTCTGGAGTTGAGCTGCATGAATTGTTTATATATTTTTGAGATTAGTTGTTTGTCAGTTGCTTCATTTGCTATTATTTTCTCCCATTCTGAAGGCTGTCTTTTCACCTTGCTTACAGTTTCCTTTGTTGTGCAGGAGCTTTTAATTTTAATTAGATCCCATTTGTTTATTTTTGCTTTTTATTTCCAGTATTCTGGGAGGTGGGTCATAGAAGATCCTGCTGTAAATTGTGTTTTAAGAAAATAAATTGATCAAAGTCTGAATTTACAATCCTACAGGACAGTGTTTCCTAACATGTGACACATCTGTATGGTATTTAGGTGATAATAGGTAAACATTTTATTTCATGTTTCTGCATTATTTCTATTTATAGTAAGCTATGGTTTTTCCAGTAGTCATGTATGGATGTGAGAGTTGGACCATAAAGAAAGCTGAGCACCTAAGAATTCATGCTTTTGAACTGGACTGTTGGAGAAGACTCTTGAAAGTCCCTTGGACAGCAAGGAGATCCATCCAGTCAATCCTAAAGGAAAACAGTCTTGAATATTCATTGGAAGGACTGATGCTGAAGCTGAAGCTCCAATACTTTGGCCACCTGATGTGAAGAACTGACTCATCTGAAAAGACCCTGATGCTGGAAAAGATTGAAGGCAGGAGGAGAGGGGTCAGCAAAGGATGAGATGGTTGGATAGCATCACTGACTCAATGGACATGAGTTTGAGTAAACTCCGGGAGTTGGTGATGGACAGGGAGGCCTGGCATGCTGCAGTCCATGGGGTCAGAAAGAGTCAGACATGACTGAGCGACTGAACTGACTAAACTGATAGCAAGTGATACTAATAGTACAGTAGTGAAATCGTATTTAAAATTTGAAAGTGAGAGGGATTACAGAAACCACGTTAAGTATATATTGGTATAGATAATATATGAATATGACAAAGCTTATTAAGATGGCATATAAATAACCAGAGTTTTGACACAGCATGGAACAATTATTCACATTTCAGAACGAATTACTGAGTAATT
Source organism: Oreotragus oreotragus (assembly GCA_006410675.1). NCBI lineage: Eukaryota > Metazoa > Chordata > Mammalia > Artiodactyla > Bovidae > Oreotragus > Oreotragus oreotragus. The sequence continues at coordinate 630,099 of SJYX01015025.1, read as the reverse complement.
CCTTAGGTACTGAAATGTCTTAATTCATTTAAAATATGACTCAATTTATCAAACACAGTATAAATATCCATATGTCATGGTTCAAATTATATACCTGTTACCATTTAGGACAGCAAAGTAAAGCTGGCCAGATAACATACATTGCTTTATTTTATACTTTCATGTTCTTGCTATTTTTTATTTGTTTAAGAAAACTTTTCTACTTTGGTGAAAGTAGAAAATGAAAGTGTGCTTGAATTGCCAAAGTATGCACTTCCCAAAAGGAGGTATGTTCGTTTGGGTCATGGTTCTAATTAAAGTAAAAGATAAAACAAGCAGCATTGTAAGCTATCTGATGGTATGTATACTGTTAGTTACTCTGTAAACCTTAATAAGAATTGAAATCTGATCTGTCACTTAAGAATTAAGTAGATTTTTATCTATACACAAATTTTTATCTATACACAAATCTATCTATTGTGAGTTAGAATATCTAAATGCACAGATACATACATATTATGCTTTACATATCATATATTAACAGAAAATAGCAAAAAAATCAAATAATTGATTTCTTTGGTACTTCTTTAGGTCAGTTAAAAACAAACCTTTGTATTATCGAGTTAGAAACACAGAGAAAAGCAGATCTAGGGGAGAAAAAGTTGTAAGAACCATCAAGTTTGAACAAATTACTTTCCAACTGAGTAAGAGTATTCAAAAAGATCAGTACAGGATGTATAAGTTCATATGATTTATTCTTGATTATAAGGGCCTTAATTTTACACTCTGCAGGTATATTACATAAATAAAAATAAATTTTATGAAAAACTATGATTTCATTACATATTCTGTCTTAGGAAGGAACTAATTTGTAGTTTCTTGGAAACACTTAGAACTTTTTCAGCAGCTACTTTTAGAACACTCAGCTAGTGATGATATAAAGATGCTGTCCCAGAGTGCAGAGAATCTAAAATCCAAAAACTGTTTAGCTATCCAATAGCAGTTACAAATAGCAGTTATACTCCAGGGATCAAAATCGACTTAGAAAATAAAAGTGGAAGCACTGTAGGGATAGATTTTCTAGAAAGTACATATGTTTTAAGGACTTCCCTGGTGGCTCAGACGGTAAAGCATCTGCCCACAATGCGGGAGATCTGGGTTTGCTCCCTGGGTCAGGAAGATCCTCTGGAGAAGGAAATGGAAACCCACTACATAATCATTAAAAATAAACGAACAGGAAGAAAACAAGAAAGGAAACTGTATGAATAAAAAAAAAAAAAAAAAAAAAAGCTCACAGATGTTAGCATCTTGTCATAGATGAAGCAGTGAAAGCAAATGCATTTCCCAAGGTCAAACCACAGACCAGAACTCTCTCAAGTCCAGTGCTCTTTCTCTCACTGTAGGCTGCCTCTGAAGACCAACTTGGCCAACCAGAAACAGCCTATACTCTGAGATGTCTCATAATATATCCTAATGTGAGTGAATTTCAGCTCTTTGGTGTGCTAACTGGGTAACAGTGAGTATTTTACTAAACCTCTCTGAGTTTTCTGTTTTTGACCTAGAAGTAATACTCTCTATCTCATAATAGTTTGCTGTGGACTCCTACGGACGACAGAGGATGAGATGGCTGGATGGCATCACTGACTCAATGGACGTGAGTCTGAGTGAACTCCGGGTGTTGGTGATGGACAGGGAGGCCTGGCGTGCTGCAATTCATGGGATCACAAAGAGTCGGACACGACTGAGCAACTGAACTGAACTGCTATTAAGCAATCTTCTAATAACTTTTCCTCACAAGAGAAACAGTGCCTAGCTCATAACAGGTATTCTTCCCTAGCTTTTTGCTCACTTTTCAAAATTATCTTGACTCTTTGGGTTTTCTATTTATCAGTCTGTGAATTTTTCACGAAAAAACCCAAAACAAAACCAAAAAAAATAGGGTGAGGGGAAGTCTGAATTGGTTCTATAGATTGATTTGGTGAGAACTGATTCTTTACATTATTGAAACTTTAAATCCATATACATGATGTATTTCCTCTGTCTCTAATGATTTTTATAGCTTCTATGGTCTTCATAGGTTTTTAAAAGGATGTCTTCTATATATTTTGCCTGGGCTTATTCCTAAGTGACTTTCTTTTTGGTATTCATTTTATTAACACTAACATTATCCCCCCCCCCCACTTTATTAAGGTGTAATTCACAAAATAACATATTTAAAGTGTACAAATATGATGATTTAATATAAGTATAAAGCATGAAAGGATTCTCCCATTGAGTTAATTAGCACATCCATCAGCTTTTTATTTTTGGTAAGTGCCGGGGTCCAACCCCTGCAGGATCCAGGGGAACCCGAAGGAGGAATGGCATCGGCAAACGATTTAGAGAGAGATAAGGAAAGAATGTTGTAGATAAGAAAGTAGAGGAGAGAAAGAGGCTGATATTCCTTGGTTTACACAGAAAGCTAATAAAGTCTTAGAAGCTCAGGCAGGAAAGTGAATGCAGAGAGCCTCTGTGTTCCAAGGGATCAGCCTGAAAAAGGGAGGGAGAGAGAGAGAAAAAGAAAGAAAGAGAGAAAAAAAGAAAAACACAGGGTGACCAAGCTTCTTCGGTGAGCAAGGCCCATTACTTTATTTTCAAAAGGGACTTTTATACCTTAACTAGTACATAGAGGGAAATGAAAGATGCAAAGTCATACAGAGTCAGCCCCAACATTACATCTGTTTTGTCTTAATCGAAACCAGGATTTTTTCTGCATACCTTTCCCATAAACAATATTGTGTACATTATCTTCTGGCCTTGGAGGCCTGTGAACATTTTATGACCCTCTTTTGATAAAGTCTGCTCAACCAGAAAACTTATTTTCCCTCAAAGTGTTTTTTCTTTATATTTCTAATCTATGTCAGCCTCAGCAAATGCTAAACAGAGTTACATTTCTCACGGAGCAAAGGTGCAGTGAGTTACAAGAAAGAACCAATTAACTCAAAGGTCTGATGTAGTTAATTTCAAGGCTACACTTGTTTTTCTTACATTCCAACTATGTTAACTAATGCACTCCCACAGCAACAAGCATTGGCCCAATAATGAAACCCTACACCAGCACTGCTCTAATAAATTTTAACTCTTGGAAAAGCTCTATATTTTTAGGCTTCTTGTGCCTCTCACAGTTGGGAGGCTGTGAACAATCATGTGTAGCTGCAAGAATCTGGATAAACTTGCCAAGCAAGCTAGAATACTAACAGAGGGGGTTTGAATTGAAATACTGCTCTCATGTCCAGGAGACTTATTAGCCAGAGCCCTAAGTTGATTTTCTCCAGAGAAAGGTGGTCGGGGATGGCCCCCTGTACATCAGGAGAGTTGGTGAAAGGCACAAAATAGTAAGACAGACAGATTTTGGTTTTGGGGTAGATGCTCAAGCAGGTCTAGGGAGACCCTCGAGTCCTGAAACCTTGCTTACAGTTCTCTTCCACATGACCTTGTCATGGGTGGGATCTCCCATGCTGGCTCCCGGCAGGTAAGAACATTGAAACTGTACTCTTTTTAGAAAATTATTATTATACAATACAGTGCTAATAATTATAGTCATGGTACACATATTATTTCCTCACACCTAAAACCATCTATATTGACATAACATTTATATACAAAAATGATCAACAATTTCATGAGTTTTGAATGTAACCACTACACAATCAAGTTATAATAAATCATTTTCATGCCCCAAATTTTCTTAATATTACAATAGTTTAAAAATAATGTCTGTAAATATGGGCAGTGACTGCATCTGTGTGTGTGTGCGTGTTTTCTCTGCTGCTGCTGCTAAGTCACTTCAGTCGTGTCCGACTCTGTATGACCCCATAGACGGCAGCCCACCAGGCTCCCCCATCCCTGGGATTCTCCAGGCAAGAACACTTGAGTGGGTTGCCATTTCCTTCTCCAATGCATGAAAGAGAAAAGTGAAAGTGAAGTCGCTCAGTCTGTCCGACTGTTAGCGACCCCATGGACTGCAGCCCACCAGGCTACTTCGTCCATTGGATTTTCCAGGCAAGAGTACTGGGGTGGGGTGCCATTGCCTTCCCCTCATGTTTTCTCTAACATCTAGCAAATACTGGACACATATTTATAGGTTCATAAGCATTTACTGAGTGAATGAATGATCTATTTGTATCATCAAGTAACTAAGTGGCAAACTCAGCATGTCACCTTTTGAGTCCTGCCAGATCAGGGGGAACTACAGCAGGGGTGGTAGCTTAAAAGCATTCACTAAGATGCAATAACAAGATAAGATGACACCTTCTCATTCTACTTCAAATATTTATGTCAAAAACTTGATTATAATATTAAATAGAGTAGAACTGGTATAAAAAATATGTTGACTACATGTATAAGATTGGAGAAGGCAATGGCACCCCACTCCAGTACTCTTGCCTGGAAAATCCCATGGATGGAGAAGCCTGGTAGGCTGCAGTCCATGGGGTCGCTGAGGGCCGGACACGACTGAGCAACTTCACTTTCACTTTTCACTTTCGTGCATTGGAGAAGGAAATGGCAACCCACTCCAGTGCTCTTGCCTGGAGAGTCCCAGGGACGGGGGAGGGAGCCTGGTAGGCTGCCGTCTATGGGGTCGCACAGAGTTGGACATGACTGAAGTGACTTAGCAGCATGTATAAGATACAATATAAATGTAATGGTGTATTTAATAGATATAACATATATTATTAGTTTTTTTAACAAAAAGGGTACATCAAAACTTCTAATTAAAGATGAAAGATTAAAAACATTGTTAAATCTCTTCTTCCTGTAATCTTATAAACATTATGTTAAAGGAACAAAGAAACATGTAAATAAAGGCAAAAATTAAAACATCATCAATAAAAGGAGCAAATTCAAGAAATTTCTGAGTTAATTAAAGGTCTACTGATGAATAATCAACCCAACCACCTCCTCCCACCTTAAGAGGACAGCTGAAAGAAAGCAATTACCTCCACAGCCAGAATAGATTGTTCTTCTGTAAGGAAAATAAATATAATGTGTGGATGAAACTAAGTAGCTAATGTAGGAATTATCCTTTGTAACAAAGACCCCTGCATTTTAGAGTTTAAAGTTCAAAGTATAAAAAGTGGTATCCTTTTAACTCAGTTAATAAGGCTGTTGGTCAACAAATTTTATCTTCATATTGAAGATCAAACAATACTGTTTTATTTTAAATTTTTTATTTAAAAATTAAAAAAATCTTAAACATCATCATGAAATCAAGAAGAAACAAATGCTTGAGAAAAGACTGTAGCATTTAACAGAATAACCAAGATATACCATCATAAAAACTGACCCTGAAGGAAATAGAGATAATAAACAGTTTAAAATATTTCTAGTTAATGCTTTCTGATAGATTTGGAAGAATATTTCATTCATAAGGGATACAGTGTTATAAAAAATGGAATAGTCAAAGAATAAGAAGGAGATTTAGTTCCCTATAAAATTTCCAATCTTTCCTTGGAAGATTTAATTTCTTGGAAATTAAAAATGATAGCTGAATTTTTAAAAAAGGCAGTATAAGACTTGAGAGATCAGCTACTTGAATCCAGATACTCTAGTTGCAGAGGTCAAACCCTGACCCCATATACAATACCACCTCAAATAAGTTAAACAGACATTTAAACTCACATTGTGAAATTTCACAATAAGTACAAAATATAAACCTTAATATCTTCCAGAAGGGAGATAACCCTTATGTACAACCTTCAGGTTACACATAAAGGGATAAGAATAAGTCTAGCATCACACTTCTCACTGTGGTAAGACAATAAAGCAATGATTTCGACCTTAGAATTCTATGCTTGGCAAAACTATTAAATACCTATAAAAGCAAGATAAATATATTGTAAGACATAATTTCCTAGAAAGTTTTTGTGCCATGCACTATTTTTAAAAAGATGTTACTGATGATGTAATGCAATAAAATAAAGGACTAAATCTAGGTAGAGAAAGACCAATCAGTAGTTCACAGTCTCTCCTAAAACCTCTCACTCTGCAAGGATATAGCCCTGTCTCTGTTCTTTTACCTCATTGCTTCTATATTTGGTCTTCTTTGCAGCTTTTATCTTTTCAATCTCTAAAAGTTTCAGTTCCTTAGAGATCTATTCTCAGGTATTTTATTTTCCATCTACTTACTTCTTAATTATTTCATCGAATACTAGTGCTTTAAATACTCAAACATCATCAATACACTGAAAACTACCTGTAGTGGGTTGAATACTGTTCCTAAGAACTTCATGTCCACTCAGAACTCAGAATATAACTCTATTTGGAAATAGGAAATAAAAAAAATTATCTTTAGTAGATAAAACAAGAAACGAAGGTGAAAACATATACTGGTAAAGGCTAAAAAGGTAACTTAAAGGGAATATACATGGGCAGTGGTACAAGGGAGGTAAATCATCATCTATCATATAAGAAGTCTACTAATAATGTATAAAATGGACCAATTAAACAAGGCATCTTAAAAACATATTAAAAGAATAGGAAAGCAGTCCCTTCTAGAACTTTGTCTCAACTGGAATTTCACAAGAGAATTAAGTTCTAATGCCCTAAGGCATCCCGAGTAAACTATAAATGAACTTCTCCCCCATGTAGCAGGTATGGTACTAGTTATGTGCCATCCTTGGAAGATATGAGAAATTAGTCTCTCTGGCCATTTTTTGGTTTGTAGCTCCAGGGAGGCACTACTCTTAGAAAAACTGATAGAAGGTAAGCAGGAAGTGAATCAGGGGAGCTGTTGCCTTTCAAGTTGTATGTTTGATTTTTTAACCAGGTATCTATTTTCTTTCATGTACATAAGAATACTTTTAAAGAACATTCAGAAACTCTCATCTTTAAAATGTTGAGTATAATAGGATAGCAATTTTGCTAGTAGTGATATCTAGATGAAAAGAAAAATGAGCCAGAAGCTCTGGAGAAAGATATTAGGACTGGAAGCATGTGGATAATATAATCATAATTGATACTTTTCATTTAACATAGAATTGAAACTCTCTCTGATGTGTTAGCAGCAAGTTGAACAAAGTGTTTAATAAAATGGAATTCTGGAAACTCCTAAAAATTTAAAAATCTTTGCCAGTTCTATCCCTTTTACAGGGTAGCTTAGCTTAATGTGTAGGATATGAGACTTAGAATACTTTTTTTTACTTATTCAATCACTTGACAAATACAGACCACAAGTCTCTCATAGAAAACATGCTAGTCATTATGGCAGTATACTCAAGAGCTCATAGCCTAATAAAAAAGATATAGCATTAGTACAAGTGTCTCAGATACAAGATAGATATGAGTCCTGAAGGAAGAATACAGAGGAAGAAATATATGAATTCAGGAAAGAGACACTGAAACTCTGATCATTAAAACCTAAGCCACTGGAGTAAAAACACAGCTGAACAAAAACTTCCAGATTTATTCCTATAAATACTAGCAAATTACTTAAAACATTTATTCATTTATTATATTGTAATCAAGTTCAGTTCAGTCACTCAGTCATTACAGTCATGTCCAACTCTTTGCAGCCCCATGGACTGCAGCATGCCAGGCTTCCCTGTCCATCACCAACTCCTGGAGCTTGCTCAAACTCATGTTCATTAAGTCGGTGATGCCATCCAACCATCTCATCATCTGTCATCTCCTCCTCTTCCTGCCTTCAATCTTTCCCAGCATCAGGGTCTTTTTTAATGAGTCAGTTCTTCACATCAGGTGGCCAAAATATTGGAGCTTCAGCTTCAGCATTAGTCCTTCTAATGAATATTCAGGACTGATTTCCTTTAGGATGGATTGGTTGGATCTCCTTGCTGTCCAAGGGACTCTCAAGAGTCTTCTCCAACACCACAGTTCAAAAGCATCAATTCTTCGGCACTCAGCCTTCTTCACAGTCCAACTCTCACATCCATACACGACTACTGGAAAAACTATAGCCTTGACTAGACAGACCTTGGTTGGCAAAGTAATGTCTCTGCTTTTTAATATGCTGTCTAGGTTGGGTATAATTTTTTTTCCAAGGAGCAAGTGTCTTAATTTCATGGCTGCAATCACCATCTGCAGTGATTTTGTTACTTTTAAAATAGACATGCTTTTTCACACATTAGATGATATTATAGTTAGACTCCCAAGATAATATGAACTGCTTGCTCTATAATAAGTACTAGATTGCTTTAAAACAGAGTAAAACCAGAAAGCTTTTAACTACTATCCTTCCCTGAGCCACTTTCTAATAGCAAGGATTAGACTGCCTACTTGATTTTGAGATTATTTCCAGAAGGAGAAAAAGGAAGCTGATTTCTCAAACTATCCAGTAAGAATAAAATAGCTGGAGTGCTTTTGCGTAGTAATCTATCACAAGCTTTCTAATTATTCACATAGCACTACAAAAGGCTTTATGCATTTTGATGAACTCACCAGTTATTCAGAAAAAAAGGTTTTGAATGGCATCCCAAGAAAGGTAAGATGACAGTCAAAATAGCTACTCTGTATTTATTAGAGAACTAACTGACAAATTTATATCTGGAGAAATACTGCTTTGAGTGAAATGAGCTCAAAAATGCCATAAATAAAGAAACGGAATACTACAATTTCCACATATCTGAATGAGAAGTCATCAGATAGATCTTTGAGTGGGTCCTAAACAAAAAATATACTGATGGATGGTTTCTATTGGCTTCGATCAAGTGTCAGATCTCTGATAGACTATCTACTTTCAGATCATTTTATTATAACAACTGCTTCCATCTCTATTAAAACACCCATTAGCTTAATACAGGATTCTCAGCCAGTAATGAAACATCACAGCTCTCCCACATTGATAACTGAAGGGGAAAAGATACCAGAAAGGAAGTAATTGAGCAAACCAATAACTTCTTCCAATTACAATTAAGCGAAACAGCCTATGGGTTTCTTAAACATAGGTTTACTCTTTTATAGTGCTCCCAAACCACAGAGGCTGAGGGCCATTTCTTGGTCCTGTCATTATGTTGTCACTTAATCAAACTTCTTCCAGACTACTTATATTTTTTGTTCACTTTAACAAACCATTTATTCATGATAGTTAGATTAGTTGTACACTCAGATTTGATTCCCTAAGGCAACACCAAATGATAGATCAAAGGATTTCCAATCTTGAGTGTTTGATTCAGCCTAATTCTGTATTTGAGTAATGCATTAAAAAAAAAAAGTCCTTTAGACCTCATTTTTATGATTATCTGAAATAAATAAGGGACTAGAGGTAAAGAATCTGCCTGCCGATGCAGGAGATGCAAGAGATGCAGGTTTGATCCCTGGGTTGTGGAGATCCCCTGGAGGAGGAAATGGCAACCCACGCCATTATTCTTGCCTGAAAAATTCCATGGACATAGGAGCCTGGTGAGCTATAATCCATAGGGTCACAAAGAGTTGAACATGACTGAGAGACTGAGCATAGGAGAAAGATAACTGACAGCCACCTGGCTATTAAGAGTCAGGTATTTTATTTGGCAACAAAATACCATTACACTACCATTTCCATCACACCATCATACTACTCTTCACATATACACACACCTAAACTTTTAAAAAAACATTCACATAGTAACTGGAGAAATGATATGTAGGGACCCAAAGGAAAAACAATCCTTATACAAGCAGAGCAGCCATAGCTACTTGTTTTCTATGGAAGCGCATGTATTTCTCAGGAATGCATCCTGCTGCTTAGAGGTGAGATTCAATATTGTAAAGCAGTCTGGCAAGATCTGCCCTTCCAGTAGTTTCAGTGCATCAGTCAACAACAGAAGCAACAGGAAGTCTAGTTTTATCTACACTGGCTTTGTATTAAGCTGCTGGAGCAAAGGTAATGAATGATTAAAAGCACAATGATGAGGGAGTAATTAAATAAATTATGGCACATGCATAAAATGGAATGCTATACAGCTTATTAAAATGATGTTTCTGAAAGTCATTAATGATATCAAAAATATAATTAATGTCATGTAAAAAAGCAGGATTAAAATTATGAAGAAAATATTATTCTAGTATGTAAATGTGTATTTCATTTTGAATAAGATAGCAGTTACCTCCAATTGGTGACATTACAGGTTATTTTTATTTTGTGTATTTCTTCATTTTATAAATCTTATAAAATTAAACATATATTGCTTTTATAATTTAAAAACATTGTTCTTATATAATATGGTATCTTATATAATACTATACTGAACTGAACTGCACAAGCATTGGAAATTTCTGAATCAAATAATACTATACAGCAACTATAATTCAATATAAATTTTAAAAAGTAAATATACATTATAAAAAGTAAATATACATTAAAAAGTAAATATACATTATAATTTAAAAAGATTTACACAAAGGGTATAGAGTTTATAAATAAAACCAGGATGGATTAGAAGAGTAGTTATGCACCCTCATAAATTAATGTCTTAAGATGGTCAAGGCCATCTATTCTCATCTCCTGTGGTCCCTCTTCCATAGATTGCTTGCTGCAAGACTCACACCAGCCTTCCCTGCACATGAACTGGACTCTTCCATCTCCATGCTTTTGACTACAAGATTCCCTTTTCCTGGAGTACATATTCTCTTCCTTGGACTCATTGGAATCATATTTGCAATGCTGTTCTCAGGTCTTCTGTGTCAGGGATACCATTCCAAATTCCCTGGGTTCTAGTTCTCCTGCTGGACTTGTTGAGTTTACCACAGTCAGCTGAGAATCTGTTAGACTTTTTGCACTCCAGATTTATAGAAACATAATTGGTATATAATATTGTATAAGTCTAAAGTATACATCATATTGATTTGGTACACTTATATGTTGCAGAAATACATATTCTCTTCCTTGGACTCATTGGAATCATATTTGCAATGCTGTTCTCAGGTCTTCTGTGTCAGGGATACCATTCCAAATTCCCTGGGTTCTAGTTCTCCTGCTGGACTTGTTGAGTTTACCACAGTCAGCTGAGAATCTGTTAGACTTTTTGCACTCCAGATTTATAGAAACATAATTGGTATATAATATTGTATAAGTCTAAAGTATACATCATATTGATTTGGTACACTTATATGTTGCAGAATGATTACCACCATAGCTCAGCTAACATGCCATCATGTCACATAATTACCATTTCTATTTTTGTGATGAGAACACACATAAGATTTAGCAACTTTAAAATGCATAATACATTGCAATGGTGAATGGAATTGTTTCCTTAATTTCTTTTTCTACTTTCTCATTATTAGTGTAAAAGAATAAAATACTTAGGAATATATCTACCTAAAGAAACTAAAGACCTATATATAGAAAACTATAAAACACTGATGAAAGAAATCAAAGAGGACACTAATAGATGGAGAAATATACCATGTTCATGGATTGGAAGAATCAATATAGTGAAAATGAATATATTACCCAAAGCAATCTACAGATTCAATGCAAGCTACCAGCAGTATTTTTCACTGAACTTGAACAAATAATTTCAAGATTTGTATGGAAATACAAAAAACCTTGAATAGCCAAAGCAATTTTGAGAAAGAAGAATGGAACCGGAGGAATCAACTTACCTGACTTCAGGCTCTACTACAAAGCCACAGTCATCAAGACAGTGTGGTACTGGCACAAAGACAGAAATATAGATCAATGGAACAAAATAGAAAGCCCAGAGATAAATCCACACACATATGGACACCTTATCTTTGACAAAGGAGGCAAGAATATA
>SJYX01015025.1:596849-609828 GCA_006410675.1 Oreotragus oreotragus | reverse complement strand
TGCCCTTGGAGGTGATGGGAGTGTGTGAGATCAAGGACCATGGAAAACAGGCAGCGATGAAAGCACTGAACTTGGCAGGTGATGAAATACCAGTCATCAGCCCAAAGGGGTAGGAATAGGAAAAGTCAGGTGCCATCATTGAAACTGAAAAAGAAGAGGAAGTGGGAATCAACCTGGAAGAATTCTTCTTTCCAAAGAAACAGACACTGGCTCTTTTATATAGAAAGCTGGGGCCTCCTTAAGGATATGAGGGGATTTGTTAAGAGCACTAACTGAGCCAGATTCAGCTCAGCAGCAGCTATATTACAGGTACAAATATGTTAACAAATCACTAGACATGAAAGACAAGGGCTATACTAGCAGAAAGTGCTCTGTCAGAAAAGCTAGGCAGAGTAAGTGACTTTCAAACTGACTGGAAAAACAAGCTGATGAAGGAATTCCAAACAGAGAGACACAGGAGCAGGACAAAGATCAGAGAAGAGTAAGAGACTCAGCATGGCAGGGGCACATTCATGTGAGGGGAGGTGCAAGAAACCAGGTAGAACATACAGGCTGGGATCAAATGGTGAAGGTCCAGTTTGATGGAGCTGCAATTTTAGATACTATCCTGAAAGCAATGTGGAGACAAGCCAGCTTTTGAGTAGACTGTGTTCACTCGTGAAGCTCTATCAGCAGGCTAATGGTGACAAAAAGCAGATAGTGAGTTCCCATAAACCCTTACCCATTCTCCTAGGAAATGCCTCGGTTGAGCTTTGAATGTGAACTCCCACTCATTCTCTGCTTTGGGGAGCCTATCCCTTGACTGTCTGCTCTGTCTTGTCCCATTTGTATTCGATGTTATTTACCAAACCCTGACCTAATTTTTGCCCCAAGGGGCTTCTGCTCCCACTAACTGCCAAAATATTGTGTCAAAATGGAAACAGAAAGGATCAATATTTTTTGTATGATCCTAGGCTCTGAAACAGCACATACACACAGGCTCTGAAATGTGACTAACCAAAGGTAGAGACAGGGGAGTCACATGGCGAGATCTGTTTAGAGGTAGATGAGAAGGGGAGGATGATAGGAAGAAAACTAAACTAGAGGAAGGAAGACCAGCAGAGATGACAAATAGAGATAATGATGGTAGTGGCAGAAAGGATCAACGCAGAGATACTGAAGAGGTAGAATCCATAGGCAGGGAAGGCAATGGCACCCCACCCCAGTACTCTTGCCTGGAAAATCCAATGGACGGAGTAGCCTGGTGGGCTGCAGTCCATGTGGACAGACTGAGCGACTTCACTTTCACTTTTCTCTTTCATGCATTGGAGAAGGAAATGGCAACCCACTCCAGTATTCTTGCCTGGAGAATCCCAGGGATGGGGGAGCCTGGTGGGCTGCCGTCTATGGGGTCACACAGAGTCGGACACGACTGAAGTGACTTAGCAGCAGCAGCAGAATCCATAGGACTTTATAGAAAGAGAGAAAGAAAAATGGAAGAACACTTTGCTGTTGACTTTTAGGTGCTTGTGAGAGATCTAGGCAAAGATGTCTTAATGACCACTGAAAACACATATCCAGGGTTTAAGAGAGGTTGGAAACAAAGCACAGATTTGATACTGTTTGCTATACACTGTTTTAAATGAAGCCATAACAATGAATGAGAAAAAGCTCTGCTAAAGGAAAGTATTCAAAATAGGAAGTAAGACTGAGGAAGAGGAATTAGCTTCAAACAGTAAGAGGTAGAAAAGATTTCCAGAAAGAGAATTTTCAACAGTGTCAAATGGGTTAAATAAAATAAAAATGGAAGAGAGGCTAATGGATGCAGCAATTCAGACGGGAGCGGGTGGGGAGATACAAATAAAAACCAGTTGAAAAGTAAATAGAAGGTCAATAAAATAAAGACAGTGAGTACAGATTTCATTTCAAAACAGCTTGACCATGAAAGAAAGGAGTAACGTAAGTTGGTATTTTAAAAAGAAAGGAAAAGCAAGGATTCAAGGAATATTTTGAGATAATGAAACTTGAGTGTATTTATAGGCTGAGGAAATGAGAATGAGACCAGCAAAAAAGGGAAGACTGATGATACAAAACACAAAATGGATAATTGGGCTTTAATCTCATTTCACTATTTCTGCATGTATGAAAAATAATTCATAAAACAAATTATTTTATTCTTCTTTGATATTCAAGATAGAAGGTAAAAAGTGGATCATTAGAAAGGAGATGGAAGCTATCAGTAGAATTTTTTTTTCCTCTTTTCCTGCCTTTGTCACCAGTAAAATCCTGAGTCCTGAACTTGGAACAGAAAATACCACTTTGAAAGTGTTGTATGACTTAAACATGCATACTAAAACTAAATACTTACTAATCCTAGTAAGTCATCATTCATCCTTAATTTTGGGAAAGGGTGACCCTGCCTAACTGAAGAGTGAGTCAAATTAAGTAGATCATCCTATATACCATTCAAGAATATATTAATATTGCCAAATAATTATAAGATAAGAAAACCCATTATCTATTAAATTTATGTGGAATATAACTCAATCTTTCTTTACTGGTTTAGAAGGAACTTACAGTGCCCCAGGGCCATCAGTATAAATATTAATTATCATGGAATATAGAGAACTGTCAGTTCTTTTGATACTTTCTAGTAGAAATGGCCTTTTCTATTTTCAGACTTGCTAAATACATTGACAGATAGGTTGGAAGCAATAAAAGGTTAATGTCACAGATATTACAAAAGGTACAGAACTGCCAGTTTGCTTCTGGTTCCTAAGATGCTATAATTATTTCCTGATGAACACTTGCTACCATGGTTTTCAGCAATCTTACTTTAATAAATTTCCTACAGGTCAAAAATACAGCCTATACTGCTGAATATTCCTAGGACAACTCTTTTGAGAAAAGTGCATAAATAAGATGGTAACACATTTCCGTGGTTTAAGCAACTACTTGGTGATGTCACATGATGGAACATTTCTGTTTTCATATTCATCCAGCTGGACCATCTCAGTAATGAAAGGATATGATGCTTGACTTAGTAATCCCAACTAATATAATCCCTAAAGTTGTTAGTATGTTAAGAAATATGTTAGCAGGTGAATGTTATTAATATATAGGAGTGAGGTGTGCCTGCAGAAAAAAGTACTAGAAAACTAAAATAAATATTTCTGGAAAAAGGACAGCAAATCAAGCTATATTCAGGAAATCCTTTATTGAGAAAAAAAAACAGATATAATTTCCATTATCAGAGGAAAAGCTAAATGATCTAAATATTTTAACAGTCTTTGGGTGACTGTTTCAGCTCCCTGTATTTAGATAATGTTCTCAGTGAGGTGCAGGATTTTATTATGAAATCGTGTGTGGAAGCACTTTGTTGGGCTGGGGCTATACAATGTGCCATGAACTGGGCTAGACCTTGAGTGCATACACACAGCCTGTGCCCTACTAGATTCACATTCTAGTAAACACAGAAAGACATATATATGAAATATATATATAAACATATATATGAAATGTATATATGAAGGAATGGGAAGTGGGAGAAGCTGAAACTGAAGTGGTGAGAATAGAATTTTGACGACTTCATATTCCGAGGGAGCCTAGAATCTTGGAGTCACTGGAAACAGGGGAGTGACTGGTCTGGTTTGCATTTAAGAACAATGAAATCCATCAGTTTGGACAATGGATTTTGACAGAAGAACCACAGAAACAAGGAGGGCATTTAGGAGACTCAGGTGAAAGATGACTAGAGTGATAGCAGTGGGGATGGAGGTTGGGAAAGATTTCTTAGATAGACTCAGAAGCTATTTACAAGGTAAGATTACATGACTTTGTGACGATTTGTAAATGAGTGATTATAGGGAGACTATTTCCCAAGTATTTTAATTTACAGAATTACTTATTTCTAAACATAGATGCATATTTTAGTGATTTACAACAGCCTTTGCCCTTAAATTAAAAATTCAAATGGAAAAACTTAGAAGTCAACATATAATTAGTATTCATAGATACCACTAAATAAAGAGAAGATAATGTTAGGAAGAAGAAATGGCATGGACAGTAGGTTAATATTATCAAGAATGGATGAAATTAACTAGGAATATAAAACAACACATTAATCACCAAGTTCACATACTCTTTCTGGCATGTATCCTAGTGGAGACTTCATGTACATACAAAAGTCTCATGAGCAACAATAGGAATATAATAACATGCCATATACCCACAGATAGGAAGGTTGTCCTGCAGCTGGAATCAGATAGTCTAAGTTCAAATCTTAGCACTGAAACCATTTAATATCTTGTGCTTTAAGGCAATTAACTTTGTTGATCCAATTTCATCATCTGTTAAATCAGGAAAATTATACCTAATTTTTAAAATTTTTGTAAAAGCTTTTTGAAAATTGTGAAGTTATATTTACTATGCTATATACATTTTGACTAATATGAAGTTTCATGCTTTCTATGAAACATAAAACTCTGTTTTAATGAATCATGATAAAAAGCACACATGTACACCTATGGCTAATTAATGTCAATGTATGGCAAAAACCACTATAATATTGTAAAGTAATTAGCCTCCAATTAAAATAAATAAATTAAAAAAATAAAAGTCATATTAAAAATTTTTTAAAAAGAATTCTCCTAAATAACCCTAGGGTAACAAGAAAGTGAAAAAGAGCAGAAACAGTACTGGAAGAAACCAAAATAAGGCAGCAAGGAAATGACTTTAGTTAGTACTTGAACATAATCTAGAAATATAAAAGAAAAAAAAAAGCACACAGACATTTTAGTTATGTGACATTATTCATATTGTATTTATCCTTAGATTTCCTTTCTCTTAATTTTCATACCATTACCTTAGGCACAGGAATATCCTTCCTGGGCCTACCTAAGCTGCCCATTTATTCTGATCTAGGCCCAACTTAACAGTGTATAAAACATCTGGTGCCTGTTCCAGCCCTTTAAAAAAAAATGTAAAAATGTACTTTTTAAGAGAAAAAGAGTTATTTGGAGCCTGCTCTGTGCTCAGCCCTATAGTATTAGAAATACAACCATGAATTATATAGACATGGTCCTTATGAAGTTTATCAGTTTAACAGAGAAGGATGATCCAACAGTTACTTACAATGCTGAGTATTATGTACTACGGTGTAAGAATCATAGAATATGTCAAAACACTTAAAAATAGTGCCCAGTTTGAACGTTGGGGCTCAGAAAGCTTCCCAGAGGAAGATATATTTAAGTTAAAAAAAAATATATATGGGAGTTAGACAGAACCATATTAAGGCCAAGAGGCTAGAGAAAAACCTGGCTTCTGTGAGCACCACTTGACTGCTGTCTCTGTTTGTACTTATAAGCACATGTATGTGTCTTGGGGGTGGAACGAGAGAAACAAGCAAGACACAAGGCTAAAGAAGCAATCAGAGATCAGATTGTGAAAGTGCTAAAAGGTCACACCAAAGAGTTTGATCTTTAGTGTAACATTACTCAGAAACCATTGATGAGTTTTAGGCCAAGATTCAACATCATTAATAATGCTTTAGAAAGAGCATTCTGACAGCAGTGTGGAAAACAGATTGGAGGGGCAGCAGAGGGAAGACAGGCACAGATGCCAGTCAGGCCCAGATGCTAATTAGCCATTGTCACAATATTCTAGGGGAGGACCTGGCTCTTTGAAGTAGCCACAGGAATGGATTAGGGGTGAGGGGGAGAGAGTCAAGCAATACATCATCCCAAAGTGAAATCATATCAGGGCACTTCACGTGGCTAATAATGGACTAAATATAGGATGAATTAGAACATAAAGCATATAGTCAAAGCTATATATATATAGCAGTCATGTACAGATGTGAGAGTTGGACTATAAAGAAGGCTGAGTGCCAAAGAACTGATGCTTTCAAATTGTGGTGCTGGAGAAGACTCTTGAGAGTCTCTTGGATGACAAGGAGGTAAAACCAGTCAATCCTAAACAAAATCATCCCTGAATATTCTTTGGAAGGACTGATGCTGAAGCTCCAATAATTTGGCCACCTGATGCAAAGAGCTGACTCACTGGAAAAGACCCTGAGGCTGGGAAAGATTGAAGGCAGGAGGAGAAGGGGTGACAGACGATGAGATGGTTGGAAGGCATCATCGACTCAATAGGCATGAGTTTGAGCAAACTCCAGGGGATGGTGATGGACAGAGAAGCCTGGTGTGTTGCAGTTCATGGGGTCACAGAGAGTTGGACATGAGTTAAACAACAAAAGAACATGGAGCATGGAAGAAACGGACAAAGGCTATAGAAATAAGAAGGATACTCAAATTTGCCTACTACATGCCCAGCACTATGCTCTGCTTATGATATCAGGTATCTAAAATTTCACAGTTATCTTGTAAAGTATTTGTTACTTTCCTTTACAGTTGAAGATTTTCCTACAACCTCCAATCATTTGATAAGGAATGTTGGCCAAGGTGGCAATATCTAGTTGAGAATTTTTAAATTTGAAAGAGACATCCAAGAACACACCAAATGCACATAAATAAATACAAAATATCACATGAATCAAAAAATATGCATTTGAATGCTAAATAATTACAGAAGTAAAAATGAAAACTATTTATATTGGTGTAGTTGGCTCGAAGGGCAAGACTAGAGTCATTAAAAGTTATATGGATGAAAGGAAGTTTGAAAAGGAAAGGGAATTAATTTGATATATGCTTGTAAACTAAGTGGTTTGGTGGCAGGAAATGGAGCTCAGTATTGTAGGGGAGAACACAGATGCTTCAAAAAAGTGAAAGGCTCAAACCGATCAAATTATCATAGTTTCATGAGACTATATAATCATATAATAGGAACAAATCTTAAATAATTTAAATCTAAGTTGTGGCTTACTTTATAACAAAAAATATGGTTTGGTTTTTATGTAATTGTGCTATTTCCATAGTTTCAATGCTTCAGTTATATTCAGACTGAATTTTGATTTGAGATTTATATCATGGAAATGAAACATAATAGTGAGAGAATGGAAGCATAAAAGCCTTTGGAATTCATTCATCTAGAATAAGGTATTATATTTTATACTTTTACAGCTTATCATATCATCACTGTAATACCTAAAAGAGGATCACCAAGAAAGGAAATATAAATTGACTCTTAAAAGCTAGAACCTGAGGGATGAGTACATATAATAGTAACATTACTAGAAATTAATGTAATTGTTTCTGACATATAAACCCTGATAGAATTCGCTTTTACAAAGTTAGACTGCCACACGCTAAGTGATTTGAAACTACAGCACGTATGTGTGTGTGTGTGTGTGCATGTGTGTCGTAAAGTACACTGTAATACAGCTAGCCTGTAAATTAGAAAGCAATATCTGCAATATGCCTACCATGATGAACTACTTTCTTTAGCTAACTAATCACTGCTACATACACTGAAAATAATCTTAGTTTGAATTTATAAGTGGCTCTGTTTTAGACCTGGCTAAAGATTTTTAATGTTATGTTTAGATTTTAATTTTATACAATTTGAACATTATATATTTAAAGACTTTATGACTTGGGACCCAGAAATAATATGAAGCTACTGAAATATTAAGATATTAAATTTTTGATTTATGAAAATTTTTAGAAGATATCCACTGTATTCAGAGAAGCCTTTGATTATCACTGTATTAGGTTGCACTGTCTAACTCAAAAAAATTTTGCTTCTTAAAAAGAACAAGGACTAAGAAATTAGTTACAATTTCCAGCCACAGATTTAAAGACTGATTTCAAGACACTACAACAGACTGAGTTAACACAGCATATAAGTTCTTCTCTATAAATTTCCTACTGACAAGTTTCATGATAGAACAAGCCTCATCGAAAAGCAGGTAACATTTTTTTTCAATCTGAGCAAAAGCATGATTGCATTTTTAAAAAGAACCCTGTCTATGGAAAACCAATTTAGTTCTATTAATGAAAAGGAAGCACAATGTGATTGAGAATGTAATACGGAATTATAGTTCATTAATTCTTCAAGTATGTAATTTTCCAGGCTCCTGATCCCCCACTGATTTCTGTACACCTTCACAGGTGCCAGTAAATGTGAGCAAAAGGAAATTTAATCGTGTTGCTACATCATGTGTGGTGATGGTGATGCTCACAATTAGGGAGAAACATTGTGAAAGGGATTTTCCAGTGACTGCTTTGCTATGTAGCCCTGTTAACTTTTCTAAGTTGTCAAAAATTGATCAATCACAGGTCCACAGACAATGGAGATGGTGACAGTCTCCTATTATGTGGCCAATACTATCAAAGGAGATGACACTTGTGACAATCGAAGCTGATAATTCAGAACACTTAATTAGGCATGATGAATTAGTTGTATGCTTCAATTTTTTTTAAACTTGCATGAAATGTATCCTTGGGATTATTGCCATCAAGTATGTCAATGCCCATTAAAGTTTAAACTAAAAATATTATTCTAAATGATAGAACACAATAACAGTCTTGAGGGTTGACCCCAAAAGTTACACCCTGATTTTCTATCTTTTATGAGGATTGTCTCTTTAAAACGATAATACTCTACTTAATGCCAAATGTCCTTGGGACTTAAATTGCTTCATTTTCCCACATCTCAAAATGGTTATCTGTAGCCCATGAATATGGTGTCAATTAGTGAATGCCAGTACATGCCATCTGAAGAATTGAACAGAAATGCATTTTGTCCAAACCAAATTTAGCAAAATGTGTGGTACTGCCTTCTTGCCTTGTAAAGACAGCTAATATTTCAAGCTAGCTGTGGAAGCTGCACTGACAGTCCCATTGGGGTTCTTCTACAAGGAATCAAGGTCACAACCACCCTATTGTGCTTTATTAATAGGCTCACAGCACAGCACATACTTTATATATTAAGAGAAAAAAGCCAGGTGGAATCTTATAAAGAGTATTCTGAAAATAGCTGTGTGAACAAAAGCCATTTTAGCAGCAAGAGGAAAATCCACCATGAAGGTCAGCCTTTAAATAGCCTTTACAAGCATTTCTCCTTTTTAGATGGTAGAGTAGTAAATGGGACAATCTTTAAAGAGTTTCAGCTATTCATTCTCCCTTCTTTATATATCTTCATGCATAGCAGTGCCTCTTTGGCTTAGCCCAGAGGCTATAGGTCTGTCACTTGGAAGAAACAATTCAGGCACAAGCCAACAATTAGTTTGCACTGATACACTGATATATTCTCTCTGATCTCAGATTAGTAATGGCTGAGTTTGAAGGTTAAATGGTTAAATTTGAGAATGCTTATTAAGAACACAATCAGGTAACTACTTTTTCACAGATTGATTGTCCACTTCCTACACTTTAGTGTAGGGGAGGAATTTTATCTTGTTCATCAGAGCATCTTCAGTCTTCAGAAGAGTTCCAGCTACATGGTAAGCATTCAATAAGTATTTACCAGACATATTAATAAGTTAATTTTCCACATTTGATAAAAGTTTTTATTAAATACCAAAATGAATTTTGAAGCATTTCAGCACAATACATGGAATATGAGAGGTTCTTACTCTCAGCTTTATGATTTTTTTTGGGAGGGAGGACATGACTATAAGATAAATAAACTGCATAAAACATTGATTACATAATGCCATTTCTCTTGGCTCAGGTCTAAAACAGCTTCTAAGGTTTTAATGGCATTTTAGTAGGAACTTATGGCTCAGTCACAACCATAACAATTTCATAGTCAGTATGTAGATTATAGCCACCCACATGAAAAATAAACAAAACAAGAAAATGAGGAAGAGACAAAAGTATTACGGACTTTTTAACATTACCAGCAAAATAACACATAGCTCAAAACAGAAATAACTCTGGATGCGTAATGATGGTCGTTTCGTATTTTCTTCCTCTTTTTAAAGAAATTCTATTGTTCTAAGCCCATGCTTACAGATTTTATTCATATCTAATACTTTTAAGGTCAAATAACTCAAATGCTTGTTGATTTTTATAAAAAGTTTGATTTTCCTAAGAGATATGATAAATGCAAAGCTCAGCCAATTAGGAATTTTTTAGCAATATACAAAGCTTCCGTATTTCACCAGTTTTAAGATGTTTTTTGGACAACTCTATTTCAGTGTTCGGTTTTGAGTCTATTTATATACAGGTAGATGAAAGAACTAGAGGTGTATAAGGCGATGGGAAACTTACAGTTTAGATGACAGAATGGACAACAGCACAAATTTTAGCAACAACCATAATAAAGACCACCACCAATAACCGAGCAAAGGGGCACAATGCAGTGGTTTCCCTAAAGAAACCTAAGTTTCTTCAGCCAACTAGAGCCATTGTGACTTGACCAAATTACTATTCCCATACCATTGCCAAGAAGCCATGTGGGAGAATAGGCCAGATTCAGAAATTCCCAATCATACTCAGATCTGGCAAGAAGAAAACTAAGAGGCTACTCTTTCCGCTAGAGAGTGGGTGAAATGGTAGAAGGGAAAAAACAGGCGAAATACAGGTACTGTAGAGGCTATGACTGATTCTCAGAGGAAAGCACCAAAGTGATGCGCAGAATCAAGGGCTGACATGAAGCGTGACGGTGTTCTGTAGAAATGGGACAGTTCTCTGATTTTATGGATTGAACTCTTACAACAAACATTGATGAAATCCTCGAAGTGAAGGCAAAGCTCAGATATCCCTCCCTCAGCTGAGCTTTCTTCTTAGCCCTTCAGGCCCCCTAAGCCAGAGGAAATTGTGGATAGAACTCAAAACACCCATCCTTAAACCACAATGGAGGACAGAGCAAACAACTCTCAGATGGAGAGGAAAGAAGTTTAATTAAAAAAAAGAAAAAAGAAAGAAAGAAAATCTGGACCAAACTGTCAGAGTGTGAGTAAAATGTGAAGAAAGGCAATTGAATAGATGCACAAAAACCATGGAAAACACTCAAAACCATACAGCACAGAAAGAACATATTCAACCTAGGAAAAAGCATGACCTCAAGACAGAAGGAAACTTCCCACAGCACTCAATAGGAATATACTAATTAAATTAAACTTTAAAAATGAGAAAGTAGAAAAACAAAATACTAGAGTAAAAAACAAAAAAGTCACAAAATTACAACCCTAAAGGAAATAAAATTAAAGACCAAAACAACATATCTACTGAAGTAATGCATATATTAGGAACAGCAAATGATACATGGCTTAAAACACAGTTTCCAACTTAAAAGAGAGCTTGTCATAATCACAGAATATATAGTTAGAAGGAAAAAGAAGACTTAAGTAATTAGGATGAAGGTAATAGATATGGAAGACTGGCAAACATAATTCAGCTAAGGGTAATTGGGGTCTCTGAAACAGAGACTCTAATACATGCAAGAGGAAACCTGTTTAAACATATTTAATATAGTTCTTCACAATAAAGAAAGATTTTAATTACACACAGGAAGACCACACCATTTTCTAGGAAATATGATACAGCATACTCAGAGGGACACATACTGCACTCAAAGCTTTTCTTGGTCACCATCTTCCAGCCGTGGCTCAATATTAACTAAGGGAGTCCTCCCCCGAAACATGCAATCCAAGAGCCTCCTCAGTCCTTTTCTTTTATATAACCAGAGTTCTGTTTATTTACTTCATCACATTTTCACCATCTAAAAATTTTGTGCAAATTATGATTACTAAAAAACTTAAATTTCAGAAACTTTTGAAAATGTAGAGGAAAAAAAAAACAATGGAGGCAGGGGAAATCAAGGACTTTGTATTGTTTTACACTGAAAAATACATTTAAAATATCTACAGCAAACACACTTTTATAATCTTCCTCTTTTTTAAACTTAGAGGAAACTTCTAAAACATAATATATCTTGATGTAATAAAAACCAGCAAATATCTTTTGTGCCACATGAAATGGAATTCTACAAGATAAAGCAAAAAAGTTACTTAATCTCACTCTGTGTCATGAAAACTTTTAAAAAATGTTACAGATTTGATGGCTAGCATTTTTGTAAATGTTCATGAAAATTCCATTTGAATCAAGAGATACTAGTATTTCAGAGATTTTGTACTGATGTTTCTTCTGTCAACAATATTCTTGCCCCATATATTCACACAGTTGTCTCCCTCATCTCCTTTAAGTATTTGAGATGATGTCACTGACTCAGTGAAGCTTTCCTTGGATGTCTAAAATTTCAGTCTTCCGATGTACCTATGGGGCTTCCCAGGTGGCTCAGTGGTGAAAGAATTCACCTGCCAATGCAGGGGACATGAGTTTGACTCCTGGGTTGGGAAGATCCCCTGGAGGAGGAAATGGCAACTCATCCAGTATCCTTGCCTGGATAATCCCATGGACAGAGGAGGCTGGCTCCACGGGGTCGCAAAAGAGTCCAACACAACTTAGTGACTGAGTATGCACAAAATGCATCTAAACTGGACACCCTCTCCATCTGCTTTAATTTTCTCATTTAGAAATGTATGTTATGGGACTCAAACTATGGTATAGTATAAATACAGCATGAGTTATAAGACATATCCTGTTATTAAGACATGTTATTTGCTATATAATCTCATCTAACATACTACATGTTTTATTAACATATCTTGTTCATAGTTTGTGTACTCTTCCTACAACATAAGCTCCACAAGGGCAGGAATTGTCACCTGTTTTTTTCACTATTGTATCCTTGGTGTTGATACAGTGCCTTGTACATAGTAGTCACTTATTATACAAATGACTCAGGGAAATAAATAGAAATTAGTGAGCACAACTGTTTCATCTTATTAGCTACCATTCTAAATAACTTTTTCCCTTACTTAAAACTGACAGGTAATAAATAGGGATATCTGAATAACTGAAGTTTGAGGATTCATTTTCAGTTAGGTATTTATATCCCAGTAATTCAGACTTTATTTTGGGGGGCTCCAAAATCACTTGAGATGGTGACTGCAGCCATGAAATTAAAAGACACTTACTCCTTGGAAGGAAAGTTATGACCAACCTAGATAGCCTATTCAAAAGCAGAGACA
>SJYX01015025.1:578660-595354 GCA_006410675.1 Oreotragus oreotragus | reverse complement strand
TGGAATGCAAGGAGATCCAACCAGTCCATTCTGAAGGAGATCAGCCCTGGGTGTTCTTTGGAAGGAATGATGCTGAAGCTGAAACTCCAGTACTTTGGCCACCTCATGCGAAGAGTTGACTCATTGGAAAAGACTCTGATGCTGGGAGGGATTGGGAGCAGGAGGAAAAGGGGACGACAGAGGATGAGATAGCTGGATGCCATCACCGACTCAATGGATGTGAGTTTGAGTGAACTCTGGGAGATGGTGATGGACAGGGAGGCCTGGCGTGCTGCGATTCATGGTGTTGCAAAGAGTCGGACACGACTGAGTGACTGAACTGAACTGAACTGAATTCTATAAACTCCTAGCAGCTTTGGGTCTTAGAGTCTTGGAAGTAACTGGACTTCTTGATTTGCTGTATCTTTGCTACAAAGCTCTGACATCTGCCTGTACGTGGCATCAGAGAGATGCAAAGTACAAGAGTAATTTATAAGGAAATGTGCTGAGATAGAGTCTTGGTCTATGGTGTTGCCTATGGTTATCCCTTTGTCTCCATGCTCTTGTCTAACATTTCAGCAGTACTGAACTTTGCCTGCTTAATGCCCTGGGACTGGAGAGGACGTGGAAATGTGAACTTACTTTACAGAGCATCACAATTATCCAGGCAAGTCATCAGTGACGCACATAAGGCACTCAGTATAGTGCCTGCTACACATTAGGAGCTCAATACTTTGTCACTTCCCCACTATTATCACATCTCTCTCAAGGAGCTAACTGTTCTTCCCACTCTCACTTTTACCCTTTCCAATTTCTTCTCTGGGTAATTAAAAATCTGACCACACTTAAAACACTGAAGAGTTTTTCTTTCCTTGGAGGATAAGGACCAAAATATTAAAGACCCATAGCCCCCATAGTTTGGCCCCTACCTTCCACAAAAGCTTCATCTCACACTAGGCTCTTCCTTGCCCCTGTGTTCTGGGCACGTTGACCCCCTTTCCGTTCCTCAAGCACATGCCTCACTGCTCCATCACAGGTGCTCTGCACATCCTGTTTCCCCTGCATGGACCTCTCTTCTCCCCACTTCAGTGACTGGACTTTTACCCTTTCTGTAGATCTCAGTTAAGCCCACTCACCTCAGTGAAGCACTTCTTGTATCCCTGAATAGGTCAAGACCTCCCACTTCCTCCAGACACAATGTGGAGGTGGTCTGTGGAGCTGTGTATTGCGGCGGCAGGTACCGTCAGCAGGACTAGGCTGAGTCAGACCTCTGAATTATCAGAGGGACCGTTTGATTAGATCTCTGTACTCCCTAAACCATGCGCTCCTTGAGGAGGTGGTGAGCCTTTTCCATCACTAAATTCCAGGGCTTATCCAGGAGCAAGCGGAGCTGATTCACTGCATCCTCACTGTCACTCTACTCATTGCTATCATCATCATTTCTGGAAGATGCTTTTCTTTTGGTGACCCCAAAAGCCTGCCTTTTGAACTAGTACACCTTGGATCATGGTATTTCACAATAGCAACCCCATTTCCCTTGACCCTTAATACATAACCCAAACAAACCTAATGTGCCGTTTTTGAATTCTGCCCAGATTTCACCAATTAGAGGGAATTTCTATTTTTTGAATCTTTTGATATCTCTATGTGCTATAGTAATTTGTGTATTTGCAATTCCCTCTATTGAACTTTAAATTCCTCTAAGACAAGAGCTGGGTTGCACTTATCTTGAATACCCTGTAGTACTAAACATTTTCTCTTAAGTTTAGATGTGTGAATTAAAGTATTATATTAAGCCATACGTTTCTATTTGATTCTACTACGTTAAATTGCTCTTAGTCACTTTTCTCTAAACCTCTCCTTTACCAGTATTTTTTTTCTATCTTAAGTTTCTTCAGGAAGTCATAGTTCTCCTTTTACAAACACTGTAAATGTAATATTACAACCTACATTTTAAATACATCAAAAGAATATATATTTAAATACATAAAGACAGAAAAATAATAACAAAAACCCATCCTCTCATACAGTATTTTAGGTATAGGTAAACAAAATTATAAAGTTTAAATTTTGAAAATAAATTTAAAGTAAAAAAGTTGATTGAGATAGAAAAAAAGGCCTAAGCATATGAAATGACAGTTAAGAAAAATAAGAAAATTCTTTTAAAGGAAGGAGACTACTACAATGAAGTCATAAGAAGCTATTCTACTTTCCTCTAGACATTGGTTTGGTTCTATTCAAAATTTAGATACATGTGTTTATTTAATTAATATCTTATCTACTTCTCAAAGGGATTATAACTAATTTGAAAAGAAGAGAGCAAAAATTTGCCAAGAGCATAAGAGCCACCAGGGTATTTGCAAGTGGGCACCTGGCAACAAAGTCACAAATGGAGAGTTTTTCAAACCCAACAAAATGATGCATACAAGTTTTCCTAAAGAAACAAAATTTTTTCCTTGTTTGGACTCTAAAGAGTAATTTACAAGTGCAATGTCTAAGGTGATGGTCAATATTTTACTATTAACTTGCAAAGAAAGAATAAGTTTTCAAATGTCTACTTTCTCTCTCTTCTAAGGTCAACCATAATTTGGCAAAGGCCTTTCTCAGAAGCATTGCTTTGTCTGTTTGTTCTTTATTACCTTACCTTGCTGAGACAGGGCTCAGAAAACCCAGAGGAATGGATTTTGAGATTTCTTTGTGATTATCATGCTCTAAAGATTTCAGAGGTTTAAACCAGCTTTTGTCTCAGTTCAGTTCAGTCACTCAGTCATATCTGACTCTTTGTGATCCCATGGACCACAGCACGCCAGGCCTCCCTGTCCATCACCAGTTCTTGGAGTTTACCCAAAGTCACGTTCATTGAGTCAGTGATGACATCCAACCGTTTCATCCTCTGTCATCCCCTTCTCCTCCTGCCTTCAATCTTTCCCAGTATCAGGCTCTTTTCAAATGAGTCAGTTCTTTGCATCAGGTGGCCAAAGTATTCAAGTTTCAGCTTCAACATCATTCCTTCCAATGAACACTCAGGACTGATCTCCTTTAGGATGGACTGGCTGGATCTCCTTGCAGTCCAAGGGACTCTCAAGAGTCTTCTCCAACACCACAGTTCAAAAGCATCAATTCTTTGGTGCTCAGCTTTCTTTATAGTCCAACTCTCACATCCATACATGACCACTGGAAAAACCATAGCCTTAACTAGATGGACCTTTGGCTAGTGTTAGATAAATATCATGTTTAATTTTAATTCCCTGAAATGCTATATTTTGGTTGTGATTAAAGACAGAACACACTGCTTTAAATTCAAGCACACTGATGACAAACTTAAATTTTAGTAAAAAACCAGGAGTTTGAATTAGCTCCCAGAGTCTGCTTACTCTCGCAGGCATACAATAGGGCTACTTACAGATATTTTTTGTTTTTCAGAAATTAAGTTTGAATCTGTAAAAGGACAAGGACAAGTGTTCACCAGAGACCTTCAGTAGGTGTGCCAAAAGGCATAAAGGTAATTTTATTCCACAACAAGTGTAATACTTAGCCCCCTGGCCTCATACCTGTTCATCAAGTACTTTTGAGTAGCTGAAGTAAACTGATTTTGAGTAGGACCATATTCTGTTAGGTCCTATAAGATGTTAATTTGAAAGTTTATATCCCCAGCGATTTAGATGCCTCACCCTGTAATATGGAATTATTTAGTATTGCCCTCTTTAAGTATAAATTTAGTTTTAACGCTGTTTAGTTTTACACAGTTATATTGTTCTTTCTCACAGAATTAAATCAACAGAGTTTAAGTTGTTTTTCTAAGGCACATTAGAATCAGAAGACAATACTTTAATTTCTAATCCTGCCACTTTTTGGTTGTGGAAAACCAGAAAAATTAATTCTGTTAACTCTTTAAGCATAAATTACTTCACCTCTAGACTAGGAGTTGGAGAAGGAAATGGCAACCCACTCCAGTGTTCTTGCCTGGAGAATCCCAGGGACAGGGGAGCCTGGTGGGCTGCCATCTCTATGGGGTCGCACAGAGTCAGACACGACTGACGCGACGCAGCAGCAGCAGCAGCAGACTGGGAAATCTCTGTCATAAAGATACGGCCTTCTGAGATGGTCAGAAGACATAATACATTCCTTAACTCTACAAAACTGTTAAGCCATATTAAAATATTTATAACAACATCCATTTTATGGAATAATTTTATGGGATTATTTAAACTATCTAGAAAGCTTTTTGGAACCAAGAAATGAGTTCTTGGAATGGTTCTTGAAATGGTAACAATTAGTTTAAAAGGTGCTACAGTGCTATGTGTTTAGAAAGGGAACCTGACTAAAAGTTGGAATGAATTTTGCATCCACTCAAATTAACGTTAAATTTGAATTGGATAAAACCTTCTGACATAACCTTGTAAACTGTATAATGTCATTCTCCTATTATGGGTTTATCAGAACAGAAAATAGTTATATGGAAGATCCACATTGATTTAAGGGAAAAAAAGATGAGGTATCTGTTGAGACTGAGTTGGGACTAAGGGGTGGTCAATTCCTCTCACAGTCTTGCTTCACAGATGCACAGCTCAGAGAGAAAGGCACCCTGGAGATGGCATGAAGTACTCTAAGGACCAGCGGTAGGAGAGATGCTATTCCATGGACCTCAGATGCTCTCTCCTCCACAGCTTCCCCTCCTAACATAACAGGGACCTAAATTCAGAGTAAGTAACTTCTCGTGTATCTTTCAACATTCTACAGAAACTGGTTCATTTTGAGAATGTAAAGTGGAGTCAACCTCATGGATTATCTGCCAGTACTCACAAACCATCCATGCTCAACTTTTAATATCTACAGTAATAAGACATAGATACTATATATAATTAAATCCATCAAAGATTTTTAAAGATCTACTGTCCAATCTACTGTTCTATAAAGAGGGCTGAGTGCAGAAGAATTGATGCTTTTGAACTGTGTGTTGCAGAAGACTCTTGAGAGTCTCTTGGACTGGAAGGAGATCCAACCAGTCCAACCTAAGGGAAATCGGTCCTGGGTGTTCATTGGAAGGACTGATGTTGAAGCTGGAAGTCCAGTATTTTGGCCACCTGATGTGAAGAGCTGATTCATTTGAAAAGACCCTGATGTTGGAAAAAATTGAAGTCAGGAGGAGAAGGGGATGACAGAGGATGAGATGGTTGGATGTCATCACTGACTCAATAGACGTGAGTTTAAGTAAACTCCGAAAGTTGGTGATGGACAGGAAGGCCTGGTTCATGGGGTCACAAAGAGTCGGACACAACTGAGTGACTGAACTGAACTGAACTGTCCAATTACTGATACCACAGTGATCCCAGTGCATGAATTTATTCCTCTGATGTATATTATTCTCCAGAAATCATGTGAAAAACAAATTCACTATTGAGGTAAAAGAAATTTACTTCTTTAGACCATTTCAGATCACTTTCCTCTTTTTTTTAAGATATAAATATTTATCTGGAGATATCCATATACTAATATATGAGACAAAAATTAGAAAGCTTTGGTTGGCTGAATTTCTGGAAATTTGCTTCAAATTACAAAAATCACTTTAGAGAAACCTCAGGATGTTTTACTGTCTGTGACCTACATATTTCATCTTATCTCATTTAACTTAAGCATGTTTCTGTGACCTTATAATTAAAAAGAATTTGAGTTTGAAATTTCAGTCATTGTAATGCTTTTTTAAGTCAGTATAGAAAACAGTATTGTAAAAATGATCAGTATGGTAAAATATTTATAGGTAAACCTCATTTTGAGACAAATTTTTAAAATATTAAAATATTTACATAAGACAATTTATATTTCAACTTCTGAAAGCTTTAGTCAATTATATAAGTAATTCCATTTCTATTTTAGGTGATTTCCATATATGTATAATTTCAGGTTTGTCAGTGAATAAATAAAACTTTCTAATAGTTGTAGACTAAAACTTCTACTTAAAGTCACCAGTCTTTACTAACCAATGTATCACTAATGGACAACTACTCTTGTGTATGTAAGTTTTAATTAGAAGGAAAGTAATTAGAACTCTTTATCTTATGGAAATTTAATTTAAAAGCAAAAAAGTAATTCCAGTTTACAGCCTACATTGCCCACTTTATATATTGAAGGCAGAATAAATTAATGAAGGGTTATAATCTGAGTCATAACTGAGAAGTTATCTGCTCATTAAAGATCTTGCTGTAAAAGATTCTTCTAAATATCTGGAACAATGTCTTTATAGTTGCTTAAACACTGACAATCAAATCACAGATTGAAGGAGATATTCCTGTGGAATGAATCTTAGCTATACACTAACTTTTAATACTTAAAAAAAAAGTATGTGTAAAACATTTAGTTGGCTCATTTTAACTACATGTCTTTTTTTTTTTTTTTAATTCACTTGACTGCACCATGTCTTAGTTGCGGCATGTGGGATCTAGTTCCCTGACTGGGAATCGAATCTGGACCCCTTGCATTGGGAGCCTGAAGTCTTAGCCACTGGACCACCAGGGAAGTTCCAGTGAATGTCTTTTTATAGACTGGTTGAAAGAATGAAATACACATTCAAAAAAAAAAAAAAAAAACCCATAAAAAACTTAGAGTTCTCTTTGAAGTGACAGGATTTCTAAATGGCTTACAGTCATTTTCCTTGTGAGATNACAATATTGAGCCTCGTAGTCATGTCCATGAATCACCAAAACAAATAAACAGAAGCCATAAAAAAAAAAAAAAAAAAACACCCATAAAAAACTTAGAGTTCTCTTTGAAGTGACAGGATTTCTAAATGGCTTACAGTCATTTTCCTTGTGAGATTATAATAAGGTAATAAAACTCAATTGAAAACATGTGATTGAAAATATGATTTAACTTGAATACAGATATCTTAGAAATATGTTGAAAGTTCTGAATTTGTACTAAAGAAGAAGCAAGGTCAAACATGGACCTAAACATATAAATACTGAAAAAAAATCAAATTAGGCTAGAATTTTAAAAAGTCAATTTAACAAAAATTTTAAGCTCATGCTACATAAACACAAAGTCAAACATGGACCTAAACATATAAATATTGAAAAAAAATCAAATTAGGCTGGAATTTTAAAAAAGTCAATTTAACAAAAATTTTAAGCTCATGCTACATAAACACAATGCTGAATGTTAGTTGCACAGTTGTGTTTGACTCTTTGTGATCCCATGGACTGCAGCCTGCCCAGCTCCTCTGTCCATGAAATTCTCCAGGCAAGAGTACTGGAGTGGGTTGCCATTTCCTTCTCCAGGGGATCTTCCCAACCCAAGAATCAAACCAAGGTCTCCTGCATTACAGGCAGATTCTTTACTAACTGAACCACTAGCTAAAGCAGCTACTTTTAAGAAAACACATGAAGAAAGAGTTACATAACAACTGTATGCTTCCATTTTTCCCAAATCTTTTCAAGGGTAATTCCTCTCTTTCATTTCGGTATCAAAGAAATTAAAGGTAGGGTCATCAATAGAAGGGGGTGGGTGAAGGTTGTGAGGGGTTAATTTGATAGAAAGAAATGTTAGAAGCTTGATGAGACAGAAATGGACATGAAGCAGTTATTCTGGAGAGTGGGAAAGGAACATTCTAGGGCATGGTAGCTCAGCATCCCTTTGGTCATTTGCACTCTTGAACTCAGAGTGTTCTGTCAGTGCAGTGTACTTTTCCACTGCTAGCTGCCCTGCAGCAGAGTGGAAGAAGCCAAGGACCATGTCTGACAAGGACTGGAGTATGGATAACACGATGTAGAGAGGGAAAGACTAAGAGAGCTAATGAACACTCATAACGGTGTGTTTAGATTGATGAACCACAGAATCAAGCTGAGTATTAGAAAGATACTTAGACAAAAGGATTAATGTTCTCAACAAAGGGAAACAATTAAAGGAGTAAAAGTATTATGGTATGTGAGATGGAAGGATGAAGATGGCAGTCAAAGAGAAAGATGCCTGAAAGTGAGATTTTGAGGGTGATGTAAGTGAGGACAAGGTCAAGA
This sequence comes from Oreotragus oreotragus, assembly GCA_006410675.1. NCBI lineage: Eukaryota > Metazoa > Chordata > Mammalia > Artiodactyla > Bovidae > Oreotragus > Oreotragus oreotragus. The sequence continues at coordinate 587,366 of SJYX01015025.1, read as the reverse complement.
TCATGGCCATAGGAGTGGGTTACAGAGGAGAGAAGATAAAGGGCTGAAAATGGTTTTGGTCGGGTCATCCACATGCATACTGAGAGTCAAGGAAGGCATGGGGGAAGAATATAATCATCCAGACGTAGGAGTCTTCAATGAACAAGAAGAGATGAACAATGGGAAGCCTGGGGGTGGCAGGAGAAGAGTTGTACAGTTTGATGCCATAAATTCCTAACTTAAATTCCATTTCTTTAAAAAGGATTTCTCTAACCATTAATATTCATGCTCTCCCACATTAGTCTATTTTCTTTAGAGTACATCATATCACTTATCATTTGCTTCTTAAGTTTGTATAGAAAGTGAAAATGTTAGTTGCTCAGTTGTGTCAGACTCTCTGCAGGAGAGACTGACTCCCATGTGTCAGACTCCCATGGACGCAGGCTCCCCAAGGAGCCTACCAGGCTCCTTTGCTCATGAAATTCTCCAGGCAAGAATACTGGAGTGGGTAGCAATTCCCTTCTCCAGGGGATTTTCCCAACCCAGGGACTGAACCCAGGTCTCCTGCATAGCAGGCAGATTCTTCACCATCGGAGCCACCAGGGAAGGGTTTGTTTGCATGGATCCCTCACCAGAATGGAAACCTACTGAGAGCATGACCTTGTCATCTTGGTCATCACTATCTCCTGGAGACCTAGAATAGTAATGGCCACATCTTAGGCACTGCTGACTGAGTAACACAAATGAATAAATGAATGAAACTACTGATTAGGCTTTAAAATGTATCATGAGCTGTGTTAATTGTTAAGGAAAAGAAAAAGATTTCTAAATTCCATATATATGTGTCAGTATACTGTATTGGTGTTTTTCTTTCTGGCTTACTTCANGCTGTTTCCCCTGCATGGACCTCTCTTCTCCCCACTTCAGTGACTGGACTTTTACCCTTTCTGTAGATCTCAGTTCAGCCCACTCACCTCAGTGAAGCACTTCTTGTATCCCTGAATAGGTCAAGACCTCCCACTTCCTCCAGACACAATGTGGAGGTGGTCTGTGGAGCTGTGTATTGCGGCGGCAGGTACCGTCAGCAGGACTAGGCTGAGTCAGACCTCTGAATTATCAGAGGGACCGTTTGATTAGATCTCTGTACTCCCTAAACCATGCGCTCCTTGAGGAGGTGGTGAGCCTTTTCCATCACTAAATTCCAGGGCTTATCCAGGAGCAAGCGGAGCTGATTCACTGCATCCTCACTGTCACTCTACTCATTGCTATCATCATCATTTCTGGAAGATGCTTTTCTTTTGGTGACCCCAAAAGCCTGCCTTTTGAACTAGTACACCTTGGATCATGGTATTTCATAATAGCAACCCCATTTCCCTTGACCCTTAATACATAACCCAAACAAACCTAATGTGCCGTTTTTGAATTCTGCCCAGATTTCACCAATTAGAGGGAATTTCTATTTTTTGAATCTTTTGATATCTCTATGTGCTATAGTAATTTGTGTATTTGCAATTCCCTCTATTGAACTTTAAATTCCTCTAAGACAAGAGCTGGGTTGCACTTATCTTGAATACCCTGTAGTACTAAACATTTTCTCTTAAGTTTAGATGTGTGAATTAAAGTATTATATTAAGCCATACGTTTCTATTTGATTCTACTACGTTAAATTGCTCTTAGTCACTTTTCTCTAAACCTCTACTTTACCAGTATTTTTTTCTATCTTAAGTTTCTTCAGGAAGTCATAGTTCTCCTTTTACAGACACTGTAAATGTAATATTACAACCTACATTTTAAATACATCAAAAGAATATATATTTAAATACATAAAGATAGAAAAATAATAACAAAAACCCATCCTCTCATACAGTATTTTAGGTATAGGTAAACAAAATTATAAAGTTTAAATTTTGAAAATAAATTTAAAGTAAAAAAGTTGATTGAGATAGAAAAAAAGGCCTAAGCATATGAAATGACAGTTAAGAAAAATAAGAAAATTCTTTTAAAGGAAGGAGACTACTACAATGAAGTCATAAGAAGCTATTCTACTTTCCTCTAGACATTGGTTTGGTTCTATTCAAAATTTAGATACATGTGTTTATTTAATTAATATCTTATCTACTTCTCAAAGGGATTATAACTAATTTGAAAAGAAGAGAGCAAAAATTTGCCAAGAGCATAAGAGCCACCAGGGTATTTGCAAGTGGGCACCTGGCAACAAAGTCACGAATGGAGAGTTTTTCAAACCCAACAAAATGATGCATACAAGTTTTCCTAAAGAAACACAATTTTTTCCTGGTTTGGACTCTAAGAGTCATTTACAAGTGCAATGTCTAAGGTGATGGTCAATATTTTACTATTAACTTGCAAAGAAAGAATAAGTTTTCAAATGTCTACTTTCTCTCTCTTCTAAGGTCAACCATAATTTGGTAAAGGCCTTTCTCAGAAGCATTGCTTTGTCTGTTTGTTCTTTATTACCTTACCTTGCTGAGACAGGGCTCAGAAAACCCAGAGGAATGGATTTTGAGATTTCTTTGTGATTATCATGCTCTAAAGATTGCAGAGGTTTAAACCAGCTTTTGTCTCAGTTCAGTTCAGTCACTCAGTCATATCTGACTCTTTGTGATCCCATGGACCACAGCACGCCAGGCCTCCCTGTCCATCACCAGTTCTTGGAGTTTACCCAAACTCACGTTCATTGAGTCAGTGATGACATCCAACCATTTCATCCTCTGTCATCCCCTTCTCCTCCTGCCTTCAATCTTTCCCAGTATCAGGTTCTTTTCAAATGAGTCAGTTCTTTGCATCAGGTGGCCAAAGTATTGAAGTTTCAGCTTCAACATCATTCCTTCCAATGAACACTCAGGACTGATCTCCTTTAGGATGGACTGGCTGGATCTCCTTGCAGTCCAAGGGACTCTCAAGAGTCTTCTCCAACACCACAGTTCAAAAGCATCAATTCTTTGGTGCTCAGCTTTCTTTATAGTCCAACTCTCACATCCATACATGACCACTGGAAAAACCATAGCCTTAACTAGATGGACCTTTGGCTAGTGTTAGATAAATATCATGTTTAATTTTAATTCCCTGAAATGCTATATTTTGGTTGTGATTAAAGACAGAACACACTGCTTTAAATTCAAGCACACTGATGACAAACTTAAATTTTAGTAAAAAACCAGGAGTTTGAATTAGCTCCCAGAGTCTGCTTACTCTCGCAGGCATACAATAGGGCTACTTACAGATATTTTTTGTTTTTCAGAAATTAAGTTTGAATCTGTAAAAGGACAAGGACAAGTGTTCACCAGAGACCTTCAGTAGGTGTGCCAAAAGGCATAAAGGTAATTTTATTCCACAACAAGTGTAATACTTAGCCCCCTGGCCTCATACCTGTTCATCAAGTACTTTTGAGTAGCTGAAGTAAACTGATTTTGAGTAGGACCATATTCTGTTAGGTCCTATAAGATGTTAATTTGAAAGTTTATATCCCCAGCGATTTAGATGCCTCACCCTGTAATATGGAATTATTTAGTATTGCCCTCTTTAAGTATAAATTTAGTTTTAACGCTGTTTAGTTTTACACAGTTATATTGTTCTTTCTCACAGAATTAAATCAACAGAGTTTAAGTTGTTTTTCTAAGGCACATTAGAATCAGAAGACAATACTTTAATTTCTAATCCTGCCACTTTTTGGTTGTGGAAAACCAGAAAAATTAATTCTGTTAACTCTTTAAGCATAAATTACTTCACCTCTAGACTAGGAGTTGGAGAAGGAAATGGCAACCCACTCCAGTGTTCTTGCCTGGAGAATCCCAGGGACAGGGGAGCCTGGTGGGCTGCCATCTCTATGGGGTCGCACAGAGTCAGACACGACTGACGCGACGCAGCAGCAGCAGCAGCAGACTGGGAAATCTCTGTCATAAAGATACGGCCTTCTGAGATGGTCAGAAGACATAATACATTCCTTAACTCTACAAAACTGTTAAGCCATATTAAAATATTTATAACAACATCCATTTTATGGAATAATTTTATGGGATTATTTAAACTATCTAGAAAGCTTTTTGGAACCAAGAAATGAGTTCTTGGAATGGTTCTTGAAATGGTAACAATTAGTTTAAAAGGTGCTACAGTGCTATGTGTTTAGAAAGGGAACCTGACTAAAAGTTGGAATGAATTTTGCATCCACTCAAATTAACGTTAAATTTGAATTGGATAAAACCTTCTGACATAACCTTGTAAACTGTATAATGTCATTCTCCTATTATGGGTTTATCAGAACAGAAAATAGTTATATGGAAGATCCACATTGATTTAAGGGAAAAAAAGATGAGGTATCTGTTGAGACTGAGTTGGGACTAAGGGGTGGTCAATTCCTCTCACAGTCTTGCTTCACAGATGCACAGCTCAGAGAGAAAGGCACCCTGGAGATGGCATGAAGTACTCTAAGGACCAGCGGTAGGATAGATGCTATTCCATGGACCTCAGATGCTCTCTCCTCCACAGCTTCCCCTCCTAACATAACAGGGACCTAAATTCAGAGTAAGTAACTTCTCGTGTATCTTTCAACATTCTACAGAAACTGGTTCATTTTGAGAATGTAAAGTGGAGTCAACCTCATGGATTATCTGCCAGTACTCACAAACCATCCATGCTCAACTTTTAATATCTACAGTAATAAGACATAGATACTATATATAATTAAATCCATCAAAGATTTTTAAAGATCTACTGTCCAATCTACTGTTCTATAAAGAGGGCTGAGTGCAGAAGAATTGATGCTTTTGAACTGTGTGTTGCAGAAGACTCTTGAGAGTCTCTTGGACTGGAAGGAGATCCAACCAGTCCAACCTAAGGGAAATCGGTCCTGGGTGTTCATTGGAAGGACTGATGTTGAAGCTGGAAGTCCAGTATTTTGGCCACCTGATGTGAAGAGCTGATTCATTTGAAAAGACCCTGATGTTGGAAAAAATTGAAGTCAGGAGGAGAAGGGGATGACAGAGGATGAGATGGTTGGATGTCATCACTGACTCAATAGACGTGAGTTTAAGTAAACTCCGAAAGTTGGTGATGGACAGGAAGGCCTGGTTCATGGGGTCACAAAGAGTCGGACACAACTGAGTGACTGAACTGAACTGAACTGTCCAATTACTGATACCACAGTGATCCCAGTGCATGAATTTATTCCTCTGATGTATATTATTCTCCAGAAATCATGTGAAAAACAAATTCACTATTGAGGTAAAAGAAATTTACTTCTTTAGACCATTTCAGATCACTTTCCTCTTTTTTTTAAGATATAAATATTTATCTGGAGATATCCATATACTAATATATGAGACAAAAATTAGAAAGCTTTGGTTGGCTGAATTTCTGGAAATTTGCTTCAAATTACAAAAATCACTTTAGAGAAACCTCAGGATGTTTTACTGTCTGTGACCTACATATTTCATCTTATCTCATTTAACTTAAGCATGTTTCTGTGACCTTATAATTAAAAAGAATTTGAGTTTGAAATTTCAGTCATTGTAATGCTTTTTTAAGTCAGTATAGAAAACAGTATTGTAAAAATGATCAGTATGGTAAAATATTTATAGGTAAACCTCATTTTGAGACAAATTTTTAAAATATTAAAATATTTACATAAGACAATTTATATTTCAACTTCTGAAAGCTTTAGTCAATTATATAAGTAATTCCATTTCTATTTTAGGTGATTTCCATATATGTATAATTTCAGGTTTGTCAGTGAATAAATAAAACTTTCTAATAGTTGTAGACTAAAACTTCTACTTAAAGTCACCAGTCTTTACTAACCAATGTATCACTAATGGACAACTACTCTTGTGTATGTAAGTTTTAATTAGAAGGAAAGTAATTAGAACTCTTTATCTTATGGAAATTTAATTTAAAAGCAAAAAAGTAATTCCAGTTTACAGCCTACATTGCCCACTTTATATATTGAAGGCAGAATAAATTAATGAAGGGTTATAATCTGAGTCATAACTGAGAAGTTATCTGCTCATTAAAGATCTTGCTGTAAAAGATTCTTCTAAATATCTGGAACAATGTCTTTATAGTTGCTTAAACACTGACAATCAAATCACAGATTGAAGGAGATATTCCTGTGGAATGAATCTTAGCTATACACTAACTTTTAATACTTAAAAAAAAAGTATGTGTAAAACATTTAGTTGGCTCATTTTAACTACATGTCTTTTTTTTTTTTTTTTTTTATTCACTTGACTGCACCAGGTCTTAGTTGCGGCATGTGGGATCTAGTTCCCTGACTGGGAATCGAATCTGGACCCCTTGCATTGGGAGCCTGAAGTCTTAGCCACTGGACCACCAGGGAAGTTCCAGTGAATGTCTTTTTATAGACTGGTTGAAAGAATGAAATACACATTCAAAAAAAAAAAAAAAACACCCATAAAAAACTTAGAGTTCTCTTTGAAGTGACAGGATTTCTAAATGGCTTACAGTCATTTTCCTTGTGAGATTATAATAAGGTAATAAAACTCAATTGAAAACATGTGATTGAAAATATGATTTAACTTGAATACAGATATCTTAGAAATATGTTGAAAGTTCTGAATTTGTACTAAAGAAGAAGCAAGGTCAAACATGGACCTAAACATATAAATACTGAAAAAAAATCAAATTAGGCTAGAATTTTAAAAAGTCAATTTAACAAAAATTTTAAGCTCATGCTACATAAACACAAAGTCAAACATGGACCTAAACATATAAATATTGAAAAAAAATCAAATTAGGCTGGAATTTTAAAAAAGTCAATTTAACAAAAATTTTAAGCTCATGCTACATAAACACAATGCTGAATGTTAGTTGCACAGTTGTGTTTGACTCTTTGTGATCCCATGGACTGCAGCCTGCCCAGCTCCTCTGTCCATGAAATTCTCCAGGCAAGAGTACTGGAGTGGGTTGCCATTTCCTTCTCCAGGGGATCTTCCCAACCCAAGAATCAAACCAAGGTCTCCTGCATTACAGGCAGATTCTTTACTAACTGAACCACTAGCTAAAGCAGCTACTTTTAAGAAAACACATGAAGAAAGAGTTACATAACAACTGTATGCTTCCATTTTTCCCAAATCTTTTCAAGGGTAATTCCTCTCTTTCATTTCGGTATCAAAGAAATTAAAGGTAGGGTCATCAATAGAAGGGGGTGGGTGAAGGTTGTGAGGGGTTAATTTGATAGAAAGAAATGTTAGAAGCTTGATGAGACAGAAATGGACATGAAGCAGTTATTCTGGAGAGTGGGAAAGGAACATTCTAGGGCATGGTAGCTCAGCATCCCTTTGGTCATTTGCACTCTTGAACTCAGAGTGTTCTGTCAGTGCAGTGTACTTTTCCACTGCTAGCTGCCCTGCAGCAGAGTGGAAGAAGCCAAGGACCATGTCTGACAAGGACTGGAGTATGGATAACACGATGTAGAGAGGGAAAGACTAAGAGAGCTAATGAACACTCATAACGGTGTGTTTAGATTGATGAACCACAGAATCAAGCTGAGTATTAGAAAGATACTTAGACAAAAGGATTAATGTTCTCAACAAAGGGAAACAATTAAAGGAGTAAAAGTATTATGGTATGTGAGATGGAAGGATGAAGATGGCAGTCAAAGAGAAAGATGCCTGAAAGTGAGATTTTGAGGGTGATGTAAGTGAGGACAAGGTCAAGATCATGGCCATAGGAGTGGGTTACAGAGGAGAGAAGATAAAGGGCTGAAAATGGTTTTGGTCGGGTCATCCACATGCATACTGAGAGTCAAGGAAGGCATGGGGGAAGAATATAATCATCCAGACGTAGGAGTCTTCAATGAACAAGAAGAGATGAACAATGGGAAGCCTGGGGGTGGCAGGAGAAGAGTTGTACAGTTTGATGCCATAAATTCCTAACTTAAATTCCATTTCTTTAAAAAGGATTTCTCTAACCATTAATATTCATGCTCTCCCACATTAGTCTATTTTCTTTAGAGTACATCATATCACTTATCATTTGCTTCTTAAGTTTGTATAGAAAGTGAAAATGTTAGTTGCTCAGTTGTGTCAGACTCTCTGCAGGAGAGACTGACTCCCATGTGTCAGACTCCCATGGACGCAGGCTCCCCAAGGAGCCTACCAGGCTCCTTTGCTCATGAAATTCTCCAGGCAAGAATACTGGAGTGGATAGCAATTCCCTTCTCCAGGGGATTTTCCCAACCCAGGGACTGAACCCAGGTCTCCTGCATAGCAGGCAGATTCTTCACCATCGGAGCCACCAGGGAAGGGTTTGTTTGCATGGATCCCTCACCAGAATGGAAACCTACTGAGAGCATGACCTTGTCATCTTGGTCATCACTATCTCCTGGAGACCTAGAATAGTAATGGCCACATCTTAGGCACTGCTGACTGAGTAACACAAATGAATAAATGAATGAAACTACTGATTAGGCTTTAAAATGTATCATGAGCTGTGTTAATTGTTAAGGAAAAGAAAAAGATTTCTAAATTCCATATATATGTGTTAGTATACTGTATTGGTGTTTTTCTTTCTGGCTTACTTCACTCTGTATAATTGGTTCCAGTTTCATCCATCTTATTAGAACTGATTCAAATGTATTCTTTTTAATGACTGAGTAATACTCCATTGTGTATATGTACCACAGCTTTCTTATCCATTCATCCGCTGATGGACATCTAGGTTGTTTCCATGTCCTGGCTATTATAAACAGTG
>SJYX01015025.1:554340-569049 GCA_006410675.1 Oreotragus oreotragus | reverse complement strand
GGGGCTCCAAAATCACTGCAGATGGTGACTGCAGCCATGAAATTAAAAGACACTTACTCCTTGGAAGAAAAGTTATGACCAACCTAGATAGCATATTCAAAAGCAGAGACATTACTTTGCTAACAAAGGTCCATTTAGTCAAGCCTATGGATTTTTTAGTGGTCATGTATGGATGTGAGAGTTGGACTGTGAAGAAAGCTGAGCGCTGAAGAATTGATGTTTTTGAACTGTGGTGTTGGAGAAGGCTCTCAAGAGTCCCGTGGACTGTAAGGAGATCCAACCAGTCCATTCTGAAGGAGATCAGCCCTGGGTGTTCTTTGGAAGGAATGATGCTAACGCTGAAACTCCAGTACTTTGGCCACCTCATGCGAAGAGTTGAAAAAGACTCATTGGAAAAGAGTCTGATGCTGGGGGGGATTGGGGGCAGGAGGAAAAGGGGACGACAGAGGATGAGATGGCTGGATGGCATCACCGGCTGGATGGACTTGAGTTTGAGTGAACTCCGGGAGTTGGTGATGGACAGGGAGGCTTGGCGTGCTACACTTAACGGGGTTGCAAAGAGTTGGACACGACTGAGCGACTGAACTGAACTGAACTGAACTGAACTGAAGGTGATTCCAATATGGAGGAAAGGAAGCACTCAGGATCCACGTAACAGGAGGGAAGCAGGCTGTCAGGTACAGCAAAATGTCCAAGTAGAAATACAGAGTAGCCCTTTGGAATGTGGCAGTTAAGCTGTGGAGGAGGATGCTTTTTGATGACTTGAAGGTAGCTGAGTTCCATACAGGAGATAGTGTTAAGAAAGAGGTCAAGGGTGTAATTTAAATCTCCCCATTTAGGAGATGAAACAAGGAAACAACTGCAAACAAAGGCAGTCAGATAGGCAGAAAAGGAAGGGCGCTAAGAGTTCACATGCGTGGAGGCTGCCAAGTAGGGGCACCAAGTGTAGCATTTACTGACAGGCTTTAGATTTACGTCATGCTGTGTTTAACTCCAAGCTCTTCAATTGAATAGCTATGTCACCTTGGGCAATTCACTTACTTCTCTATCTTTTCCCCCCAAAATGTGAGTCATAACATCTATAATGAAAGGCTGTTGCAATGTGGACAGTCCGGAGAAAAGGTCATGGCAAGGAAATCAAAAACAAAAGGTTGGGGGTGGGGGAGACACTGCTTGAAAGAATTTGTTGCAGGAAGATCAAGAAACCTGAACATATTAGAAACAGTGCTTCTATTTGATTTCCAGAGGAGTCATCTAGTAGCAGGGTGAGGTATATGGTAAACAAGCACAATAAATGTACAACAAACACCTTCCATCAATTCGCCTCTCAAGAATGCAAACAAGAATAAAGATTTGATCTCAGCTAATATGGTATGAATATTTATCAATAATTTCAACTAAATCTGAGAATTATTTCCATTCTGTTCCTATATAATGTAAAATTAATTGATTGATTTTAATCTAATTTATTNAGGTATATGGTAAACAAGCACAATAAATGTACAACAAACACCTTCCATCAATTCGCCTCTCAAGAATGCAAACGAGAATAAAGATTTGATCTCAGCTAATTGGTATGAATATTTATCAATAATTTCAACTAAATCTGAGAATTATTTCCATTCTGTTCCTATATAATGTAAAATTAATTGATTGATTTTAATCTAATTTATTTTAGTCACTAAATACTGCCTCTCTTTCAGTGCAGGGTGCAAAACTATAAATAGAGATTCAGCACCCTTTGGTTTGTAATTTAGTTTTGTGATTTATGGAAAGAGTCCCCTTGCCATTATTCACAGAGTAAAGGTTGTGACATCCTGTAATTTGACACTTATTTTTGATTCTTGGCTATTCAGAACTGTTTATAGGCCTCTGTGTTTAATTAATTTCTTTTTTTTTTTCTAAATGGTCAAAAGCAGGAAGATTATAAATGACTAAGTTGTCTTGTTTATGGAGTCCATCAGACAGACTGACTTTCAAGCAAAAAAGAAATGCAAACAGTTGCAGTTAACTGATTTTATTTTCCTTGAATTAAACGTTTTTAATGAGAATAATGTCACAAAAATATACTTGGCTCTGCATAAAAATAAAAAAAAAAGTAAGGTTAATTTTAAGGCGAGGTTGGACCTTTTCAAATCTGAAAGAAAACATGCTTGAGTGATTGATTTATATTTTAAAGGCTTCTCAAAGCAAATGAAAACATCTCATCTAAGAAAGAGAAGAAAGAGTTCCACATCTTCAAAGACTATCAGAGAATTCCTTTAACTTGTTTTGTTATGGCTTCTGATTAAACAAAAGGTCAAAGTTCACTCTTACTCAGCTTTATAATTACCTTCAGACTGAATACTGAGAAAACTGGCAATAAGAACCCTGTCTAACACTTTAGAGTGTACTTTTCACACATTTAATCAGTTGTTTGCATGCCTTACAGGCCCCACCAGGAAGTTTATCATGAAGCTTTCCAGGTAAATTACAACTTCTGGGTTACAGCTCCAGAATTCACTCTTCTTGAGAGCAATTTCTTCCAGGGTTACCATATCAGACAAGATTAGTAGTTAGCAATCACTTAAAAGGTATTACTATTATTTTTGTTTCCACCTGTACTTTCCCTGTCATTTAGGTAAAATGCTCCCCTGTGCATTAGATAGAGATACAAACTCCCAAGAGGAAAAAACCTGCATTTTACATTCTGCATCTTCATATGCACATCATGTTGTATTATGAGTGCCTGGAACTTAATAAATATTTAATTTAGATAATTTGGCTTCTGTATTCCACAAAGTTTGCTGCCATTTTTGAAGGCATTTAATCATCTTTATGGTGCAACAGAGGCCAAATATCAGAGCAAAAAGACCACAGGTTATTTTAATTCACCAGCCCTGGGCATGATTTCTTATTTCCCCACTTTATTGGCTGTATAGCCCAGAAGAAATTTACTTAATATTTTTGAATCTCAGTTTCCACATCTGATAACATTAACTTCTCTAGGGGGTATTATAGAGATTAGGCGTAAGGTCATAAAAATAACTAACATATACTGAGGCGCATGTGGAAATTCTCTAGGCTTTAAGTGCCTCTAACATTTGGTAATCTAGACTCCATGTTCACTTTCATATGATTTTTGTGATTAGTGTATTTCTTTTGGAACTCCAAGTTGTCTCCGGGTAAATTTGCTAGTTTTTTTCTTATTACAGCTACACATAATATCCTAAATTCACATGCTAGTTTAGCTCTTCAAGTATTTAAGAAGAGTTTGCATGCTCCCTTTTCTTTTCTGTTTTCTTTTTCTCCATCTCTTGGTTAAACATTGAGAGTTTTTGAACTATCCTCTACATCTGCCAAGGCTTTCATCTCCCAGGTAAACTTTCACTCATCAAACTCCCATTTTCCAATAATTTCTTACAATCTGTTGGCCAAAGTGAATATAATATTACACCATGCAATAAGAAATACAGAATCCGTGGAGACAGTTGCTTATGCTATTCTGTTTTCTTTTTCTCCATCTCTTGGTTAAACATTGAGAGTTTTTGAACTATCCTCTACATCTGCCAAGGCTTTCATCTCCCAGGTAAACTTTCACTCATCAAACTCCCATTTTCCAATAATTTCTTACAATCTGTTGGCCAAAGTGAATATAATATTACACCATGCAATAAGAAATACAGAATCCGTGGAGACAGTTGCTTATGCTTTAGGATTTCAAAATATTCAGCTGGAATTAGCTGAGCTATTTCAAATCCTAAAAGATTATGTTATTAAAATATTGCACTCAACATGTCAGCAAATTTGGAAACTCAGCAGTGGCCACAGGTCTGGAAAAGGTCAGTTTTCCTTCCAATCCCAAAGAAAGGTAATGCCAAAGAATGTTCAAACTATCATACAATTGCACTCATTTGACATGCTATCAAAGTAATACTCAAAATCCTTCAAGTTAGGCTTCAGCAGTACATGAACCACTCCAATAAATTCCAGATGTAAAAGTTGGATTTAGAAAAGGCAGAAGAATAAGAGATCAAATTGCCAATATCTGCTGGATCATCAAAAAGCAAGAGAGTTCCAGAAAAACATCTCCTTTTGCTTTATTGACTACACCAAAGCCTTTGACTGTGTGGATCACACCAAACTGTGGAAAATTCTTAAAGAGATGGGAATACCAGACCACCTGACATGCCTCCTGAGAAATCTGTATGCAAGTCAAGAAGCAATAGTTAGAACTAGATATGGAACAATGGACTGGTTCAAAATTAGGAAAAGAATATATCAAAGCTGTATATTTTCATTCTGCTTATTTAAATTAAATGCAAAGTACAACATGCAAAATGCCAGGCTGCATGAAGCACAAGCTGAAATCAAGATTGTTGGGAGAATAATCAACAGTCTCAGATATAGAGATGCTGCTGCTGCTAAGTTGCTTCAGTCATGTCCGACTCTGTGTGATCCCATAGACAGCAGCCCACCAGGCTCCTCTGTCCCTGGGATTATCCAGGCAAGAACACTGGAGTGGGTTGCCATTTCCTTCTCTAGATATGGAGATGGCACCACGCTAATGGCAGACAGTGAAGAAGAACTAAAGAACCTCTTGATGAACGTGAAAGAGGAGGGTAAAATGTTGGTTTAAAACTCAACATTCAAAAAACTAAGATCATGATATCCAGTCCCATCACTCCATGGTAAATAGATGGAGAAATAATGGAAACAGTGATAGACTTTTATTTTGGGGGGCTTCAAAATCACTGCAGATGGTGACTGTAGCCATGAAATTAAAAGATGCTTGCTCCTTGGAAGAAAAGCTATGACCAACCTAGACAGCATATTAAAAAGCAGACCCATTACTTTGCTGACAAAGGTCCATCTAGTCAAGGTTATGGCTTTTCCAGTAATCATGCATGGATGTGAGTTGGACTATAAAGAAAGCTGAGCACTGAAGTATTGATGCTTTTGAACTGTGATATTGGAGAAGACTCTTGAGAGTCTCTTGGACTGCAAGGAGCTCCAACCAGTCTATCCTAAAGGAAATCAGTCCTGAGTATTCATTGGAAGGACTGATGCTGAAGCTGATACTCCAATACTTTGGCCACCTGATGCAACAAACTGATTTACTGCAAGGGACCCTGATGCTGGGAAAGATTGAAGGCAGGAGAAGAAGGGGAAGACAGAGGATGAGATGGTTGGATGGCATCACCAACTCAATGGACATGAGTTTGAGCAGCTCTGGGAATTGGGGAAGGACAGGGAAGTCTGGTATGCTGCAGTCCGTGGGGTTACAAAGAGTTGGACATGACTGAACGACTAAACCGAACTGAAGAGGAACTAAAGAGCTTCTTGATAAGGGTGAAAGAGGAGAGTGAAAAAGCTGGCTGAAACTCAACATTCAAAAAACTAAGATCATGGTATCCAGTCCCATCACTTCATGGCAAATAGATGGGGGAAAAGTAGAAACAGTGACAGACTTTATTTTCTTGAGCTCCAAAAACACTGTGGATGGTGACTACAGCCATGAAATTAGAAGACGCTTGCTCCTTGGAACAAAAGCTATGACAAATCCAGACAGCATATTAAAAAGCAAAGATATCATCTTGCCAACAAACGTCCATCTAGTCAAAGCTATGGCTTTTCCAGTAGTCATGTATGGATGTGAAAGTTAGACGATGAAGATGCCTGAGCACTGAAGAATTGATGTTTTCGAATTGTAGTGCTGAAGAAAAGTCTTAAGAGTCCCTTGGATAACAAAGAAATCAAAGCTGTCAACCCCAGAGGAATTCATTGGAAGGATTGATGCTGAAGCTGAAGCTCCAATATTTTGGCCATTTGATGTGCTAGAGCTGACTCAGTGGAAAAGACCCTGATGTGGGAAAGACTGAGGGCAGGAGGAGAAAGGGGCAACAGAGGATGAGATGGCTGGATGGCAGCACTGCCTCAATGGACTTTAGTTTGAGCAAACTCCAGGAGATACTGAAAGACAGGGAAGCCTGGTGCACTGCAGTCCATGAGGTTGCAAAGAGTCGGATGCCACTTAGTGACTGAACAACTGCAAATTACTTATATTAGTTTTTATGCTCTGTTTCTAACACAGATTTAGTATATACTTTCTTTTAGAAGTAGCACAATATACTTTTTCTCATACTGAAATTGGATCAGTGGTCAAGGAGCACATGAAACCATTAAAGTTGGTTTCCTCAATCCTGTGCAGTTGTTTTTTCTAACCCAAATGCAAGAGTCTAGTTATATTTTATTAATATTCATTGAATGCCTACTATATGCAAAGCATGATGCTGAGCTCCATGAAAAACAAAAATTGTAGGTTTCCTTTCTACTCTTAAGGAACCAGTAGGAGGGAATAGGGAAAAGGGGACAGGGAGAAGGAAGAACTGTAAAAGAAAAGAAGAAAGTCAAATGGTAGGATAATGAATGTGGGCCCAAGATATAAGAGATCAGAATTATGACTCAAAAATGAAATACTGGTAGAAGCAGTGTGTCCTTATTTGAAAGCTGAAGGTAGGACAGCTACAGGAAGTGCTTTTAAAGGTTTGTTAAATGTCATAAGGGTATTTCAATCCTCTTGTTCCTACAGTCTGAGTAGTTTTGAATCTTGGCTCTGTTTTTTGCCATATTAGTTACCTTTCTCAATCTATGTCATTTGCAAATTTGATTAATCTCCTTTGACTTGAGTATCTACCATACATTTGATATTTATCTTTGTCTCTGTGCACTACAGTTTAGTTTAAATGTAAAAATAAATGACCTAGACTATATTTTATTCTCTCAAAAAACAGCAGAGTTCTTAAGGGAGAGTCATTGATCATCTGCATAAAGTTGACTATTATGGTTATGTTGTACCTAAATCCCAATGGCTTCTTCCATAAAGCTTACATAAAGAAAGAAATGGAAACTAGCCATGGATAAGAACCCTCCAGAAAGAAGTACAGACTCTCTTTAGGTGCATCAGAAATTGGGTGAAAAGAAAGAAGCAGCTACATCCACAGTTCAATTCCAAGTAGAATATTTCCCTCATGCGCTTGGAGAAAACACCTGAAATTCTATACCAAACTCATCTAGGACTGAAAACAGCATAAAGCTCATTTCAAGCCAAGATGGAGAGTTTGCCACTAAAAGACTAAATGGTAAAGAATCTGCCTGCAATGCAGGTGACCTGGGTTCAATCCCTGGGTTGGGAAGATCCCCTGGAGAAGGGAATGGCTACCCACTCCAGTATTCTTGCCTGGAGAATCCCATGGGCAGAAGAGCCTGGTGGGCTGTAGTCCATGGGGTGGCAAAGAATCAGAAACAACTGAGTGACTAACACTTTCATCACTTTTTTTTTTTTTTTGAGAGTACTACTAAAGTAGGTCCTTCAGGAAGAAAGAAATAAAAGATAGAAGAAAGAACTGAAATGTAAGAAGCAAACATAATTTGACTGAATATGAAATGTGTCCTACATATATTTTGAATTAGAGCAGACTGGCGTCCTGCGATCCATGGGGTTGCAAAGAGTCAGACGTGGTTGAGCAACTGAGCTGAACTGAAGTCCCAGATAGCTGTTTGCCTCTTTGTGCTGTGCGGTGTTCAGTCACTTTAGTCACATCCACCTCTTTGCAACCCCATGGACTGTAGCCCACCAGCTTCCTCTGTCCAAGGGATTTTCTGAGCAAGAATACTGTGGTGGGTCACCATGCCTGCCTGGATCTTCCTGACCCTGGGATGGAACCCGAGTCTTCTGCTTCTCCTGCACTGCGGGCAGATTCTTTACTGCTGAGCCTCCTGGGAAGCCTATTTGTGTCTTTACCACTTTCAAAAGTCTCTCCAAAATATCAAGCTCATACCTCCTTGTATTTCCGATGAATAGAAGTTCATCAGCTTATGTATATAAATAAAATTAGAATATATGAAGGATAAAGTACTAGAATTTTCCCAGTCAAAGTATGAAGGTACCCAAAGAAAAAGAAAGATCCTATANAAAAGCTGGCTGAAACTCAACATTCAAAAAACTAAGATCATGGTATCCAGTCCCATCACTTCATGGCAAATAGATGGGGGAAAAGTAGAAACAGTGACAGACTTTATTTTCTTGAGCTCCAAAAACACTGTGGATGGTGACTACAGCCATGAAATTAGAAGACGCTTGCTCCTTGGAACAAAAGCTATGACAAATCCAGACAGCATATTAAAAAGCAAAGATATCATCTTGCCAACAAACATCCATCTAGTCAAAGCTATGGCTTTTCCAGTAGTCATGTATGGATGTGAAAGTTAGACGATGAAGATGCCTGAGCACTGAAGAATTGATGTTTTCGAATTGTAGTGCTGAAGAAAAGTCTTAAGAGTCCCTTGGATAACAAAGAAATCAAAGCTGTCAACCCCAGAGGAATTCATTGGAAGGATTGATGCTGAAGCTGAAGCTCCAATATTTTGGCCATTTGATGTGCTAGAGCTGACTCAGTGGAAAAGACCCTGATGTGGGAAAGACTGAGGGCAGGAGGAGAAAGGGGCAACAGAGGATGAGATGGCTGGATGGCAGCACTGCCTCAATGGACTTTAGTTTGAGCAAACTCCAGGAGATACTGAAAGACAGGGAAGCCTGGTGCACTGCAGTCCATGAGGTTGCAAAGAGTCGGATGCCACTTAGTGACTGAACAACTGCAAATTACTTATATTAGTTTTTATGCTCTGTTTCTAACACAGATTTAGTATATACTTTCTTTTAGAAGTAGCACAATATACTTTTTCTCATACTGAAATTGGATCAGTGGTCAAGGAGCACATGAAACCATTAAAGTTGGTTTCCTCAATCCTGTGCAGTTGTTTTTTCTAACCCAAATGCAAGAGTCTAGTTATATTTTATTAATATTCATTGAATGCCTACTATATGCAAAGCATGATGCTGAGCTCCATGAAAAACAAAAATTGTAGGTTTCCTTTCTACTCTTAAGGAACCAGTAGGAGGGAATAGGGAAAAGGGGACAGGGAGAAGGAAGAACTGTAAAAGAAAAGAAGAAAGTCAAATGGTAGGATAATGAATGTGGGCCCAAGATATAAGAGATCAGAATTATGACTCAAAAATGAAATACTGGTAGAAGCAGTGTGTCCTTATTTGAAAGCTGAAGGTAGGACAGCTACAGGAAGTGCTTTTAAAGGTTTGTTAAATGTCATAAGGGTATTTCAATCCTCTTGTTCCTACAGTCTGAGTAGTTTTGAATCTTGGCTCTGTTTTTTGCCATATTAGTTACCTTTCTCAATCTATGTCATTTGCAAATTTGATTAATCTCCTTTGACTTGAGTATCTACCATACATTTGATATTTATCTTTGTCTCTGTGCACTACAGTTTAGTTTAAATGTAAAAATAAATGACCTAGACTATATTTTATTCTCTCAAAAAACAGCAGAGTTCTTAAGGGAGAGTCATTGATCATCTGCATAAAGTTGACTATTATGGTTATGTTGTACCTAAATCCCAATGGCTTCTTCCATAAAGCTTACATAAAGAAAGAAATGGAAACTAGCCATGGATAAGAACCCTCCAGAAAGAAGTACAGACTCTCTTTAGGTGC
Source organism: Oreotragus oreotragus (assembly GCA_006410675.1). NCBI lineage: Eukaryota > Metazoa > Chordata > Mammalia > Artiodactyla > Bovidae > Oreotragus > Oreotragus oreotragus. The sequence goes on along the minus strand of SJYX01015025.1, from coordinate 559,502 downwards.
ATCAGAAATTGGGTGAAAAGAAAGAAGCAGCTACATCCACAGTTCAATTCCAAGTAGAATATTTCCCTCATGCGCTTGGAGAAAACACCTGAAATTCTATACCAAACTCATCTAGGACTGAAAACAGCATAAAGCTCATTTCAAGCCAAGATGGAGAGTTTGCCACTAAAAGACTAAATGGTAAAGAATCTGCCTGCAATGCAGGTGACCTGGGTTCAATCCCTGGGTTGGGAAGATCCCCTGGAGAAGGGAATGGCTACCCACTCCAGTATTCTTGCCTGGAGAATCCCATGGGCAGAAGAGCCTGGTGGGCTGTAGTCCATGGGGTGGCAAAGAATCAGAAACAACTGAGTGACTAACACTTTCATCACTTTTTTTTTTTTTTTGAGAGTACTACTAAAGTAGGTCCTTCAGGAAGAAAGAAATAAAAGATAGAAGAAAGAACTGAAATGTAAGAAGCAAACATAATTTGACTGAATATGAAATGTGTCCTACATATATTTTGAATTAGAGCAGACTGGCGTCCTGCGATCCATGGGGTTGCAAAGAGTCAGACGTGGTTGAGCAACTGAGCTGAACTGAAGTCCCAGATAGCTGTTTGCCTCTTTGTGCTGTGCGGTGTTCAGTCACTTTAGTCACATCCACCTCTTTGCAACCCCATGGACTGTAGCCCACCAGCTTCCTCTGTCCAAGGGATTTTCTGAGCAAGAATACTGTGGTGGGTCACCATGCCTGCCTGGATCTTCCTGACCCTGGGATGGAACCCGAGTCTTCTGCTTCTCCTGCACTGCGGGCAGATTCTTTACTGCTGAGCCTCCTGGGAAGCCTATTTGTGTCTTTACCACTTTCAAAAGTCTCTCCAAAATATCAAGCTCATACCTCCTTGTATTTCCGATGAATAGAAGTTCATCAGCTTATGTATATAAATAAAATTAGAATATATGAAGGATAAAGTACTAGAATTTTCCCAGTCAAAGTATGAAGGTACCCAAAGAAAAAGAAAGATCCTATACCTAGGATGTGCATTGCTATTAGTGACCCCAGAGTTACAAATTAAAACTGTACTTACCTGAGGGATAGCAGACTTCTGTAACACTGACTTTCCTATTTGAATCGCTCTAATGAATCAATACTCTGAGTTCCAAAGCATATTGTTAAGGGGGGGAAGAAAAGCAGTGATTAGGGAAAAGATGCAAAGGAAATTTATTTTTCATTATATGTTCTTTGTTCTTTGAAATTTTATACCATGTACCTATATTGCTTATTCAAGATATTAATGATATATTCAGTTAATTGATTTTAGAATAATATCAAAGAAAAATCTAAAAAATAACTTGGATTGCTTTGAATAAAAGAAATAAGAGGGGATATATGGATACTAGGAACTGAAGGTTATAATCAAATATAAGTTATATTCAAATGTGATCCCATGAAAATATTATCAATATCTTCAAAGCATAAGTGGAGCTCTGTTCTAAATTTCTAAATTTTATTTCTGGAGACCAGCCATCTAATAGCTTGAAATGTACTTTTTTTCTCCCCTTACATTAACTCCATGACATGTCCTCACTTCTAGTGTTAATTAGGTAGAGTTTGAAAAATTTCCCCATCAGAGTTGTTATCTATTATACATGACTAATACATGGAAACAGTAAGATTTTTTTTCCAATTAACCTGAAGGACTTGGAAAAATGACTTTGAGATTTAACACTGAGAACTTTTAACTACTTTTTGAATAGTACAAAAACTTAAATTTCCATAAAACATTATTTTTTAAAGATTAGCATTAGAATTAAAATAAAGGATTATAAGCAAAATTAAAATTGCAGAATGCAAATTCCTAAATTAAACATTTAAAACCATTAAAATGTGGAAAATTATACTTAGAGCAGGTTTATAAATAAATAAAGAAAACAAATTATTTCTTATTTTTAACCCTTATTTTATAACATCTCAGGGTACATGCAGCCAATTTAAGGACATTTAAAAGCTTCAGACAACTTTGTATGTAAATTTTACTTAAAATGTATAATAGAAACACATCAAATGCACTTTATTGAGAGCTCACCACATCTAAGACATAGTGTAGTGTGCCCTGTTAACGTTACTTCTTTTAATTTCCAGAAAACCCATGAGGTAGGTTTTATTATCTTAATTCTATACACATAAAGATTAAGGCATAGGAAAATGAAGTAATAAAGAAAAGATCACATAGCTGGTCAAGAGTACAGCCAGGACCTTGTCGATGTTACTCTGACTCTAATTTTTCTATTTTTGACCATTCTGTTAAATGCTTCAAGGAGAAACAAGGTTTGTCATAACATCAGAAAATTAAAGGATTATTTAAAAGAGGTCAAGGATCATCAACATAAAGAAAAGACATGTCTTAAGCACCTAAGCTAATTCATATACAGGTATGGTCAAAAAGCTTTTGAAGAGAGCTTTTGTTTTTAATTTGGTGACAGGAAAAAGTAACACTGGCATCTAAATTCATCCTAAGCTCATTAACATACATTCATTCATCAAATGTAATTCATTCACTTTTATCAGTAGAAATCAATAAGATCACTTAGGTCTGGGCAAGTATGATTGGAGTCTCCACCTTAGGCAGATTAATGAATACCTGGAAAAGGCAAATGAGAAGGGAGCAGCAGAGGATAAGATGGTTAGACAGCATCACAGACTCAATGGCCATGAATTTCAGCAAACTCCAGGAGACAGCAGAGGACAGAGGTTGGAGCCTGGCATGCTACAACCCACGGGGTCACAAAGAGTCAGACATGACCTAGTGACTGAAAACAGCCACCACAGGTCTGTTCCCACATTACAAGAGCCACTGAAATATCTTCTCTGTGTCTTGTCTCTTCCACTGAGAAATTCAGATCCGGAAAGGTGATTTTAATAGACACTGAGAAGGATCAGAAGTTGAACTTCCTTCTTCACAAGTTTTTACAATGACGTTTGTTTAATGGCTTTTGTATAGGAAGTTTGTATTTGTTTAAGTAGAGCAAAATGATTAGATCTGATACAGTGCCTGAAGAACTACGGATAGAGGTTTGCAACACTGTACAGGAGGCAGTGATCAAGACAATCTCCAATAAAAAGAAATTCAAAAATGCAAAATGGTTGTCTGAGGAGGCCTTACAAACAGCTAAGAAAAGAGGAGAAGTGAAAGGCAAAGGAGAAAAGCAAAGATATACCCATTTCAATGCAGAGTTCCAAAGAATAGCAACGAGAGATAAGTAAGCCTTTCTCAGTGATCAGTACAAAGAAATTGAGGAAAACAATAGAATGGAAAAGAATAGAGATCTATTCAAGAAAATTAGAGATACCAAGGGAATATTTCACATAAATATGGGCACAATGAAGGACAGAAATGGTATGGACTTAAAAGAATGAGAAGATGTTAAGAAGAGGTGGCAAAAATACACAGAAAACTATACAAAAAAATCTTCATGACCCAGATAACCACAATGGTGTGATCACACACCTAGAACTAGACATCCTGGAATGCACGTCAAGTGGGCCTGAGGTAGCATCTCTATGAACAAAGCTAGTGGAGGTGATGGAATTCCAGTTGAGCTATTTCAAATCCTACAAGATGATGCTGTGAAAGTGCTACACTCAAAATGTCAGCATATTTGGAAAACTCAGCAGTGGCCATAGGACTGGAAAAGGTCCATTTTCATTATAATTGCAAACAAAGGCANAAGCTAGTGGAGGTGATGGAATTCCAGTTGAGCTATTTCAAATCCTACAAGATGATGCTGTGAAAGTGCTACACTCAAAATGTCAGCAAATTTGGAAAACTCAGCAGTGGCCATAGGACTGGAAAAGGTCCATTTTCATTATAATTGCAAACAAAGGCAATGCTGAAGAATGGTCAAACTACTACAGAATTGCACGCATCTCAGACACTAGCAGAGTAATGCTCAAAATTCTCCAAGCCAGGCATCAACAGAACGTGAACCATGAATTACCAGATGGTCAAGCTGGATTTAGAAAAGACAGGGAACCAGATATCAAATTGCCAACATCTCCTGGATCATAGAAAGAGCAAGAGAGTTCCAGAGAAACATCTACTTCTGCTTTATTGACTACACCAAAGCCTTTGACTGTGTGGATCACAACAAACTGTGGAAAATTCTTCAAGAGATGGGAATACCAGACCACCTGACCTGCCTGCTGGGAAATCTGTATGCAGGTCAAGAAGCAACAGTTAGAACCAGACATGAAACAACAGACTGGTTCCAAATTGGGAAAGGATTACTTCAAGGCTCTATATTGTCACCCTGTTTATTTAACTTATATGCATCATGAGAAATGCGAAGTTTGATGAAGCACAAGCTGGAATCAAGATTGCCAGGAGAAATATCAATAACCTCAGACACTCAGATGACACCACCCTTATGGCAGAAAGTGAAGAATTAAAGAGCCTCTTGATGCAAGTGAAAGAGAAAAGTGAAAAAGTTGGCTTAAAACTCAACATTCAGAAAGCTAAGGTCAGGGCATCTGGTCCTATCACTCTATGGCAAACAGATGGGGAAACAGTGGAAACAGTGGCAAACTTTATCATTTTGGGCTCCAAAATCACTGCAAGTGGTGACTGCAGCCATGAAATTAAAACACATTTGCTCCTTGGAAGAAAAGTTATGACCAACCTAGACAGTATATTTAAAAGCAGAGACGTTGTTTCCATGTCCTGGCTATTATAAACAGTGCTGCAATGAACATTGGGGTACATGTGTCTCTTTCTATTCTGGTTTCCTCGGTGTGTATGCCCAGCAGTGGGATTGCTGGGTCATAAGGCAGTTCTATTTGCAATTTCTTAAGGAATCTCCACACTGTTCTCCATAGTGGCTGTACTAGTTTGCATTCCCACCAACAGTGTAAGAGGGTTCCCTTTTCTCCACACCCTCTCCACCATTTATTGCTTACAGACTTTTGGATCGCAGCCATTCTGACTGGTGTGAAGTGGTATCTCATTGTGGTCTTGATTTGCATTTCTCTGATAATGAGTGACGTTGAGCATCTTTTCATGTGTTTGTTAGCCATCCGTATGTCTTCTTTGGAGAAATGTCTATTTAGTTCTTTGGCCCATTTTTTGATTGGGTCGTTTATTTTTCTGGAATTGAGCTGTATAAGTTGCTTGTATATTTTTG
>SJYX01015025.1:515062-551163 GCA_006410675.1 Oreotragus oreotragus | reverse complement strand
GGGGTGGGGGGGGGGGGGGGGGTTCATGGTTGGGAGTTCGTGTAAAAAAATAAATAAATACAAAAAAAATAAAAAAATAATAAAAATAAAAATAAAAAAAATAAAAAATAAAAGCAGAGACGTTACTTTGCCAACAAAGGTCCATCTAGTCAAGGCTATGGTTTTTCCAGTAGTCATGTATGGATGTGAGAGTTGGACTGTAAAGAAAGCTGAGCACCGAAGAATTGATACTTTTGAAGTGTGGTGCTGGAGAAGACTCTTGAGAGTCCCTTGGACTGCAAGGAGATCCAACTGGTCCATCCTAAAGGAAATCAGTCCTGAATATTCATTGGAAGGACTGAAGCTGAAACTCCAGTACTTTGGCCACCTGATGGGAAGAACTGACTCATTGGAAAAAACCCTGATGCTTGGAAAGATTGAAGGCAGGAGGAGAAGGGGATGACAAAGGATGAGATGGTTGGACGGCATCACCAACTCAATTGACATGAGTGGAACTCAAGCTGTGGAAGTTGGTGATGGACAGGGAAGCCTGGCGTGCTGCAGTTCATGGGGTTGTAAAGAGTCAGACATAACTGAGTGACTGAATTGAACTGAACTGAGGACAAAATGATTCAAAACAATGCTTAACAACAACAACAAAAAAAGATCTCAGTTGTTGGTAAAGCAAAGTCATCTGAACTTTTTCTTTCTTTTTAAACTGTTATCTCAATATTTTTATTCAAATCATCCTCTTCTCCTATGAAAGATACACATTTTGCAAATGGAATTTCACTGTGATTCATTTCGGTAAAAAAAAAAAATCTATGGCAGAAATGTTTTGAAACTTTGCAGTTTAACAACTTCAGGAAATGTAATACAATTCAACATTAATAATAAATGCTAACTATACATACTACCAATGGCACCCCACTCCAGTACTCTTGCCTGGGAAATCCCATGGATGGAGGAGCCTGGTAGGCTGCAGTTCATGAGGTGGTTAAGAGTCAGACACTACTGAGCATTTTCACTTTCACTTTTCACTTTCATGCATTGGAGTAGGAAATGGCAACCCACTCCAGTGTTCTTGCCTGAAGAATCCCAGGGACGAGGGAGCCTTGTGGGCTGCCGTCTATGGGGTCGCACAGAGTTGGACACGACTGAAGTGACTTAGCAGCAGTAGCAGCATGCATACTAACAGAAAAATAACTTTACTATAAAGGAATTGAAGGATTTTTACTACCTACACTATAACAGTAATAATATGAACTTTAAAAAAAATCAATCCATCACAACCAATTTAAGTTACCTTGCATGTAAAGCAACATTCATATATGCCTCATGCTTCATTTATCATTTTGAAATTAGAGATATTAAAAGCTAGAAAAACACTTAGGAATATAACTAAACTTACATTCATTTAATTACACATGCATACTACCAGAAAAATAACTTTACTATAAAGGAATTGAAGGATTTTTACTACCTACACTATAACAGTAATAATATGAACTTAAAAAAAAATCAATCCATCACAACCAATTTAAGTTACCTTGCATGTAAAGCAACATTCATATATGCCTCATGCTTCATTTATCATTTTGAAATTAGAGATATTAAAAGCTAGAAAAACACTTAGGAATATAACTAAACTTACATTCATTTAATTACTCACTGAAAATAATTAAAAATTCATCTCGTGTTTTGATTTGTAGTCAGGAAACTCATTATTTTACACACACACAGCCATTTAACACTAAAATGTCTGATATCCTTTTCTTTGATACTCAGTATATATATTTTTTTAGTTTTGCCATTTGATATCACCGTTTTCCCAGTCATAAGCATTTTAATTTGATATGTCAGCAGTTACCTATAGGGGACTGTCAACTGCTTTAGAGTCATGCTGCAAATCATGATTGAAAGATTTACTTTTAGTATAATGACAGCTTCACATATTAATTAGATCATCAGACACATGTTTGCTGAGATTTAGCAGTTGAGCAATAAATACAGCATGGAGTGATAGCGCTGTTAAACTTCAGTACATAGATTTCAAATACATTTTATTGAGTTATCCAAGAAATAATCACCCTGCTAAATCCAAGTTAAACACATGATGGAATATTAGGATGTTTAATTAAAAATGAAGTTATGCTTTACAAGTAAGTAATCTTACAAGTGGCTAAAAAAGGCCATGAAAAATAATTTTACTCAGTTAAAACATACACAAAGCCCTTCTGTGAAGTTGGTAAATGGGTTCAATCATTTCACCAATGTACACATGATAGAGAAATAGACTAAATAAATTAGGGAGGAGAAGGTTCAGAGGAGACTTTTCAACTAAAGTAATACGGGTTGGTAAAGCTCATGTACATTAAGAGTACCTTTTAAGAAATCAGGAAATCCTATTACTTCCTTCTCAGAGATTCCATTGTGAGGGCTCAGTAGATAGTGACCAGAACCAGTTAACCTTCTTTCTAAGCTATCAGACAGCATTCAACTACAGAAGACGTTTAGGCCATTCCTATACATGGGCAATGGCACCCCACTCCAGTACTCTTGCCTGGAAAATCCCACGGATGAAGGAGCCTGGTGGGCCGCAGTCCATGGAGTCGCTAAGAGTAGGACACGACTGAGCGACTTCACTTTCACTTTTCACTTTCATGCACTGGAGAAGGAAATGGCAACCCACTCCAGTGTTCTTGCCTGGAGAATCCCAGGGACGGCAGAGCCTGGTGGGCTGCCATCTGTGGGGTCGCACAGAGTCGGACACGACTGAAGCGACTTAGCAGCAGCAGCAGCATATGTGGGTAATCTCGGCAATGCTGATGCTTCCCTAGCTCGAGACAGAAACACTGTCACAGAAGTCACTGTTAAAGAATGGTAGCTGAAGGGGAAGACAGAACAAAAACACAGACTTGATGAGTAATGACAGCAGGATGAATTCCTGAACATATAACATGGCGTAAGCAGAAAGGAAGGAAGGAAGGAAGGAATGAAAGAAGGAAGAGAGCAAGGGAGGGAGTAAGGAAGGGGAGAAGGAGAAAGGAAACCCTGGAATAAGAATCAGAAGGCTTGAGTTCTACAATACAGGCCTGTAACTACAATTAAACACCATATATAAATCACTCCACAACTCTGTGCAGAAATTACCTTATCTGGTAGGTGAAAGCACAAGATCAGATGATACTGAAGGCCTCTTTAAACTAATATTTTAAAATATCCAATATGGAAGCAACCACATCATCTTTTCTTCCTCATTTATACCTTTGTTTATTTATTCAACAAAAATCTGTGGAGCACCTAATAAGGTGTAGGCCTAACACAATGTCTCAAAGATTCATAAGTGAATAAGTTATACCCTTGACCTCCATGAAACTTCATTCCTGGAGTGAAAATGAGGTGGGCAGACAGAAGGACCAGAAGGTGAAAGCTGAGTAGATGAGCGGGGGTCAAATCTCAAATGCTGCATTAAGACACACGACCTTTATCTCAAGGGCAGTGGGAGGCACTGACTTTTCTTCTGTCAGGGGTGATATGATCAGATTTGGGTTGTGGAGAATGGACTGTGCATCACTTTTCATCTGAAGGCTTTTATTTTTTTTTAATGGCACACTTTCTATTTATAACTATATCAACAAAGTGGTGGTGTCAGAAGGTGAGGAATTAGGATCTAACCTGGAGAAAATATTGGGACAGACACCTTGGGGCAAGCATTGCTATTACACTTTCTCAGATAGGAGGCAGGCATGCCTTGCTACTTAAATAGTGAAATATGGTCCTGGGCTAAGAGATGCTAGAAAGCAGAGATAAACCACAGCCCACTGTCCTGAGCACCAACTTTACTCAATGGTGGGTAAGTTAAATGTTTTATATATGGAATAGAAATGAATGTATTTATAGGCTAAAACAAGATTTTTTGAAGAAATTTTATTTACCCTCATGGTGAGCCATTTCAGGAACTCCCTAGATGAAGGCGTTGTCTCTCCCTCATCGTTTGTGTATTCAGAAGAAACTCTGAAAACTTTGAAAAGCATGGATATAGATTTTTTTAAAAGTAGGGTATGGGGTAAAAAGCTCTTAGTATTCAGCTGCTAACTCTGTGACATTAGAAAAATTTAATCGCTATGAACCTAATATTTTTGCTTGTAAACGAATGTTAGCTCCAAGATAATGCCCATCTTTGAGGATGTATGTGAAGAGGAAGGTGATGTGTAGAGTAAAAGAAACAAAAGCTAATTACTCTGCCTGAGAGCACATAACAAGGAAACAGTAGAACTAGATTTCAGACCTACATCTTTCTCAAAGCCCTTGGCTTTTATAGACAGTTACTTAGAGCATTGCCTTTCTTTGGGATTGGAATAAAAACTGACCTTTTCCAGTCCTGTGGCCACTGATGAGTTTTCCAAATTTGCTGACATATTGAGTGCAGCCCTTTCACAGCATTATCTTGTAGGTTTTGAAATAGCTCAACTGGAATTCCATCACCTGCACTAGCTTTGTTCTTAGTGATGCTACCTCAGGCCCACTTGACTTTGCATTCCAGGATGTCTGGCTCTAGGTGAGTGATCATACCATCATGATTATCTAGGTCAGGAAGATCTTTTTCGTATAGTTCTTCTGTGTATTCTTGCCACCTCTTCTTAATATCTTCTGCCTCTGTTAGGTTCATACTATTTCTGCCCTTTATTGCGCCCATGTTTGCATGAAATGTTCCCTTCTTGAAGAGATCTCTAGTCTTTCCTGTTCTACTGTTTTCCTCTATTTCTTTGCAATGATTGCTGAGGAAGGCTTTCTTATCTCTCCTTGCTGTTTTTGGAACTCTGCATTCAAATGGGAATATCTTTCTTTTTCTCTTTGTTTTTCACTTCTCTTCTCTTCACAGCTTTGTAAGGCCTCCTCAGACAGCCATTTTGCTGTTTTGCATTTCTTTTTCTTGGGGATAATCTTTATCCCTGTCTCCTGTAAAATGTCACAAACCTCCATCCATAGTTCATCAGGCACTCTGTCTATCATATCTAGTCCTTTAAATCTATTTCTCACATCCACTGTATAATCATATGGGATTTGATTTAGGTCATACCTGAATGGTCTAGTGGTTTTCCCCACTTTGTTCAATTTAAGTCTGAATTTGGCAATAAGGAGTTCATGATCTGAGCCACAGTCAGCTCCTGGTCTTGTTTTTGCTGACTGTATAGAGCTTCTCCATCTTTGGCTGCAAAGAATATAATCAATCTGATTTCAAAATGTGTTGACCATCTGGTGATGTCCATGTGTAGAGTCTTCTCTTGTGTTGTTGAAAGAGGATGTTTGCTATGACCAGTGCATTCTCTTGACCAGTGCATTCTCTTGACCAGTGCATTCTCTTGGCAAAACTCTATTAGACTTTGCCCTGCTTCATTCTGTGCTCCAAGGCCAAATTTGCCTGTTACTCCAGGTGTTTCTTGATTTCCCACTTTTGCATTCCAGTCCCATAATGAAAAGGACATCTTTTATGGGTATTAGTTCTAAAAGGTCTTGTAGGTCTTCATAGAACCAATTCAGCTTCAGCTTCTTCATCATTACTGGCCGGGGCATAGACTTGGATTCCCATGATATTGAATGGTTTGCCTTGGAAATGAACAGAGATCATTCTGTCGTTTTTGACATTGCATCCAAGTACTGCATTTTGGACTCGTTTTTTGACCATGATGGCTATTCCATTTCTTCTAAGGGATTCTTGCCCACAGTAGTAGATATAATGGTCATCTGAGTTAAATTCACCCAATTCCAGTCCATCTTAGTTCGCTGATTCCTAGAATGTTCTTGCCATCTCCTGTTTGACCACTTCCAATTTGCCTTGATTAATGGACCTAACATTCCAGGTTCCTATGCAATATTGCTCTTTACAGCACTGGACCTTGTTTCTATCACCAGTCGCATCCACAACTGGGTGTTGTTTTTGCTTGGCTCCATCCCTTCATTCTTTCTGGGATTATTTCTCCAATGATCTCCAGTAGCATATTGGGCACCTATCGACCTGGGGAGTTCATCTTTCAGTGTTCTATCTTTTTGCCTTTTAATACTATTCATGGGCTTTTCAAGGCAAGAATACTGAAGTGGTTTGCCATTCCCTTCTCCAGTGGACCACATTCTGTCAGACCTCTCCACCATGACCNATAAGGGATTTGATTTAGGTCATACCTGAATGGTCTAGTGGTTTTCCCCACTTTGTTCAATTTAAGTCTGAATTTGGCAATAAGGAGTTCATGATCTGAGCCACAGTCAGCTCCTGGTCTTGTTTTTGCTGACTGTATAGAGCTTCTCCATCTTTGGCTGCAAAGAATATAATCAATCTGATTTCAAAATGTGTTGACCATCTGGTGATGTCCATGTGTAGAGTCTTCTCTTGTGTTGTTGAAAGAGGATGTTTGCTATGACCAGTGCATTCTCTTGACCAGTGCATTCTCTTGACCAGTGCATTCTCTTGGCAAAACTCTATTAGACTTTGCCCTGCTTCATTCTGTGCTCCAAGGCCAAATTTGCCTGTTACTCCAGGTGTTTCTTGATTTCCCACTTTTGCATTCCAGTCCCATAATGAAAAGGACATCTTTTATGGGTATTAGTTCTAAAAGGTCTTGTAGGTCTTCATAGAACCAATTCAGCTTCAGCTTCTTCATCATTACTGGCCGGGGCATAGACTTGGATTCCCATGATATTGAATGGTTTGCCTTGGAAATGAACAGAGATCATTCTGTCGTTTTTGACATTGCATCCAAGTACTGCATTTTGGACTCGTTTTTTGACCATGATGGCTATTCCATTTCTTCTAAGGGATTCTTGCCCACAGTAGTAGATATAATGGTCATCTGAGTTAAATTCACCCAATTCCAGTCCATCTTAGTTCGCTGATTCCTAGAATGTTCTTGCCATCTCCTGTTTGACCACTTCCAATTTGCCTTGATTAATGGACCTAACATTCCAGGTTCCTATGCAATATTGCTCTTTACAGCACTGGACCTTGTTTCTATCACCAGTCGCATCCACAACTGGGTGTTGTTTTTGCTTGGCTCCATCCCTTCATTCTTTCTGGGATTATTTCTCCAATGATCTCCAGTAGCATATTGGGCACCTATCGACCTGGGGAGTTCATCTTTCAGTGTTCTATCTTTTTGCCTTTTAATACTATTCATGGGCTTTTCAAGGCAAGAATACTGAAGTGGTTTGCCATTCCCTTCTCCAGTGGACCACATTCTGTCAGACCTCTCCACCATGACCTGTCTCACATGGTAGCAGAATTAATGCTCAAAATTCTCCAAGCCAGGATTCAGCAATGCGTGATCCGTGAACTTCCAGAAGTTCAAGCTGGTTTTAGAAAAGGCACAGGAAACAGAGATCAAATTGCCAACATCCGCTGGATCATCGAAAAAGAAAGAGAGCTCCAGAAAAAACGTCTATTTCTGCTTTATTGACTATGCCAAAGCCTTTGACTGTGTGGATCACAATAAACTGTGGAAAATTCTGAAAGAGATGGGAATACCAGATCACTTGACCTGTCTCTTGAGAAATCTGTATGCAGGTGGGGAAGCAACAGTTAGAACTGGACATGGAACAAAAGACTGGTTCCAATTAGTAAAAGGAGTACGTCAAGGCTGTATATTGTCACCCTGCTTATTTAACTTATATGTAGAGCACATCATGAGAAATTCTGGGCTGGAAGAAGCACAAGCTGGAATCATGATTGCCGGGAGAAATATCAATAACCTCAGATATGCAGATGACACCACCCTTATGGCAGAAAGTGAAGAAGAACTAAAGAGCCTCTTGATGCAAGTGAAAGAGGAGAATTAAAAAGTTGGCTTAAATCTCAACATTCAGAAAACGAAAATCATGGCATCCAGTCCCATCACTTCATGGGAAATAGATGGGGAAACAGGGGAAACAGTGTTAGATTTTATTCTGGGGGGCTCCAAAATCACTGCAGATGGTGATTGCAGCCATAAAATTAAAAGATGCTTACTCCTTGGAAGGAAAGTTATGACCAACCTAGACAGCGTATTGAAAAGCACAGACATTACTTTGTCAACAAAGGTCCATCTAGTCAAGGCTATGGTTTTTCCAATGGTCATGTATGGATGTGAGAGTTGAACTGTAAAGAAAGCTGAGCACCAAAGAATTGATGCTTTTGAACTCTGGTGTTGGAAAAGACTGTGAGAGTCCCTTGGACTACAAGGATATCCAACCAGTCCATCGTAAAGCAGATCACTCCTGGGTGTTCACTGGAAGGACTGATGTTGAAGCTGAAACTCCAATACTTTTCTACCTGATGGGAAGGGCTGACTCAACTGAAAAGACCCAGATGTTGGGAAAGATTGAAGGCAGGAGGAGATGGGATGACAGTGGATGAGATGGTTAGATAGCATCACCAACTCAATGGACATGAGTTTGTGTAAACTCCGGGAGTTGCTGATGGACAGGGAGGACTGGCATGCTGAGGCTCATGGGTCACAAAGCAATGGACATGACTGAGAGACTGAACTGAACTGAACTTAGAGCAAGTGTGAGACTCTCCTCTTATAGACTGAAAGTTCAAGGATAATTATAAAGAGAAAGCTAAATATTCTGTTGGGTTATTTTTAACTCCAGTTTTAAATTTTACATTGTCATATTAATCTCATGCCATTTCACAGTTTCACAATCTCTCCAAATAATTATTTTTTAGTGGAGGAATGATATGCAGGATTGAGCACAGTCATTATTCATCCCAGATTTTCTGGGACAGTCTTTATTTCAAGAATCCACACCATTGAAATGCCCTGAAGATGCCACTATTTCACTAACCAGATTCTGCACCAGAAACAGCATAAAATACTGTAGTATTCAAGGGACATAGTCACCACAGGAGTTAATGTACAGGAGAATTACAATGTACCTTGATATATGTGTGAGAGGGGTTACTAGTAGAGATCATGGGATAGAAGCATTGTAGAACCATTGCACTGTAAGTATTTCATTTTGATCTAGTAAATCCAAGATAGTTAATTATCAGAAATATGTAGTTAATAATGATTCACATGCACAATGAGTTTTGGAACTCCTGATTTAGGAAATGATCTCCTTAAGAAAGAGCCCCATATATCAAGGATAGTCACTAGGCATTTTCTGTTAGAGACGTTTGTAACCCATTAGTACTGAAGTTTGCAAAGAACCACTTAGAGGAATTTGCAGAAGCAAAGGACGTAGTGATGCAGTCCTTTTGTAAGCATCCTTCTGTGTATAGTGGCAGTACTTATTCAGCAAAATTTTCACTTCCCAAGTTGTCCAGAGCATTTTCTGTCTTACATTTTGATCGATGTGTTTATTAAACCAGATGACTGCAAGAGGGATGGAGATGGGACATTCATTGTGTCTATTGCACAGAGATTTATGAAAAGCAATAGGAGGCAGTGACCACCAATCACTGGTGGCAGCAGCTTTTTCTTAGGGAGAATAATCAGACTTTGTGAGGCCCTGCTATTAGAATCCATTTAACCCAAAGCAGGGCTTCCCAGGTGGCCCTCCATAGTGGTAAAAAATCTACCTGCCAATGCAGGATACATAAGAGATGTGGGCTTGATCCCTGGGTTGGGAAAATCCTCTGTTGGAGGACATGGCAACCCACTCCAGTACTCTTGCCTGGAGAATCCTATGGACAGAGGAGCCTGGCTAGCTATAGTCCAGAGGGCTGCAAAGAGTCAGACATGACTAAAGCAACAGCAGGCACGCAACCCAAGGCAACCAAAACTACTACTGACATGATTTTAATTAGGGCCTAATAATCAATGTACTTTTTAAATTCTTAAAGTGTATTTAAATGGACAAAATCATTTTACTTTGAGTCATAAGCTATATATTGTGTATAGATATATATATATTTACATATTTTTAAAAGCTTCTAGTATTAGTCTCTACCAGAAAGAGTAAGTTCAGAATGGACTTGGAAGAGGAAAAATTAAGGAGTAGAGAACTTTAAATATTTTGTAAATATATGACTATGAAAAAACATTAAGTGGGCCAGGTAAAAATTTAGTAAAACATCTCAAATGTGGATGCAGGAAGTAGTATATTCCAGGAAGTGAGCTGACCAGAAGCTTGAACTCCATGTTTTGATATTATCATATAATTTCCAGGAACACAGGGCTCCAAATGAGTAAAATGAATTATGAAGTTATAAAATCCTAGGCAATCCCACACATTTTTTTTTTTCTGAGAAAGTTCAATATGCTTCTAGTTATAATAGCTGCAAAAATTCTTTAGACTTTGGTCAAACACTCAGTGAGTACCTCTCACTGAAACTTTCTACCTCCTGTGTCCTAAGGTTGAGAGCCTACTTGAAACACTATTTTCCTCATGGATTACTTCATACTTTGGTGTAAAAGTTCATTTTCTAGAAGACAGTATGATATCCTTACCTGTTTCACAGCTGTGCCCAGTGAAGCCTTGTGGGCAGGCACACACGTTGGCGGCAATACAAGCTCCTCCATTTCTACAACCATCTTGGCAAAATGCTAAAATAATTCAGATACATGATTTTAGCACTTTATAAAGAAGCAGTTCAAGATTCTTCAAACTAGCTTTTCTTTATTGCCTTGGAGATGTTGACATCAAACTATACATCCTATTATAATTTCATATTCATAATATACTTTCCATATAGGTAAGAAACTTCAACACAATTTGTAGAATACTACTTTCTGATGTTAAGTGTTTCACCTATAAAAGAAAATACTGAACTTTCTTTTAACAAAAACCAGTAACCTTACACAACCTTACTAATCAGAATTAGTATTAAATCTCATTATAACAATCTAAAAATCTTGAAATTAAAACTATTAAAAAATGGCAACTATCCTAGACAGTTACCTAAAGAGCAAACCACCATCTAGAGAATGAGAGTCAGAAACTAGAAATGATTGAATCCTATGAGGCTCTGATCATTCTACACACTGTCTGAAATGTCAAAAAGTACTAGAAAAATGCCCCATCTTTCCAAAAGCTATAAATACATCCTAAAGGGATGAATTAGTCAATAATGAGAATTTGCCAAAGGGGTCTTAGAGTCTTGCATTCCCCCGCAAAGGATAGGTCAGGATCCAAGGCAAAGGAACCTCATGGCCTGTTGTGTTAGAGTGGGTTTGTGAGTGAGGGGAGTTTTTCTGTGAGCAGAAAAGGGAGCCAAGCTTCAAGCCAGTGCAAGGGTGATGTTTTGAGATGGTTTGGCTTCCAAAAAAAAAGAGAGAGAGAGAAACAAGGTAGGTAAGGAACTTCTGTTCCCACCTCAGTTTATACTTTGTTTCTCCCTCAGCCTGGCCAGGTCTGTCATGGATGAACCACACCAGCATTTTCCAGGCCTCAAGCAAAAGCTTTTTCTCTAATTTTCTGGCACACGCTTCCTATAGTTAGTTAAGATGTAGTTTCTCAGAGAGGTAAACTGTAGAAATCTGAGATTCTGTGGCTGAATTAAAAGAAGGGGCTCAAAGATACCCACTTGACTTCTTTGATTCTAGGTCCTAATCTGTGTTCATCCTAGGCAAAAACAATATCTAGTCACCAGGAATTTGCAAAGAGATTAGGAATTTAAATCTCATAAAAAGAAAGGGTACATCATGTATATATCTTCACTGGAGTAATCTGCAAGATTTCAGCATGTTGATGGAGGACAGGATGCAGATCCTACATCTAAACTGCATCTCTTCCCAGCTTTTGACATTCCCATCAGAGAGGCACACAGGACTGGAGAATCTTTACTCAGGCAACCTATAGTCCTAATTTCCAGAAGAAATTTATAGATCCTGGAAAGTTCTCCTTATTTCAAAGAGTTTTCTATCTGCATCTACTCAAGGCTTCAAGAATTCTTTACACTATAAACTTTACTCTTCATATGAATACGGAGTGAGAGTCAGATATAACCAAGACTGAGAAGGCTGGGCTCCCAGATGAAATCTTAACTCTCAGCACACCCAGATGCTTTGGAAGTCCTAAGGGTTCAGGTACACTATGCTATGGATTTAGCTTTTCTCTGGGTCAGTCTAGATTCTGAGGAAATCTGTGTGGGATTTGGACCCCTAAATGAGTTGATCTTTACAATGCTCTAAATTATGGATTTCCATGACTTTTACAAACAGAATAATCTTCTGGCTCATCCATGTCTGAATCCAGTATATTATTGTAGAACAGGCTTTAGACTCATGCTCCAAGGCCACTGCATTAATAATCATTTATTGTTATTTCCTGTCTCCCATATACACGGCATCAAATAAAATTAATTTTAGTAATCTCCATGACAGTATATTTGAGGAACAGGCAGTTTTTAAGCTTAAAATGCCTGAATTAGACAAATCATAAGTTTTATATGACATAAGGAATATGGACTTTATCCTATGGAAGTCAGTATGAGTTTCCAAAACAATTTCCTCTATTTCCCTTGTGAACTAGGAGGTAAGCTCATCTGATCAAGGAAAAAGAGAGCATGGATGCAAGAGAGAATTAATGGATGGTGGTAGACTAACTGGAATATCCACTGATGGAAATGAAAATCTGAGAATTATTGACTGGTATTGACAAACCAGGTAAAATCAGAGATGATAATACATACAAATCCAATATTCCCAGTTAAATAGTACCTAATAGCTCAAGAGAGAAAATAGAGAAGAAAAACAGTCAGACTGATCCCAAATAGATATTTTACAGTAAATCATGGTAGTAAAACAAATGGGTTGATAGTACTGCTGAAAAAATACAACCGTAATGTTTGGACTGAAAAAGAAATATATGAAACTGGGAGGAGACTGGAAAACTGGATGAAAAGGAAAGATCAGAGAGGTTAAAGATGAAAAACTATGAAAAAAGAGAGGGAAAAAACTGTAAGCAAAGGGACTTGGACTTAGACAATAAAAAGTCAAAGTCTAGATTTCAAAGATAGAGCAGTTCTGTACAAAAGTGCCTAGGGTATGTTTATGGCTACAGTCTGCTTGAGAGGAATAGAGGTGAAAAACCACTCTGGTTGAGGTCATGGAACATTAAATCAGAGTTGATGAACAGCTGGCCACTTAAACACTGATGTAATCCAAGAGGAAGAACATGAGCTACACTTTGAAGTTCTCAATGGCTGTGGGAAATACCCAGAAGGTAGGTAACAGTGACGGAAAAGGATGGAGGGAGGAAGAGATGGATTGCATCATCCCTAATGGAAGAGGTATTAGCATTTAAAATGTTCTACCTTTGCATGTAGTTCCATTCCCAGTATAGCCTGGCTTGCAGACGCAGCTGTGTCCTCCAACAGTATTGAAGCATAAAGCGTTTTCATCACAGTTGTGCTGATTTGTGACACACTCATCATGTTCTGAAATGAAGATACAATGTTGTTACTCAAAGATAGATTCTCAAAGACACTGTATTTTAAATTGTACTTTTATCTTTGTTATTGTATGGTATTTCTTTCCAACAAAAACGTGCACAAATTATCTATTAAAGAAGAGTTTGTGTTTTGAGGTACATACATAGTGCATACACCCACAAACTTTGAACACAAAAAGATTTGGACAAAAGGCAAATGAATAGTAGGAAGGAATAGAGAAGCAGAGAGGGAAGGATAGGGATTAATTCTCAGAAGTAGATACCACAGCCAGCTGTTTAGTCTCAGTGGATAATATTTGGGGAATTATCTCATGATATAATCGGCCACCTAACTTTTTCCTGTAGTGACGGAAGGATGATAGGAAAGGAGGTGTGACTGTATTGCTCCACGAATCCTGACCTGCAGGATAATGGAATGAATTGAAGCCCTGGGAATTAGATGCAGTTATCACCCACATCCACACTTGCAAGCATAAAGATACACATCCAAACTGTTGGGGGAGTACTGGCATTGCTTCGTAAGTTGCCTCTTTCTGCAAAGGAGGTCATACTTTTCTTAAATAAGACAAACTTGCCTTTATAATATGTATAAACACAAACTTTTTGAGATATACAGTCAATATGACACCTTCTTCAACTGTATGTAACCTGACACTTTCAAAAGCACCGAATCACTTGATACCCCCAGCTCTGCTATGAGAGAGGCAGAACCAATGTCATTAGCACTAGTTTAAAGACAAGTCAATGGTGGCTCAGAGTGCTTCAGGGGCCTGCACAAATTCACAGTCATATCAGGCAACTTCAGGATTCTAGCTCAGTGTTCAGCAAAAATGTAAATATGAAGAATAACTAGTCAATATGAGAAAGAAACCAGATCTAACACTAGAATCAAGACAAGAGGGAACTGAAATACAGATAAGGAAATGCATACGAGTTAGTTCAGCGATCTGAAATCCCTACAGCCTCATACTCACACTGATCACCCAGGCTCTTGCATAAATATTATTCAGGTCTAAAATTAAATATATATTTTAATATAATTACATTAATTAAGCCATTAATTCACCATGATATGAATAATCAAAGCAAAAAAATATTTCTTTTTCATTTTAGAACTCTTGGTATTTCAAATAACATACATACTATTCTAAACAACATAACAGTAATATATCTAATTTTGAAAAAAACTTGCCTTTGACATATGTAGTTGAGATCAGACTAACACTTAACTACTAAAATCAGATGCTCTTTATTTTTTTGTTTTTTAAAAAGGTTAACATTTCAGGATTCTACGTCCTGTGTTAAACAAGCACAAAGTTGGATACCTTTAACTATATAGCTCTATAATAACTTTATAAAGATTATTCCCAATAACTTTTCAGAGGACAGAGAGATTTCAGTCACTATGGTTTTATAATTACAGTAATAGATACCTTATTCTAAAAATTCCTGGCTGAATTTCCCCCAATTATATAAAATTCCACTTTTATTATTCAGAATCAGAATATTTTAGAGATTTTAATAAATTTATGCATACTTATGGCAGCCTAGAAAACATCTGGATTACAAATGGGTATCTTAACTGGAGCTACCCTTGGACATGATTAAATATCGGAGAGACCAGAACAGGCAGCCTTCCTACCTAAGTTCAGCTGCCTAAAGCAAAATAAATCTGCACTGTGTAGTTTGCAGCTCCTGCCAATTTTCTTTCCAGTGCAATTCAAAGAGCTGCAGTTAATCTATAAATCTCTGTATGGATAGCTACCGGCCCTTTAAAGACAGCTGCTGATTGATTTGATGCTGTTTTTATCCCTGCCTTGCTTGTCCTCTTAATTAGATGGTACCCACTGAGTAGAGGAAGGGCCTAACAAGATTTAGTTTAGTTTAACATCCAGTATGGTAATGTTCAACAAATGTAAATAACTGCCCAACCCGGGATCTGCTTTCCTCTGTTGTCTTTTACTCACAGCATCCACTGAAATGAAGAAACGGGTCCTAAGCAATTCAAGGGTGAAAACAGTTTTCCAGTTTTCAAATGTACCAGTGCACACCAGCGCAAACGTTGTTCTCTTGGCCTTCAGTGCCTGCCCCATAGATTCTCCTGGAAAATTCTTACTACTTTTAAATTCAGTTCAGTCATTAATTTGTGACCGACTCTTTGTGACCCTATGGACTGCAGCATGCCAGGCTTTCCTGTCTATCACCAACTAGCGGAGCCTACTCAAACTCATGTCCATTGAGTCGGTGATGCCATCCAACCATCTCATCCTCTATCTTCTCCTTCTCCTCCTGCCTTCAGTCTTTCCCAGCATCAGGGTCTTTTCCAATGAGTCAGTTCTTTGCATCAGGTGGCCAAAGTATTAGAGTTTCAGCTTTAGCATCAGTCCTTCCAATGAATGTTCAGGACTGATTTCCTTTTGGATGGATTGGTTGGATCTCCTTAACAGTCCAAGGGACTCTCAAGAGTCTTCTGCAACACCACAGTTCAAAAGCATCAATTCTTTGGTGTTCAGCTTTCTTTATGGTTCAACTCTCACATCCATACATGACTGCTGGAAAAACCATAGCTTTAACTAGACAGACCTTTGCTGACAAAGTAATGTCTCTGCTTTTTAATACTCATTTCGAGATTGGTCATAGCTTTTCTTCCAAGGAGCAAATATCTTTTAATTTCATGGCTGCAGTCACCATCTACAGTGATTTTGGAGCCCTGCCCCACCCCCCCAAATAAAGTTTCTCACTGTTAAATTACATGTTTTCTGTGAAAATATCTTTCTCCTACCTCCTGCAGAGTTGGGGGCTTCTGTTTGCTTTCCCTAGCATAAGGGTCTCTTACTATATTTTATCATAAGTGTCTGCTTCTCCTTGGTCCTCTATTTTTTTTCATGCACCACTTGAGACTGTGAAGTTTAGAAGAATTTTACATTTTTCTTTGTATTTCATTTCAGCATTTAAAGATAGTGTTTTGAATAAATGATTGAAAGAATGAATGACTAGATCAGGAAAGCTAGGATAGCCTTCCTCTGCTGTTATCATTCAAGTCAACCTAATCCATTCAACTATAGTGTGCTCAGTTGCTCAGTTGTATGTGACTCTGTGGCCCCAGGGGCTAAAGCCCACCAGGCTCCTCTGTCCATGGGATTCTCCAGGCAAGAATACTGGAATAGTTGGCCATTCCCTCTCCAGAGAATCTTCCCAACCCAGGGATCAAACCCCTATCTCTTATACCTCCTATGCTGGCAGGTGGATTCTTTACTGCTGAGCCATCTGGGAAGCCCCATTCAACTGGAGACTAGATATCAAATGGAAAGCTACTGAAACTTAAGCCGTTTTTTTGTTTGATTGTTTTTCACTGATTTTTCTATCAGGGTGTTTTATTTGGTTTGGAATATTTCAAATGTTTATTAAGATAGCAAGACACACTTTGAAAACAAATATTGATTCCTTTTCATCATCACTTTAATTTTTTTCACACAACTTAAAGCTGGTCATACAATTATCAACTAAACTGTGATCTTAAGAAAAGTCTTTTAAAATGCCTTTCCTGAAATCTCACAGAAGAATTAACTTTAATTTGACAGCTCTTTACAAAAGAGAATGTGAATGAAGCAAGGAGCAAATATGCTATAAGGTTATCTCAATAAATAGTTAATGATTGCTGTGCCATATCCAGTTTTGGTCAAATGTCAATTTTTTTACCCTTTCCCTGACTCGCATATCCCTAAGGACTCAACGACCAACCCACCAGTGAGCCTATCCATTTTTAAAACTTCCTCCAACATTTTAAACATACAATATAGATAAAATGAGGAGGGAAATATTATGACAGAATTTAAATCAATATTATATACCAGTGTTTGAGAAGAGCATGTCAGGATGTAAGTGTGAATGAATTCCAAGTTTTATTTCACATATAGTGAAATGCAGACATTTCAAGTATGATGTTCAGAATATTCAATTCATCAGATTCAATGCTATCTTCATATCCTCAGATAAAATGTCATTGTTCATGTGACATGACAGTTCAAACAATAGCTGGGATTGAAACCAAATGTACCCTTTTCTTTTTCTTTTCACTAAAAATATTAGCGCATAATAATTTTAATCAAAATATAATAACTTTTGTATCTATGCATTTTAAACTTAGTAAAATGGAATAATGAAAGAAATATTGAAGGAAAACTCCATCCTTTAACATTTATTAAAAAATAGTAATATGGATGTCAATTATTACAGTACATTCTATATAGAACAGATAATCTTATAGTGATAGCTGGCAAAGATTTCTCTTGAATGCCATAATTTGCTTGCTCTGCATCTTCACATATATGTGAGACTGATTTTACACCAGTGACAAAGGTCAGCACAGTAAAATTCATTTATGAAAATAAAGTAATCATATACACACCTGAATTTACCTAAATGTAGATGTTACATATAACAAAATTACTTTTGTTTCACTAACCTGTGTAAGTTAATGTATCTAAAATCATTTTAAGACTCAACACCCAACAGATCATCAGTCATAATAATATATAGTTGGATTCAAATTGAATTTTAAAATTGGTGTTCATATTGAGTTATTTCCAGAATGAATATATACTATCTAGAGATGAGATGGCCATTCTAAAATTCACATAGCTTTTCTCAGTGTGATTTCAACACAAACATACAATACACATAGCACATGTTCAAGAAATTTACTATGATACAAAATGCAAATACTACAGAAAGTAGGAGTGAAAGTAATTTAAATGTATCTACAATTCAATTAAATACAATTTTTCAATGTCTATTTGTATTACGATTTTCCTGGGATTAAAAACATGACTATAAGTAGCAGTTACCCTCACAGAGCTTATAATTTAGTTGGGGAGATTAGACAAAAACATAAAAGCTATACATGGCTTCATTATGAGAAATGCTGAAGCAAGGAAGTAATCTCTGTTTTAAAATGTTGTTGAGCTCAAAGGAGAAAGTCATTTCTAGTTGGATAAGTGAGAATACAAGAATGACTTTATGCAGAAGGGAGCATTTGACACAGATATTTTTTATATGTGTGAGGAAGATACAGATTCTAAATTAAAATAGCACTTACATATTTGCTTCTTTTATTTTTTGGAATCTTGAGCCTGTTATAAGGTTGAATGAACTTCAGCGCTTTGTAATAACTGTACCTCTAATTCAGTGCTTACTATATATTACACACTTTGTAACAAAAACCACTTCATTTAATCTTCATATTCATGAGGAATTATTATTTTTCAGAAAGTTAAATTTGGTTTGTAGATGTTACCTATCTTGCCTGAGATCACATGGCTGATAACTGTTAGAGCTGTGAATCAGGACCTCTGACTCCAGAAAGTAGTCTACTGATTGCTATGCAATAGAGCCTCCTGACATTTAATGATAAGTCTTCCCTGATCTATTTTTTACTCTAGTGATCTTTGATGTAATTATCCATAAATTTTGAATGTTTATACATTAGAGGTCTTCTAATGCTTAGTGATTAGGAAGCTGTCACTGCTGTTCAGTTGCCAAGTCGCGTCCAGCTCTTTGTGAGCCCCTGGACTGCATGCAGCACGCTAAGTTTCCCTGAATTCACTATCTTCCAGAGTTTTCTCAAACTCATGTCCATTGAGTCGGTGATGCTATCCTCATCCTCTCTTGTCTTCTTCCTCTCTTGCCTTCAGTCTTTCCCAGCATGAGGTCTTTTCCAATGAGTCTGCTCTATCAGGTGGCCAAAGTATTGGAGCTTCAACTTCAGCATCAGTCCTTCCAAAGAATATTCAGGGTTGATTTCCTTTAGGATTGACTTGTATGATCCTCTTGCCATCCAAGGGACTCTCAAGAGTCTTCTCCAGCACCACAGTTCAAAAGCAACAATTCTTCGGCACTCAGGTTTCTTTATGGTCCAACTCCTACATTTGTATATGACTACAGAAAAAACCATAGCTTTGATTATATGGATGTTTGTCAGCAAAATGATATCTCTGTTTTTTAATATGCTGTCTAGGTTTGTCATAGCTTTCCTTCCAAGGAGCAAGCGTCTTAATTTCATGGCTGCAGTCACTGTCCACGGTGATTTTGGAGCCCAATAAAATAAAATCTGGCATTATTTCCAATTTTTCCCCATCTATTTGCCATGAAGTGATGGGACCGGATGCCATGATCTTATTTTTTTGAATGTTGAGCTTTAAGCTAGCTTTTTCACTCTCCTCTTTCATCCTCAACAAGAAGCTCTAGTTCCTCTTCACTTTCTGCCATTAGAGTGGTATCATCTGCACGTCTGAGGTTGTTGATCTCTTTATTGTATTTTCTAGTACTTTGAACCCTATAGGAGCCTTATTCAAAATTATAGAACTCTATAGGACAAAGCACTGAGGTAATTTCAGCTCATACTAAAATTCACATTTTCACTCAGTTGAGAGACATTTTCAAAAAAAAAAAAGGAAAATAGCAATATGGTCAAGTACAAATGTTTGAAAAGCAAAGTAACTGCCTCACAGAACCTGGACTCCAGCACTGCTTCCCTCAGATTAAGTCTTTGGAAGTCCAACCTTAATGCAGTTTGGCAGATATCTCCAATGTCCAAGAGTCAGTTAGGCTTTGGTAATGTCATCCTTTGCTTCTGGGTAATTCCGGTTTATATCCCTGTAATATACCAGATCCTTTGGCTGACATCTTCACACAGTAAATTCCACTCTTCTGATAACAGAATGCAGTGTCTTCATGGCTTTATAAGTGGCCCAATACTCCCAGAGAATCTTTCTTCTCCTCTGACAGACCTCTCCAGTCACAAGAGCTATACTTCCTATTCTGCATCTTCTACTTTCCCAGAAACGCCGGGAGAACAGTGGCCGTCACAATACACAGGTGCAAATACCATAAAGAAAACTGCTTCACTCTCTTTGAGCTGTTTCCTAGACTACAAGTTTAAAATGAGCATATTCTCTCTTTGAATGTGGCAAGATGTGGCTCTGAATCTAGTGACAACCAACTTCAGGCCTTTACTATGATTTGATTATTAGAAACCTGGGAAGAAGCTCCATCAGGCTTAAGACTGGATAAGTCTTGCCCCAAGGAGGCCACAGAAATATAAATTTTTCTTGAGGAGCTCTTAATAACATCATCAAACTATATGGTTAGACTGGGGATTTATCTCAAAAACAAACAACTGCTTGGTTATTGTCCCCTTACATTTCTGGAAACCATATTGCTTGCCTGAAGGTATCAAGGAGATTTGCAGAAGCTCCTCCATGCATTTCAATCATATGTGTCCCCACCAAAGTCAATGTGCTCTGACCTGTAAAGAGCATCAGAACATGACAGCCCATGGGTCTGCAACTGAGATCTCTTATTTTTCTCTCAAAAGAATAGCAACAATAATGAGTCTCCAGATGATATATGCCATCTCTGTTTCTCAAACAAAATAACTCTTTGGATTTGACCATAGCTCCTTGGCTTTCCTGTTGGCTCAGTGGTAAAGAATTCTCCTGCAATGCAGGAGATGCAGGAGATACAGGTTCGATCCCTGGGTCAGGAAGATCCTCTGGAGGAGGGCATGGCAACCCACTCCAGTATTCCGACCTGAAGAATCCCATGGACAGAGAAGTCTAGTGGGCTACAGTCCATAGGGCTGCAAAGAGTTAAAGTTGACTGAAGTAACTTAGCATGCACGCATAGCTCCTTAGCACATTCACAAGATAATTTATTCAATGGCAGATCTTTTCAAAGTGAGTACAAACTGCATATAAAGAACGTCTCTATTACAACTCAACAATTTTTAGATAATCTGGGGGCCTATTGGAAAGAACCTGAAGCACTTCCTTCTCTCTTCTCCTTTCTTCCTCCCCCTCCACAAATATTTAGTGATCTAGTATGTGAAGACATACTGCTCAATGACACTAGCAAGACAAATCTCTGAAATCAAAACATCTGTCCTAATGATTAAAGAAGACTGTTTCCCTTTATCAGTTTAAAATGTCCCCCATCAACTGTTCTGTAAGGGGACCCTAACTACACTTGAAGGACAAAGTAGAAATATGAGAAAATTATGTACTATTGTAATAAGCAATAGCAGGGAGGCGACTTGATACATATGCTTTCCAGACAGGCTTGGCTTGAGATGCCTTTTTATTCAAAGTTCTCAGGGGCCGTGAGAAAGTTAGCCTATCTTTTTAAGTTTAAAATGAGAAAATTAAGACCTACGATAGAGAACTATTGGAAAGAATAAACTTAAATGATGAAGGTAAACACGCTGGCAAATAATAGACACTCAATGGATATTAGTTACCCTCTCATCTCATTACCTATTTCAGTGGGAAAATTCATTTTGTCTTTATTAGCAAATGGACAGCTAAAGATAATGTCCTCTCTTTTTGATTTCAATTATTTGGAGGAAACCTAAATGTCTTACAGAATCTGCTTTCTTCATAATCTTTTCTGAAATCAAATACATTCTGGACATTCTTCTCTTTTCTAAAATGCCACTGAAACAACTTCCAGTGGTTACATTAAGGGAAAATGCCTCTACCCAACTTCCAGTGCCTCTACCAAACCTACCCAGAGCTATTCATTTTGTTTCTTATAGTTACCTTACATATTCACTTTTATTAGAGAGTAATGTCTACTTATTACAAGGTCATTTTAACAGAAATCTACTTTTACTTTTAACACTATTCAAGTAGCTACAAGAAATTATACTTTCAGCCTGCTCAATGCCTACAGCTGCAGCAACCCACTAAAACTCATTTTAACACACAAGCATTTCTTGTTCAGTACTCAAGTTTCCTGTTCACTGAACACACCAATTCAATACTGACTTCTTGTTATTCTTCAGTTTGTTTGGCAACTAGGAATTTGTTAGATTTCCTTCCTTTGACATGCTTGGTTTATTTTCTTCTAGTCTTTTCACTCTATGTGCAGACTTCTTGCCTAATCCTTATTTGAGCAAGAATCTTAACAACCAAAGCACAAATTTCCTCTTTACCCTTACAGTAATTTCACAAAGAAATTAAAATTCAATTTTTATGGCAAAATCTTACTTTGCCCTATTTTGTGTCTCATGAAGTAAGCTTTGTCCGAACCCAATGACGGGCAACAAAATACTTTTAAGCATCAACCAGGTGACTTTAATTTGTTCTTTCAACACACATTTATGAAGCTTCTGCTATGTGAGTCTAGTGCTCCAGAAGAGCCAAAGATGCATCAAACTGGGATTTGTGACCTCAAGAAACTTTTGAACTATTACAGGATTCACGATGTGAAGAGATAATAACTATGATGTACTGCAGCTATTGATTAGTGCTGTTAGAGAGAAATAATAGTAACAATGACAATAGTTAATTTCTAAGTGCTTACTACATACTCTAAAGCATTACATTAAGTGTTTTATATGCATTATCCCCTCAGTCTTCACAAAAGTCTTTTCAGATTGGTCCTTTTATTATTCCTATTTTACAAATAGGAATTAGAGCTTTCTCAGAGCAAGGAAATTTCCTTGCCAATGTCATATAGCTGGGAGGTGATAAGACCACGATTTGCCTTCAGTGTTTAAAAAAAAAAAAAAAGACAACCTATGAACAGAGATCTCAAAAGGTTTAAAGAGGAAGAGATGAGGAACAACTGAGAAGTACTCCCATAATTCCGGGAAAATGTCATGTAGCAAACAGGCCAAACGAGTGAGTTTTGAAGGACACAAAGAGTTTTAACAAGAAAAGGAGTAAACATGGAAAGAAACATTCCACATGGACAGAGCCTGGGTGCAAAAGACACAAGGTGAGGTGCAGTAGGGCCGGAAGGGACTGAGTTGCTATAGCTGGTGGCTGAGAGGGAAGAGTAAGGAACAGCGTGAGCAGGGTCAGGAAAACAGCATGATTGCATCAGGCGGACGATAAAGAGCCACTTCCCCTGTGCAATACAAAGTGGGACCACAGAATTAGAGTTGATTTTAGGGAAACTAATAGCAGTATGCAGCTGAGGAGAGAATAACTTTCCTTGACACAGGGGGAGTCCTATGTTAGCTAGCTAGCCTCCCTCTCTCTCCTTAATCCCTCTTTCTTCCTTTCATTCTTCTCCTTTTAAATTGGTGTTAGATTGTTACTGAGAGTTGAAAAAAAAAAGTGTCGGTGAAACACTGAGTTGAAACAAAGGGATACAGAAGAGGAAGGGGAGGAGGGGTAGTGGAAGGGGAAGAAAGCAAACAGAGGCTGAGGCTTCTGACCTGCCAAGCACCGCCTTGGGTGATGCGTAGGCACAGCATGAGGAAGTACTGCCAGGACACAGAAGGAAGAGCTGGAAAGTCAAGCCCCAGATCACAAGATTCGAGGCCCTTTCAGGCAGCAGCTGTGTCATTCATTTTACGTGTCCCAGTTCCTACACTCTTGCGGAATGAAGCTGTGTTGAAAGAGGGCCTACCATAACACGAACAGAGTGATGCAGGGAGCGGGGCAGGCTTAGACACAGCACTAATGCGCCCCACAGTGAATCCATTTTTGAGCCATGAGGAATAAAGGCATTAAAAATAGCTTAGGTTTCAAATCTGGATGACCAGGAAGATGGTGGTGAGATGAATAGAACTGAGAAAGCATCTTAATTTTAGGGATTTTGTTACTTTTGTTCTCGTTTTAGTTTGGTTTGATTTGGTTTTTATGGAAAAGAAGAAAATAGAATTAAGAAGTCAAATATAAAAGCACAGATCATATTAGAAGTTTGAATTTACTTTACTGATGGTGACAAGAAACCAAGAAAACATTCCCCAACCAAAATCTGCCTCATAGATAACCCCTAGATGCTACAGCCTTGGGTCTAATCCATCAATTGCCCCAACATCTGACACAATGACTGGCACATCGCTGATCTCCAGTGAGTATTTGTTAAGGAGTTAATCAATCACTATAAAGTATGTCTCTAACATGCAAAACATTCAGTGGCCTCCTAATGCAAAATAGTCAAGGTACGTATTCTGCAGTGACACCTCTGCCCACCTCCTGCTTTCTTTTCCATTCTCCTCAATAGTCATGCTGCTTTCTCTTAAAACACCTGCCCCATTCTCATTCCCTTACTCCTGGCACATAACCTTCCCAACAACTTCACAGAAAACATCCAGGTCATCAGGAAAGAACATCCTCAGATTTCCCACCCACAGGTGAATCTATAGCTAAGTGTATCCCCTAGGTCTTTCTTCCTCTCAAACTGGGAATCTAGGAGTCACCACAGACGTCTCTGTGGGCTTCCAGGTGGTACTAGTGGTAAAGAACCCACCTGTCAAAGCAGGTAGACTTATGAGACACAGGTTTGATCCCCGGGTTGGGAAGATTTCCTGGAGGAGGGCATGGTGACCCACTCCAGTATTTTTGCCTGGAGAAACAGAGGAGCCTGGCAGGCTGCAGTCGACAGAGTTACACTCAAGTGACGTAGCACACACCCATAGACCTCTCTGCCCTTCATCCCAACCACTACATCCAAGGGCCAACTCATCCAGATTCTACTTCCTTGGCCATTTGCAACTTTATCCCTAGCCATCAAGACACCACTTACTCATCAAGACTTTCATTATGACACTTTGCTATCACCAAGCCGCATCATTTACAACTCCCCCATGGCGCCCATTTATTAATGATGACATCGATTGAGACTCTACTAACGGCCAAAGATCATACCAGCCAATCATCCGGGTTCTTTGTCTCAAAGGCTCTTTCCCACTTTCTTTGTCTAACTCTCCTACTCACCTTCCACTCAGATCAAACAAAACTTCCTTCTTCAGAAAACCTTTCTTAAAACTTCCTCAGCCTAATTTAGTTGAGCCCCTTAGGACATGCTTAATTACATCACAGCATTTAAAAGCCACAGTGGGAGTATTAAGAGTAAGGACTTTGAAAGTCAGGTTGCCTCAGTTCAGATCCTGGCTCTGCTTTTTACCAGTTGTCAGATCTGACATAAATTACTTAATCTCTTTACATCACAGTTTCCTCCTCTGTTAAATGGACCTAACAACAGTACAAGTAATATGTCCACCAGGATCTGGGGTGTGTGTGTTTGTTGTTTAGTTGTATCTGACTCTTTGTGACCCTATAGCCCTCGGTCTCCAGCAGGATATGCGGTATCTCCAGCGGGATCTGGATTAGTACTCAGTATTCAAATATTTCTGTAGTAAAGGTATGACTGTTCATATCAAATTGGATAAAGATGAGAAAATAACAGGAGTGAGATCAATTCCGCTGCTAAATGAATTCAAAAATAAAAACAGTCATTGTTCAGAGCCCTCTGTGACATTCTGGAGTTCAGAACTGTAGATAGGGGGTTGTGGATCAGTATGTTCTTCAGAGTTAACTGAGGTAATGAATGAAACAATCCAGTGCAGGAAAATGTTTCATAAATTAGCATGAGCTTAACCCTTATCACACCGTCAGGGATTTTTCTTTGATAATTCTTTTACCCATCTCCCATGAATCAGTATATTCCCTGAGACAGCAAATTTTTTATAACAGATCTTTGAATCCTCTGTTCTTGCCATAACATCTGACATATTTTAGGTGTTTGGTAAACATGGATTCAAATATTGAAATAAGTATTTGGCTTCAATCTATACAAAATCACTCTTTTCAATTTCTCAGACTAGTTCACATTGGGTACTTTACATTTTACATTTTACTCATTCCAAATCCATGTAACATGCTTGGGATTTATCATTTCGAGTAGTACCTATGTATTGCTTAAGAGATCATGATGCTTAATTTCACCAAGACAAAGGTTCAAGCTTGGTGCTCCTCCATTTTAATATCAGTGCTGCCTCTAAATTAGGAAAGAGGCATTTCCCCCCCCACCCCATTTGTTAAGATTTATTTGAAAGAAAAAGATGTTCACTAAGCTAGGGAAGACTTCTAATGGAGAAAAAGATCATCTCCATCTAACACCATGTGATTTATTCTTTCATTTAAAGTTCTAAGGACTGCTCTGCTTTAATGCCTACAAAAAATAGTAAGAATAGAGAGTATATTCAACCAACTGAATCAGAAAAAGTATCTCGAAAAATGCAACATAAAAGGGGACTTTTGAAATATAAAATTACCTATGGAAAAAAACCAACCAACCAAAACAACCTAGACAAGCCTTCCCAATGTTCTTCAGATTCCCATACTTGGATCAGTCATAATATTCTGACCTTTTATCGTTCAAAGTACAGAAAGTAAAATGATCCTCAAATATTAAAGGGTTGGGACTATGGGACAAAGGAAATCATTGACCTTTTCACTTGTAAGCTTACTTTTCAAAATGAGCTTCATTACAAACTTCATCTCTCTTAGAGAAAGTTACTTGAGTCTTTACTAGAGCAAAATACAAGATATAAGAGTCTTTTAGATTCCAAAGGATTTAACATATATATATTTCTTCAGTATACTTGATTAAACATAAGATATATATATATAAGTATTTTTGATATACTTTTATCTCACACTTCTCTATATATTCTGTACTTCATAGTATATAGCTACCTCTGACATGCTTGAGCTGATATATGTTTATTTTTTTTAGTATTTATAATTGCAATAATATTTATTGATACTACAAATAAGTTCTAATATGCTTCAGTTCAGTCGCTCAGTTGTGTCTGACACTCTGCGACCCCATGAATCGCAGCATGCCAGGCCTCCCTGTCCATCACCAACTCCCAAAGTTTACCCAAACTCATGTCCAACAAGTCAGTGATGCCATCCAGCCATCTCATCCTCTGTCATCCCCTTCTCCTCCTGCCCCAATCCCTCCCAGCATCAGAGTCTTTTTCAATGAGTCAACTTTTCGTATGAGGTGGCCAAAGTATTGGAGTTTCAGCTTTAGCATCATTCCTTCCAATGAACACCCAGGACTGATCTCCTTCAGAATGGACTGGTTGGATCTCCTTGCAGTCCAAGGGGCTCTAAAGAGTCTTCTCCAACATCACAGTTCAAAAGCATAAATTCTTCTGCACTCAGCCCTCTTCACNTTCCTTCCAATGAACACCCAGGACTGATCTCCTTCAGAATGGACTGGTTGGATCTCCTTGCAGTCCAAGGGGCTCTAAAGAGTCTTCTCCAACACCACAGTTCAAAAGCATAAATTCTTCTGCACTCAGCCCTCTTCACAGTCCAACCCTCACATCCCTACATGACCACTGAAAAAACCATAGCCTTGACTAGACAGACCTCTGTTGGCAAAGTAATGTCTCTGCTTTTTAATATGTTATCTAGGTTGGTCATAAATTTCCCTCCAAGGAGTAAGCGTCTTTTAATTTCATGGCTGCAGTCACCACCTGTAGTGATTTTGGAGCCCCCCAAAATAAAGTCTGACACTGTTCCCCCATCTCATCTAATATGCTTAAGAGTTGTAATTGTTATAAGATGATTAAGGCAGAATACCTGTTTCCAAAATATTTATTGCTGTGGTTTGCCCATAAGACAATACACATAAGTGTATTTCTTTATATGTGTGCAGTATATCTATGAATATATTTTGTATGAGTGTATGTATATACATTTTATGTCTGAATGCATATAATTTGTATGTACAAGGTATAGAGAGAAGACAGAGAGGAAGTTGTCAACTAATTTATACCCATGTTTTTTTAGTTCTTAAGAGGCAGGAATCACAGCAGCAGTATACCAAGATCTTTTTTCTGTCATTTAGAAACCATTTCTTAAATCCAAAAAGGATTTTATCTCCTGATAATATGGTTAGAGTGCCTCTTATTTTTATATTATATTCTTTTCAAGAATTTGAAATGGCTTTCATTCAAAACCTCATTCTGAATCACTCACTTTTACTTGATGAGTTTCCTTCAAATGTAGCAGTTCTTCTCTCACTGTTTCTCACAGAGGGGAGCTCTTGCTCCTAAGAATCTCTGAAACTGTACTTAACTCTGTAACTGGAGTTGGAGAAAGATTTTAACCTGCCATTCCATCACTCATATTCCCCAAATAGCATATTCAGG
This sequence comes from Oreotragus oreotragus, assembly GCA_006410675.1. Lineage (NCBI taxonomy): Eukaryota > Metazoa > Chordata > Mammalia > Artiodactyla > Bovidae > Oreotragus > Oreotragus oreotragus. The sequence continues at coordinate 522,842 of SJYX01015025.1, read as the reverse complement.
TCAGGAAGCAACAGTTAGAATTGGACATGGAACAACAGACTTGGTTCCAAATAGGAAAAGGAGTATGTTAAGGCTGTATATTGTCATCCTGCTTATTTAACTTATATGCAGAGTACATCATGAGAAACACTGGGCTGGAAGAAGCACAAGCTGGAATCAAGATTTCCAGGAGAAATATCAATAACCTCAGATATGCAAATGACACCACCCTTATGGCAGAAAGTGAAGAACTAAAGAGCCTCTTGATGAAAGTGAAAGAAGAGAGTGAAATAGTCGGGTTAAAACTGAACATTCAGAAAACTAAGATCATGGCATCTGGTCCCATCAATTCATGGCAAATAGATGGGGAAACAAAGGAAACAGTGTCTGACTTTATTTGTTGGGGCTCCAAAATAACTGCAGATGGTGATTGCAGCCATGAAATTAAAAGACGCTTACTCCTTGGAAGAAAAGTTGAAGGTAGGAGGAGAAGGGGATGACAGAGGATGAGATGGTTGGATAGCATCACCGATTCAATGGACATGAGTTTGAGTAAACTCCAGGTTTGGCAATGGACAGGGAGGCTTGGTGTGCTGCAGTCCATGGGGTTGCAAAGAGTCGGGGCACAACTGAGCGACTGAACTTAACTGAATAGTATATGGCCCTCTTCAANACAGAGGATGAGATGGTTGGATAGCATCACCGATTCAATGGACATGAGTTTGAGTAAACTCCAGGTTTGGCAATGGACAGGGAGGCTTGGTGTGCTGCAGTCCATGGGGTTGCAAAGAGTCGGGGCACAACTGAGCGACTGAACTTAACTGAATAGTATATGGCCCTCTTCAACAAGGTCTTCCCTTCGCCTTTCACCCTTCGTGGATCCGCAGTCCTTTTGGCTTCCAGGGTCCCAATCAGAATTGTTTGAATGTGAACAGAAATCAGATCTCCAAAGCAGATGAACAGCTGAATAACTAGTGCGACTGGATCCTGATCCTAACTTTCTTTTCCTTCCCTTCTGGTTTCACTACCTGCCTTCTTACTTCTTGGCTTCTTGCCTTTCTTCCTCAGTGTGAGCTTTATTTCCATTCTTCCTTCTCCAATTTAATCATCCTTTATTTTTTCATTCTTCTGCAGTATCAATTAAATTTTTTTTAACGGATAACTTATAGCAATCTTCTCCCTGACTGCAAGCGTGTTTTAATTACAATCAACAATGTCCTGCTCTGGGGAAACCATGTGCTGTTCGTATTTGCACGTTTTACTCTCCCCTCCTCTAATTACACCAAGGTCCCCTCATCACAGCCTTTCCTCCCCTCCTTTTCTGTGGGCTCAGATCGAATACAACTGGCAAGTAAGTATATTTAAAACCTCACTCTTTTAGTGCTACCTGAACATAGTCCATGTATCTTTAATTGAATGACAAGATCCATTTGCTCATTCAAAATGTCCCTTTAAGACAGACAAATTGAGACAAAAGGAGGAAGGCCAGAAGGCAAAATGGGAAATGCTTGCAAGTTACCCAAGAACAGCTGGCTCAAGGAGCCTCTTGGGCCGTGATGGCAGATTGACCCAGTGGACTGTGACTTAATTTTCCACTGGCCAGTTCTGCTTTCATCCTCTAATCTGTCCTCTGCATTATCCAGTCTCAACCAAGACAAAATGATAAACTGAATGTTATGGACTGGAAATCTGGATCTTCCCAAAACTCATTTGTTGAAGTCTAAACCCCAAAGTGATGGTATTTGGAAGTAGAGCTTTAGGGGGTGATTAGATGATGAGGATGGAGCCCTAATGAATAGGATGAGTGCCCTTATAAGAGAGACTCCAAAAAACTCTCATGCCCTTTCTGTCATCTGAGGACACAAGGAGAAGACTGTCATTTATAAATCAGGAAGCAGGCTGACAGCAAAGAAGGAACCTGCCAGTACCCTGATCTTGAGCTTCCTAGTCTCCAGAACTGTAAATAAATGCTTGTTGTTTAAACCACCCAGGCTGTAGTGTTTTTGTTATAACAGCTTGAAGGGACTAAGCCACTAAATCAAAATTATTATTTTTAAAAGTCCCAGAGCTAGGAAAAAGTAAAATGATGGTATCATGTTTGGAAACCTATGAGAAATAGAATTCTCTAGAAGAGGAGACAGAAATCCTTAGCTATACATATTTGTGAGTAACTGAATGTTAGGAAATGTATAATATGATGTTAATTACAGGTTTATTTTAGGAACAGGAAGGTAGATGTGCAGAGATTGAGCTGTTCTTATTCTTTAAATTTCCATTTCCTTCGCCACTAACTCATCACTTTCATGGCTCAGCATCTTTGCCTAACCTGTTTCCTTAGCTTGCTGTACTTTCCTGTATTATAGGATTGAACTGCAGTTGTCTATGTACAGATCATTTTTCACTTCTAGGTTAAGATCTCCTTAGTGACAAGGAAGATGTGTTCTGTTTTTATATACAACTGACAAAACAGATAGTTTGGAAGGGGAGTTAGTCCTGCCATAATGGGCATTAATCAATTTCCCAGCCATTGCTGAACATTTAAGTAATGACAGAATGCAGGTATGAATGTAAACACAGCTTTAAAAGAGATTCTTAGCTCCCTGCTGCTGCTGCTGCTGCTGCTGCTGCTGCTGCTAAGTTGCTTCAGTCGCGTCTGACTGTGCGACCCCATAGACGGCAGCCCACCAGGCTCCCCCGTCCCTGGGATTCTCCAGGGAAGAACACTGGAGTGGGTTGCCATTTCTTTCTCCAATGCATGAAAATGAAGTCACTCAGTCGTGTCTGACTCTTAGCGACCCCATGGACTGCGGCCTACCAGGTTCCTCCATTCATGGGATTTTCCAGGCAAGAGCACTGGAGTGGAGTGCCATTGCCTTCTCCGTCTTAGCTCCCTAGTCAAGCATATTATCACCAGCAAACTTTCTGTAGGTATTCCTGCTAATTTCCGAGTGCTTGGTGGAATATTTGACTAGAACTTAATGCTCTATCTATGTTTGTTGATCGAATGTTTTCATGCATTAAAAAAATCAGTTTGGCATGATACACCAACAGAAGAAAAAAATCCATTTAGGATACATCCTGAATACGTGCAGGATTTTCCTCATGTCTGATTAGAAATATGCACCTTAACTCTCCCAATTCAACTTTTCTAGAGAAAGATACCTGGGAAAGTGTTCACTATTATTTGTTTAATCAAATCTTATAATACACTATCAAGATCCCCAAATCTTTCCTGAATTAGGCTGAAAACTAAACATGCCGGCATAAATGAAGTTAGCATTTTTCTTCTTTTGTGATTATTCCTGCCAGTTCTACACTATCTAAGGTAAAATGAAACTCAAAGGTAATCTTAAAAAAAATCGAAAGATATTAAGAGTCCTGTGATCATGAGTCTTCTCTGATATCTCTACAAAAATTTATCCCCATAAATCTGAAATCACGTTATTTTTTAAAGTGATGATTTACATATCAGTGGGGACCTCCTAGGTGGCACTAGTAGTAAAGAACGTGCCTGCCAATGCAGGGGACATAAAAGACATGAGTTTGATTCCAGGATCAGGAAGATCCCTTGGAGGAGGGCATGGCAACCCACTTCAGTATTCTTGCTTGAAGAATCCCATGCACAGAGGAGCCTGGTGGGCTACAGTCCACAGGGTTGCAAAGAGCTGGACACAACTGAAGCGACAACATGCACACATATTTCAGTATATTTGAGCGTCTGCTGTTAAAATGCAGATATTTCCACCAGAAGCCTTATTTCATAAGGCAGGCAGAAAAAATTCTCTCAAAACTTATGATGTCCACAACATCCTGCTCTTAAGCTTTCCCTGGATTCACTTTGACTTTATTCATTCCGAACAAAATCCAAAGTCTTTGCCATAGCCGCAGCACACCCCAGTGAAATCATTTTCTACTTCTTTCCTCCTCCCGGCCACACTGGCTTCTCTCTGCTCCTGGAACACAAAAAACATCTTGCTGTTTCTTCCTCTTGAGTTGCTCTTAACCCACAGCCTATCAGGGCTTAGTCACTGAATTCAGGCCTCTACTCAGAGGGGGCCTCCTCAGAGAGGCTCTGTCTCACACCTTTGTTTACTTGGATTCCTTCTTCACAATACCTGCTTTTATCTGATGTTAAACTGTCTGAAATTATTTGTTTATGTGTTTATGGTCTGTCTTCCTCATTCATCATTACAATACAAGTTTCATAAGGGCAGCAACCCTAATATGTTCACTGGTATATCTACAACAACTGAAAGATAATTCATTCTCAGTAGAAACAGAGGGTTTTAAAAGGGAAATTGGACCTTAGAGAGTGCATCCTTCACCAAAATTTTTATCGAGCACAGGAAGAAACTGAGGCTCAAGAGGATTAAATGGCTTATCGAAGGTCACAGTTAATAAGCAGCAGAATTGAGTCTGAGTTATATTTATTTTCAGTCCAACAGCCTTTGACTGTAAGAAACAAAAAGGAAGAAGAGGAATGCCTAGATCGACTTTCAACTTTACAGAGATTTATAATTTTTGTTTTCTAGAACAGCCTCTCTATAAAAACTGTAATAGATTTTAAAGGAAAACAAAAATAAAGCGAGATTAGATTTTAATCTCGCTTTATTTTTGTTTTCCTTTCATTCTCCAAGAGTGAGTCCTAGTGTGATTTTGCAAATCCCAGAGCGTGAAAGCTAACAGGGTGTGACAGCTGGTATGTCCCCTGCTCGTCACATTCAGTGGTCTGTGACAGGGTAAATGACACAGTTACCTGCTGTAATTACTGCTGCTGACAATACAGTCTCCCCGGTGAATGCTTTATGAAATTCAGAACTGCTTTCCCCGTCAATTCAATAAAAACCTTTGCCTACAGATTTTGGGCAGTATTTTGTTAAATAAATGTTTAAAATTAAAATCTAAATCTAAATGGACGTTTATTACTTCACATAATTCAAATATTGTGTATTCATTTTGCTTTAATCTAATCTTTGCACTTAAATGCAAATCTTTGTAACAAAGTTTTGCTTTAAATCAAGACTGTGTTCTCAAAGGTTAAAAAGATACATAGAACACTTCACAAAAAAGCAGATGTATGAAAAAAGTCAGGAGAACTGAATTTTAAAAAATCCACCAAAATCCTGATCTAGAGAAGTCTGATATACACCAAATGTGTTACTTCTTTCATTTCAGCTATAAAGACACTTGAGAATACATACAGAAACAAACAATTGTAAAGGTTGACTGCTCTGAGTTTGACTGCCAGCCAAAATCCTTCACAAATTACAGGCAGGCTGTCAGAATAAAAAATAAAAATGCACAGATACATACTTACCTGCAGATATAACTTGTTTTCCTTCACCTTTTTAAAGTACTATTGCCAAATTCCCATTCTATGACTGTGATTAACAGATTGAATAGCTTAACAGATAGTATAAAAACCAGCCCACTTAGGAGAAAGTTGTACAAACTCTTTTTGCAAATACATTCAGGGAATACACTTTTTTCCCCTCTGGGTAACACCAATATGTTAACAGAAGTATATGAGTAAACAGATGACTTTGATTTTGCAAATAAGTGATTCCTGTTTTAATGATGCAATATACTCCTGGAAACCATACCAGAAGACCAATTATCATTAAGTGGAACTAATTGTGTCCTTATCGGGTTCACATGTTCCAACATAGTTTGGCATCATCAGCAGAAACTGATGAATAAATGGGTGAGGAGGTCAAGAGTAAAGGACTTACAGTTGATAATCAGTGTTGAATGCACCCAGCAGTGAAACACAATGATGAGAAAACAGGACTGATATGGAATTCAAGTACACAGTGATTATTCCACAGTGACACAAAAGAATTGGACCCATTTTAACTTTTAAATTTTATATCCTTTGCTTTTTTGTAACAAAATGAGGATAAGTGCTATCCAAACAAAGACAGAAATGCTATATGAATGTGAAGAAGGAACAGTTAATATAAGGATACAAATTTCCACATACACCTTGTATCTCAATGCACTAAGAGCAGAAAAACTGTACGTTTCAAGATAACAACACATAGACTTTCCTGGTGGCTCAGATGGTAGGTAAAGAATCTGCCTGCAATGCAGGAGACCTGGGTTTGATCCTTGGGTCAGAAAGATTCCCTGGAGAAGGGAATTCTTCTTAGAAGGCTACCCACTCTAGTATTCTTGCTGGAGAATTCCATGGAGAGAGGAGCCTGGTGGGCTGCAGTCCATGGAATCAGGCACAACTGAGCAACTATCATCTATGACAATGCTAGCTAATCATACAATGGCATTTAATATCATTTTTGAAAATGGAAGCAACGGTAAATCAGTAAACCCTCTCTTAGCTTTTCAGACTTTGCAGATTTACAGTGATCGCTGAAGAAGTGTAGCATACCCACCACTTTATAAGACTTCATACATAGAAAGTGTTAACCACTTAGCTACTTGCAATGTGACACAATCCGGGTCAAAATGTGGCGCTCATGCAGCTGAGATGGAGATAATTAAGTCTGTCCCTTCAACCTCCAGTCCCACTGGCTCTGTCTAGCTCTCCCAGCCTCGAGCCTGCCCTGTTATCGGTCACCACTTTGTTGCGGGCTATTTGGACCTGACTTTTCCATCTGTAGTGTTTTCCCCCAGGTTCTTCCTCTCTCACGACCCTACTTGAACGCAGAGTCTGAGCAGGTCCCCAGTGCTGGTTTCTGTAGCATTTGTACATACCAAATATTTGATACTATTCATCCACTTGCTCGTTTACTAGTCTCCTATCCCTAAAGACGATGAAGTCAGTGAGCACAGGAATTGTGTGATTAGCATTGCACCCATACAGAGGAGACTCTCAAAGATGATGGATCCATATGTCCTTCAGATTAAAGGACTTCTTTCCTTCTGTAAGCCTTTTATCACACTTCATAACTTTAAATTTGAAAACTAGAGCCTCTACCTGAAATATTGGCAACTGCTGTGGCAGAGAGAAGAGACATGGAGAACCCACATACTGGCCCTTAAAGCTCCTGCTTAGAAGGTATGAATGAATGCATTTTTGAGATAACAAACAGAGACCTTCGCCTCACCCTGCTGGCTCCTCACCCTCTGGGAGGAATATGGGGCCCTGCTCGCCACGACCAGAGAAAAGCCTGCACCGCAACTAGAGAGTCGGCCCTGCTCGCCACGACTAGAGAAAAGCCTGCACAGCAACGAAAACCCAGCACAGCCAAATAAGCCGAGGAGCCCGCGTGGGGAGCCGCAGACACAGCCAAGAAAAGAAGGCCCCTGTGACTCCAGTCTTCAGAAACTCACCTGAGAGGGTGGCTCTTGAGAGAGAGAAGGGCCAGAGTGTCCCTCCTGAGACAGGGGACAGTCTGCCTGGAAACACGTCTCTTCTCTGCTCTCGATCCCGGCGGGAGCGACTCAGTCATTAATCAACCCGGCGGATAAGCCTGATGTGGTGACACTCAGGTCCAGCCCACGCAGCGGCTCTATACTGTGGGCCTGCCTCCTAAGGGGTGGGTCCCCCTCTGCCGGAGGCACCGAGCTGCTCAAGTTCAGAGGGCTCTTCCAGCAGTGAGGACACAGGAGCAAGCAGAGGTCTTTGGATGCTTCCTGGGCCTGCCAGGTGATTCTGATACACACCTTGGGCTTAAGACAGCTGGCTTAATTACTAAATATTTCCATCAGGTGGAGGCAGACTCTACTAGTCTGAAAGTTATGGCAGTGAGACAGGCGTGAAGCTGGAATGTGGATGTAGGTTTTTTGGCTAGTGAACTGAGCTGCTGAGTTGTGACAACAGCTAACCCTACCTGCAGCA
>SJYX01015025.1:454999-510216 GCA_006410675.1 Oreotragus oreotragus | reverse complement strand
AGGCTGGGGGCGGGGGCGGGGGGAGGAGCGGGGGGGAGGGTGGGGGGGGGGGGGTGGGGGGGTGGGGGTTCATGTTTGGGAGTTCAAATAAAAATTTAGGAAAAAAAGAAAACTAGTAGATATGCATTGAGGGATAAGCCTAACAGCTTCTCTCTTCAATGCAGAATAATTGTATATTCGGTTTTTATTTGAATGCAGTCACATTTCAAGAGATATGATATATAAAGTGTATCCAAATTTGGGTAAAAAGGAATCCAATAATATAATTTCATTCTACTTATTAATGCTACTTCTGAATGACAACTATTTCTATACAAATGGCCTAAACAGCCACTTTCAAATTGAAATATGAAAGGGTATAATTTCTGTTCCAGCATATTAAGAGTACACTACAAAAGAAAAATATTGAGTTAGCAGAGTTAAATGTATCTGCAAAAAAAGTCACTTGAAAACCACCTCAGGAGAATATTTTTAAGTTTATTGAAAATATTTTTTTCCTATTTATATGATGGTCTAGTCAATAGAAGTATTTACAACCAGGTTCAGTTTCAGAGGATTAAAACATGAAGTCCCACTAATGAAATTTTGTTCTTAGCAATAGAACACAGGGTTGTATTGACTCTGTAGTAATGAATTAGAGGCAAAAGCATCTCAAAGATATCAGAGGCAAGTTGATTTGGAAATGTGCAGGATGTTATCTTCATCAGTTTAGTTCAGTCACTCAATTGTGCCTGACTCGTAGCGACCCAATGTGAGTGCAGCACGCCAGGCCTTCCAGTCCATCACCAATTCCCACAGTTACTCAAACTTCTGTCCATCAAGTCTGATACCATCCAACCATCTCATCCTCTGTCGTCCCCTTCTCCTCCTGCCTTCAATCTTTCCCAGCATCAGGGTCTTTTCAGATGAGTTAGTTCTTCTCATCAAGTGGCCAAAGTACTGGGGTTTCAGCTTCAGAATCAGTCCTTCCAATGAATATTCAGGACTGATTTCCTTTTGGATTGACTGGTTGGATCTCCTTGCAGTCCAAGGGACTCTCAAGAGTTCTCCACCCCACAGTTCAAAAGCATCAATTCTTCAGCTCTCAGCTTTCTTTCTCAGTTGGTTTTCAAGCCCAACTCTCATGTCCATACATGATTACTGGAAAAGCCACAGCTTTGGCTAGACAGATCTTTGTTGGCAAAGTAATGTCTCTGCTTTTTAATATGCAGTCTAGGTACGTTGTAACTTTTGCCCTGAGGAGCAAGCATCTTTTAATTTTGTGTCTGACATCACCATCTGCAGTGGTTTTGGAACCCCAAAAAATAAAGTCTCTCAGTGTTTCCACTGTTTCCCCATTTATTTCCCATGAAGGGATGGGGCCGGATGCCATGATCTTATTTTTCTGAATGTTGAGCTTTAAGTCAACTTTTTCACTCTGCTCTTTCACTTTCATCAAGAGGCTCTTTAGTTCCTCTTCGCTTTCTACCATTATGGTGGTGTCATCTGCATAGATATTTCTCCCGGAAATCTTGATTCCAGCTTGTGCTTCCTCCAGCCCATCATTTCTCATGATGTACTCTGCATATAAGTTAAATAAGCAGGGTGACAATATACAGCCTTGATATACTCCTTTCCCGATGTGGAACCAGTCTGTTGTTCCATGTCCAGTACTAACTGATGCTTCTTGACCTGCATACAGATTTCTCAGGAAGCAGGTCAGGTGGTCTGGTATTTCCATCTCTTTCAGAATTTTCTGCCGTTTGCTGTGATCCACACAGTCAAAGGCTTTGACATAGTCAATAACGCAGAGGTCGATGTTTTTCTGGAAATCTCTTGGTTTTTCAATAATCCATTTGATGTTGGCAATTTGATCTCTGGTTCCTTTGCCTTTTCTAAATCCAGTTTGACTATCAGGAAGTTCATGATTTGTGTACTGTTGAAGACTTTCTTGGAGAATTTTGAGCATTACTTTGCTAGCGTGTGAGATGAGTGTGTAGTAGTCTGAACATTCTTTGGCATTGCCTTTCTTAGGAATTGGAATGCCCTATGGCCACTACTGAGTTTTCCTAATTTGCTCACATATTGAGTGCAGCACTTTCACAAAATCATCTTGTAGGTTTTGAAATAGCTCAACTGGAATTCCATCACCTCCACTAGCTTTGTTCGTAGTGATGTTTCCTAAGGCCCACTTGACTTCATATTCCAGGATGTCTGGCTCTAGGTGAGTGATCAAACCATCATGATTATCTGGGTCATGAAGATCTTATTTGTATAGTTCTTCTGTGTGTTCTTGCCACCTCTTCTTAATATCTTCTGCCTCTGTTAGGTCCATACCATTTCTGTTCTTTATTTTGCCCATCTTTGCATGAAAAATTCCCTTGGTATCTCTAAATTTCTTGAAGAGATTTCTAGTCTTTCCCATTCTATTGTTTTCCTCTATTTCTTTGCACTGATCATGGAGGAAGGCTTCCTTATTTCTCCTTGCTGGTCTTTGGAACTCTGCATTCAAATGGATATATCTTTCCTTTTCTCCCTTGCCTTTCATTTCACTTCTTTTCATAGCTGTATGTAAGGCCTCCTCAGACAACCACTTTGCCTTTTTGCATTTCTTTTCCTTGGAGATGGTCTTGATCACTGCCTCATGTACTATGTCAGGAACCTCCATCCATAGTTCTTCAGGCACTCTTTCTATCAGATCTAATCCCTTGAATCTATTTGTCACCTTCATAGTCATATATTAATACAAGGTGTTCATGGATGAACTTCACATTTCAGAGATGAATTGGACATATGCAATGAAATAATACATCGGTGACTCTCTTTGGCACTTCTCAGTTAAAATGTTATTTTCCTCACTCACTATGAATATCACGGTAACTGAACCAAAATGCAGACTGAAAGTATTAGCAAATCACTTTTCCCAGACTCCATCATCAACTACAGAAGCTTGCTTGTATTATTACTTTTGCCAACACTGTCATAAATTTTCATTAACAATGCCATTGTTATTTTCAAACCTAGATATATACATAGAAGGTTTCAGAATATGTTTACTCTAGAGATGTCTTTATCTGCCTTTTTCTTTCTGAAAAGATTCCCATAAATAGTATTGTGTAACTAAAAAGAGAGGGCTTCCCTGGTGGCTCAAATGGTAAAGACTCAGCTTGCAATGCAGAAGACCTGAGTTCAGTCCTGAGGTTGGGAAGATCTCCTGGAGGAGGGCATGGCAACCCACTCCAGTATTCTTGTCTGTAGAATTCCCATGGATAGAGGATCCTGGCAGGCTATAATCCATGGGATCACAAAGAGTTGGACACGACTGAATGGCTAAACATATACAACACTAAAAAGAGGATCATTTAAAGAATAACATTGTGGTTACATGTTGTAATCAATAGTGAAGCACTCACTATTTCTTGTTGCATATACTAATAGCCACATTAATTATGGTTCATTATTCATATGGAAACAATACCTACATGCATATTTTACATATTTAACATCCTACCATTTTGGGGATATAAGACTTATACTGGTATATATTGAAGTAGTGTTGATACAAATAGGAAAATGCTACATCATTTGGCTGACATTTATATCCAAGCTTATATTTAGCTATGACTTCTTGAACACTTACAATGTGCCAAGTGCTACAACATGTGATGGACTCAATCCTTTGATTTAATTTTCATACCAACACTAAGAAATGGGTATTGTTATTCTCAGTTAATAGATGAGGCAAATGAGTCATAAAGAGGTTAAATAAATTCATTCAACATCATAGAATTTTAAGTTTAACAGCTAGAATTCAAAGTCAGATCTGCTGAATTCCAAGTCTGAACTCAAACTTTATAAGGTAAGAAGACCTACTCAATCTAGTTGATCTTCTTCTTTTAAAAGTCTTTTGTGTGGCTAGTTTCTCAGTCATTTCCGACTCTTTGAGACCCCATGGACTATAGACCGCCAGGCTCCTCTGTCCATGGGGATTCTCCAGGCAAGACTACTGGAGAGGGTTGCCAGGCCCTCCTCCAAGGGATCTTCCCAACCCAGGGATCAAATCGAGGTCTCCCCCGTTGCAGGCAGATTCTTTACTGTCTGAGCCACCAGGGAAGCCCTCAGAAGTCTTATAACTTATGAAAAATAAATCAGTTACTCCTTAATTGTCCCAGTTGCATGGCCACACTGTAGATGTGACAGGTGGTTCCCAAATTTATTAGCACCAGGGACTGGTTTTGTGGAAGGCAGTCTTTCTAGGGACAGTGTGGGGCAGATGGTTTCAAGATAATTATCATAAGGAGCATGCCATCTAGAATCCTCACATGTGCAGTTCACAGTAGGGTTCACATTCCTATGAGAATCAAATGCTGATGCTGATCTGATAGGAGGCAGAGCAATGGAGAGTGCCTGTTAATATAGATGAAGCTTCCCTTGCTCCCCTGCCACTCACACCTTGCTGTGCAGACCCATAGGATGGGGGTGGGGGGGGGAGTGGGTTAGGGACCCTGGATTTGACTACTACAAGGTATTATTCCATATTCAAGATTTTACTGTTGGTGTTTCTTCTGGATTTCATCCTGGGAACTACTGTTTAAGAAGTCATGGATCATGTCCTGTGATAACAATCCCATTTAAGAAGTATTAAGTTTAACATATCAGTGCTAAGGTCACTTCAGTCTGTCCCATAGACTGTAGTCTGCCAGGATCCTCTGTCAAAGGGATCTCCCAAGCAAGGATACTGGAGTGGGTTGCCATTTCTAACTCCAGGGGATCTTCCCCACCCAGGGATCAAGCTTGTGGCTGCTGCAGTGGCAGGTGAATTCTTTACACTTGAGCTACCTGGGAAGTCCAACAGATCAATAAACAGTCATAATGAACACACTCATAGAGACTCACTAGGAATAGTAAATAATAACTGAGGAAAGTTAGCTAATTCAAAAAAGATACTCCCAGAGACTTATGAACATTATTTTTTATGAACAAAACTTTGAGTAGTTTTATGAACATTATTTTGAGTGCTGTTATATGAAACAAAGGGCTTCCCAGGTGGCGCTAGTGGTAAAGAATCCACCTGCCAATGCAGGAGACATAAGAGACGTGGGTTTGATCCCTGGGTCAGAAAGAGCCCCTGGAGGAGGAAATGGCAATCCACTCTAGTATTCTTGCCTGGAGAATCCCATGAAAGAGGAGCCTGGCAGGTTACAGTCCATTGGGTCACAAAGAGTCAGACATGACTTAAGCGACTTAGCACGCACACATGCACGCAGATGAAACCAAGATTAGACTTATTGCCTGTGTGCCAAGGGGCAAAATAAGGATGGCCTAGCCACTGAACCAAGAACATAGTATTTATGCCAGGATAACTTCATTTGTGTTGGCCTCCTTGCCTGAAATCCTCTCCCTTTACCCAATTCACCCAAACTCTATCATCCTTATAAGACCCCATTCACATTCCATCATTTTCATGAAAATGATTGAGACAATCCTCACTGAATTGCTCATTCTTCAAGCTCCTAGGCATTATATTCTTTTCTTTTGATTGGTCTTATTTGTTATAGAACAATCTAATAGACTAAGCTTTTTGAAAATAGGATCCATATCTTTTACTCATTTGAAAGTGATGTATAGGAACAATGCTGTGCTACCTTTCATATTTCCTTAAGAATTAAAACAATAAAATTTTAAGACATAATGAATGAAATAGATAGTTATATTTAGGCATCCCAATGTTCATAGCAGCACTGTTTAAAATAAGCCAAGATGTAGAAGCAACCTAAATATCCAACAACAGACAAATGGATGAAGAAAATGTGGTCCATATGTACACTGGAATATTATGCAGCCATTAAAAGAAGGAAATTTTCCCATCTGCAACAACATGGATGGATCTGAAAGTATTATGCTTAGTGAGGTAAGTCAGATAAAAACAAATACCATACGTTTTTACCTATGTGTGGAATCTAAAAAATAAACCAAAGGAATGAATATAAGAAAACAGAAATAAATTCACAGATACAGAGAACAAACTAGTGGTTACTAATGTGGAGAGAAACAGGGGTAAGGGCAAGGAAGGGGAAGGGGATTAAGTGGTACAAACAAATAGGAATAAAATAAATAACATACAAGGATGTAATGTACAGTACAGGGGATACAGCCAATATTTTGTAAATTTGAATGGAGTATAATCTATAAAAATATCAAATCACTATGTTGCACACCTGAAAATAATATAATGCTGTAAACAAACTATATTTCAATTTAAAATAGATATCTATAAAAGTTATTTTAGGCAAGTTAATAAAGTAGTAAAGCAAAATTTCTACATGTTTTGAGGGAAAACACATCTAAATATCCCAAGTGTGAAGGAGGAATCACAATGGAAATTATAAAATTTTATAAAAAATTATAAAATTATCGTTTAGATCTAAATGATATAACAAAGGAATGCAGCTTAAGTAAAGACTAGATAGAAATGTATAGACTTAAATGCATTCATTAAAAGGCACAGCTTTAGGGGGTTTCCTTTGTGGCTCAGTGGTAAAGAATCTGCCTCTCAGTGCAGGAAACATGGGTTCAGGCTCTAGTCTGGGAGAACCTCACATGCCATGAAGCAACTAAGCCCGGGTGCCACAACTGCTGAGACTGTGCTCTAGAATCGGGGAGCCACCACTGGCGAGCCCACACGCCGCAGCTACTGAGGCCTGCACCCTGGAGTCTGTGCTCCAAAACAGGAGAAGCCACTGCAGTGAAGGCCCACACTGCAACTAACTAACTAACTAAATAAACTGTGTATATGAAAGCATGGTGTTCAAAATGAGCAGACGTGGACACCAGTATTTATTTGTAATGTGATCTTAGGCAAGCTATTGAAAATTGCAATGCCCCATATTCCTCACTTATGCAGTGAGGCTAATAATACCAATGTACAGTATCATTTTGAAAATTACAGCATCCAGAACTATCCCTGACACATTGGAGGAATTTTTTTTAAAATATTATCATCACGTCCACTTAAAGAGCTATAAGAACAAAGTGAAACAGAGATGTTGACTAAACATGTAATCAGCCAATGGTATTAGCATATTTAAGAGAAGAAGAAAAAAACCCACTGTTTTCATAAAGCCTGGAAATGGGAAACTGAAGGAGGTAAAATTGACACATTCTTTCTTCACTATAAGGGGAAGGGGTATGCTGACCATATACACCAATATCCCCATGTTCTTAGAATCATCTCATTAATTCCTTTTGCTCTAATATAATTCAATTATCCCTACAGTCTTTGTACCAAAGACTATATACCAAAGGAGAATGCTCTAACTAGGCCACAGAGAGGAACAGAGTCTTCCTGATTACAGTAGTGAATGGGACAATCGGTGAAAATTGTGTCAGGGAAAAAAAAATCAAAATTGGAAGAACAGAAAATAGAGTAAGGAAGTACAAAGAAGAAAGACTGAATATAAGTTCATAAATGAGTAGGAGAATAAAACATGCAGACAGGCAAAAGTCAGAATAGTCTGGTTAATAAGCCAAGAAGAAGAGAGCTTTAGGAGTCAAGGGCAACAGTATAAAATACCAGAGAGACATAAGCAAGGGGATTTAGTGCAGGCATTTAGGTGATTCCCATGTAAGCAAATTCAGAGGAGGAGAGAAATAAGCCAGTTTATAATATGTGAACAAGTGTCAAAGTAATAGTATTAAATCATACTCTTCATGTATGTTGTGGTAAGTTAGAATGGTAGCTAGACTGGGGTCCTCTCCATGCTATAAAATGCCAAATTCATAGAAAATGTTTTGCCCAGTTTGATTAGGAGTCATGAGATAGATGAAGAAAGAAATCGCAAAAGGTAATACATACATATCTTAAACACTTGAAATAATACAGATGAGTATTTGTCAGTTTCTAATGTAGGCCAGCTCTTTTGCTTTGAGTTACTCAAAGTCATCCTTCAAAAATCATACTGATTATTCATTCTGCAAGAGTTCGAGCTTTAATTTATTTAAAGTGGAGTGAGAAATTAAAGACAATTGCAGAGCAATTTGAATGGATAATAATAGATTCCTACACTTTTTCCAAATACTTTAAAATTTTCTTACCCATACCTAATTTGATAACACATTTTAAGTGACTTGACTGAATCAAGTTATTCATATGTATTCTACTTATTTTTCTGTGTGTAAAACAACAGTATTTTTGGAGAATATCAGTATATCTGGTGGGTAGGTTAACTTGTGATTGGTTAAAAGAGCTTCTACTATGTAGGAAAAACTATTACCTTCTTCCGGTACTAACACCATCCCTATAAAACTTTTATCCTAGAGGAAATATTAATATATTCAGACATAATAAAAGGTTGCCAAGTGAAAAGTTCAGACTCAAAAATATACATTTTTAATTAACCACAAATCCTAAATATAACTTACACTGATCTATTTCCATCCATTACCAAACAAGCCTTACAAGTTCAGAGAGAAGTGGGTAAAAAACTGAAAAATACTTTCATGAGAAAAAAGAAGTATGTATAGAAATGCAATTCATCTTCCTGAAATTAACCTCCTCTCTCTATTAATGTGATACTAGCCTTACAGTTTCAGTTCAGTCGTTCAGTCATGTCCGACTCTGCGACCCCATGAACCACAGCACGCCAGGCCTCCCTGTCCATCATGAACCCCCGGAGTCTACCTAAACCCATTTCCATTGAGTCGGTGATGCCATCCAACCATCTCATCCTCTGTCGTCCCCTTCTCCTCCTGCCCTCAATCTTTCCCACCATCAGAGTCTTTTCCAATGAGTCAGTTCTTCACATCAGGTGGCCAATGTATTGGAGTTTTCAGTCTCAACATTAGTCCTTCCAGTGAACACCCAGGACTGACCTCCTTTAGGATGAACTGGTTGGATCTCCTTGCAGTCCAAGGGACTCTCAAGAGTCTTCTCCAACACCACAGTTCAAAAGCATCAATTCTTCGGCACTCAGGTTTCTTTACAGTCCAACTCTCACATCCATACATGACTACTGGAAAAACCATAGCCTTGACTAGATGGACCTTTGTGGACAATGTAATGTCTCTGCTTTTTAATATGCATTCTAGGTTGGTCATAACTTTCCTCCCAAGGAGTAAGCGTCTTTTAATTTCATGGCTGCAATCACCATCTGCAGTGATTTTGGAGCCCCCCAAAATAAACTCAGCCTCTATTCCCACTGTTTCCCCATCTATTTGCCATGAAGTGATGGGACCAGATGCCAGCAATTGTGCGGTAGTCTGAGCATTCTTGGGCATTGCCTTTCTTTGAGGCTGGAATGAAAACTGATCTTTTCCAGTCCTGTGGCCACTGCTGAGTTTTCCAAATTTGCCAATATATTGAGTGCAGCACTTTCACAGATCATCTTTCAGGATTTGAAATAGCGCAACTGGAATTCCATCACCTTCACTAGCCTTATCTAGCTGATTTTCAAAATTACTTTGATAGTATTTCTCTCAACCCATTGCTCCAAAAACTTTCATTGGAACCTTTATGCTACAGCATAGACCAAAAATTTCCAAGACTCTTATGGACGAAAACCCTTTGCCAGGTTTCCTTACTCTCTCTACACTCCTCAATCCTTTGCTTCTTCTAGTCCCAGTGACTCTTTCACTCTCAATACAGAGAACTTTCTTCTACAAACTTGTGACATGATGTCCCATAGATGCCTTTACTCTGCAACCTCTATCCATTTGATGAGTCCTGAAACATCTTCTCCTTCATGTAGTCTTTCTTAACTAATGAAGCTGAAGTGTTCTTTAGACTCACTCTGTCCTGATCAGATTCCCAACTCTTTGCTTCCTGTATATGCTCAATAATCATTTGCTTGAGTCTCCTGTAGTGCTCTTATAATACCAACTAAAAAGCATAAGCATATTATAGGTACCACTGAAGGATAAATGAACTGGTGAGGACTTTAAGATATATAAGGGATATATAAAAGTCCTCAATATGCACATTCCATTGACAAGCGGCATCAGGAACACCTGGCTGATGGCAATAAAGTACATGAGATATAAGTCTGAGTGGAAACAGGTGATCAGAGAAAATTTACAGGAAAAATATATCAAACAAATCTAGAAGAGAAAGAGCTAAATATTGTAGGGACAGCAACAATAAGAAGAGAAATTGAGAGAGCTATGAGATGTTTTGCAGATATCTTGTATTTTGAGTTGTAGAAGATTAACACTCTAATGTGGATAAAGCTGACATGTAGCTTTACTCAAGGACCCTAGTTAAGTATTTATTGATAACACATAGAGAAAGAGCTAAATATTGTAGGGACAGCAACAATAAGAAGAGAAATTGAGAGAGCTATGAGATGTTTTGCAGATATCTTGTATTTTGAGTTGTAGAAGATTAACACTCTAATGTGGATAAAGCTGACATGTAGCTTTACTCAAGGACCCTAGTTAAGTATTTATTGATAACACATCTTGGCATGACTCATTCACACTATCTCACTTTCTCTACTCATCAAGATCACTGTCTTCAAGAAAGTATAGATTAGCAATATGGAAAGTTACTCTTCAGGTGGTCCATGTAAGCTGGCATGAGTTAGAACCAGTCTAGATCAGCACTGCCCAACAGAAATATAATGTAAGCTACATGCATAATTTTTCTAATAGTCATATTTAAAAATTTAATGAAATTTTTAATATTTTAGCCAACCCAATCATTTAAAATATTATTTCAACATACAATCAATATAAAAATCATTGAGATATTCTAAATCCTTTCTCTTCATATTAAGTCTTCAAAATCTAGTGCACAATTTACACTTGATGACATAGTAATTTGGTTGAGCCACATTTGAAAAGCACACAAGTTGCCCTAGTGGACACTCAGCTGTTCTTTGTGTTTTTCTAGGGAGGAAAAACCCTCCATGAGGATTAGGCCTACATAAAGGAAGAGGCAGAAAAGAAAGTCTACAGAGAGTAGACTTGATTGTAAATAAACACACGTATGGATAAAGAACACACATCCACTTATATTGGCTTGACACCTGTGAACCTGTGCCAACCAACCCCTTTCCAACTTTATCTGGCCCATCCCACCTCATTCCTGACACACACATGAATTATCCTGAGCTGAACTGGGCCATGTGCTGTTTCCCAACAAGACCTTGAGTTCCTTCATTGCTAATTCTCTTGTTTAAAAAGCTAATTCCTCTTCCTTGCTAATCTTGACATTTTAATCATTCTTCATGATCACCATGTATCCAGCCACTTAATTCAGAAATATGAGTCATGCTTGGCTCCTCCCCTGACCTCATTCTGTACAACCCAGAGCCCACAAACTATGATGATCCTCTCTCAAAGTATTCTGAATCTGCTAGCTTTTCTTCATTTCCAGGGCTAGTGTCCTGGCCTGGGTCACTGTCCTCTTTAGCCTAGATAAGCCTCCTAACTGGTCCTTCCAACTTCACTCTTAGGTTGAACCAAACTGTTCTCCAAACAGGTCACAGAAATGTCTTTAAAACACAAATCAATTCACATCTCTCCTTGCTGAAAACACTTCAAAGGCTTACTATGATACCTAAAGTTAGAACACCTTCCATGATTTAAGACTCTGCATGATCTGACATCGTCTTACCCCTATTTTCATTTCATACCAACTTCCTCCTTACTCACTAGCCTACAAACCCAAGCTTCTTTTCAGGCTTCAGACATACTAACTTTTTATCCCAATTTAGAGCCTTTGCCTATGCTGGACAGTATCATCTTTTCCCATGTGTGTATATACATACACATATATACATATATGTATATACATACATATACATATATATACACATACATATATATACACATATACTTATATATATTTCCTAAATGAAATTGTAAATTCTTTGAGGGCAAGCACTTATTTCTATAGTTTATTAATTGAAGCTCATGCTCATAAAATATTTGTTGATTGCTTCAAAATTATGAAAGGGTTAAAAATGGTTTTCATATATTATCATCATCATCATAATCATCATACTATTAATCTATTGAAGACTTCCTAGGCCCAGGAATTATGTGAAAACATTTTCAATGAGTCTTCACAACAACCCCATAAGGTACATGTTATCATCACTACTGTAATAACAATGATAAAACTAAAGTGGTAAATATTTTGCCCATTGTTACTGGGATTAATTAAATAACAGAACTAGGATTTGAATCCTGATCTTTTCCCACAATTAACTAATCCGCCTCCTTGAAATCCCCAAAAGCTTTAAATGGAGCACTTAATTTTTCTCTAGCTTTGATTAAAAATCATGTTAACAAACTCAAAATTTGTAACAGTCAGTACACATGTGATCAGTTTCTACATTCAACACTGTTAGCTATCTTAGCTGATATCTCATTGCTTCAGCTGCTATTTTGGGAATATGGTTTCCTAGCAACCAGCATTATTAGACTGAATGATCTTCCATATTATGTTTGCTATAATGTAGTTAACATGCTATTCATACAGAAATATCTGAGGAACAAGGTGGGTAAATCTAGTGCAAATACTGTAAAGCAGGAACTCTGCAATAAAGCATAAACAATAAGGTAGATAGTTCTCTGTTTGGGATACCTTTGTTTCCAAATACTTCTTTCAGTCATCAAATGTATTTATTTATTTCTTTTCTTTTTTTTTAATTTCTTTTTTATTTTACTTTACAATACTATATTGATTTTGCCATACATTGACATGAATCCACCACGGGTGTACATGAGTTCCCAATCCTGGACCCTCCTCCCACCTCTGTCCCCATATTTAGAATCCAAAAGAGTTGGGATGATAACATGGAACTGAGGATATTAACACTTTAGAACTAAACCATTTAACAGCAATAGTGTTGGAGAGAATCATGTTTATTTTATAAAGATGAAAAAAATGTTCCACAAATATCGAAAGCTACTCAGAATTCTCACAGATACCACCTCTTGGCACCAGATGTACCTGAGGAGCACATGGCTAGTTCCATACAAAGCCATTGCCACTAACAAACAAACAGAAAATCAAAGAAATAAAAGCACACATCTGAGAAACGCCAACTTTAATAGTATCACCTTATACTTAAGATAAATTAATGGGGAAAATAAGTAAGCACATAACACAGAGCTGAAACAATGCAAAGACAATCTTAATTCCTTGTCAGCTAAGTCATATCTCTCTTTTCCCTCAGCCTATCTATTGACATATTTTCTATCCAGAAATAAGTAATGAAATTAACTGTAAAATTCAATCAAATTATTTCATGATAAAAAGAGATTTGAAAAAAATGAAAGATAATGAAATGATTCACGTTTTGTAAGACATCTAGTAATGCTCAGTGTGTGATATAAAGCCAGCTTCCCTGAACGACTTGAGAGGCCATTTAAAACCACATTGATTAAAATACCCATTAGCACTGATGTGTTGATAAAATAGTGAGAAAAAATCAACTATAATAATGAGAAAAAGAAAAAGCAGAAGTCAAAAGCATGAGAGCATGATCAAGGTGACAAGGCAGATTCGGCACCTAAAACTCTGTCATAGCCCTGGTGTTTACAAATTGTGATGCCTTGTATCAATTTCTCAATTTGGGGGAGTACAATTTTCTCCTCTGTGAAATGGAGATGATAGTCCTTGGAATACCTGCAGGATCTTTTGAAGCTAGAAAAGATTGATCAGTGAAATCACTATTGCACTTTCCCACTACTCAGTTTATAGTATGGGCTGCTAGAATAAGCTGATAATAGATTATTTTCTAGGCAAGAATTTCTAAATGATTCTGATCTGATCTGATAATTGTGCTAACCAAACTGAAGATTTTGAAAATTCACGTAATGTTTAGAAATCAATAAGAAAAACTTCAACAGCCAAAATAGATAAAAGAGTCAAAGGACATGAACAGACAACTCACAAAAGGAAAAAGAAATAAATACAAACGTGGTAAAACAATGTTCATATCCACTGGTAATAAAATCTATTAAAAACACCAAGATATATGTATTTTTAAAATCTTAAAGTTGGTAGATAAAAGGGATAAACTACCATTGCAAAACTGAGTACCAGTACTAGGGAACCAGCCTTTCTTGTATACTGCTGACTGGGAATACAACTGGTGCAGATTTTCAGAGGACAATTATCAAAATTTGATAATATACATCTAAAGTATTAAAATGTGCAAAATGTAGGCCTGATGGTTTTCTTCATAGAAATGTATCCTAAGGAAATTATCAAAGAGGCTTAGAAAAAAAACCCACCCCATGTGTTATCTTTAACAATGAAATTTTGGTAAGTGCTTAAAATTTCAAACATATGACTGACTAAATAAATTAGAGTGTATCTATTTTATAGAATGCTAAACAACCATTATAAATAATGTTGTGAAATATTACTGATATGAGAAAATATTCATACCAAATTAATCATTTTAAAAGATTAAAAATAATATTATAATATGATTCTGATCTAATTTTAAAAGATATGCATTGTATGCATAGATAAAGAACCATTTATAAAATACTAATAGGATATGGGATAGTGGAGGATTTTAATTTCCTTCCTCCTTTTTGTGGCTTTTCTGTTTTTACTGGGCACATCTAATACTTCTGTATTAGAAAGAAAATAAAGCATTTATAAAATAAAACACATAGCAATATGAAAGAAAAATTTAGGGTTTCACATAAATGTGGCATATTTAAATTCACCAATGCTGAATTTTTAAAAACACATGTGTTTGTTTTTCCTTGAATTTCAATAAGACTTCTATTGATAAATATTAACATAATTCATTTTGATGGACTGGTTCTACTATGTGAATACAAGATTTTACAAAATTAAAAAGAAAATACTATACTTGAAAAATACTTACAAGACTTAAAAAAAAAAAAGACTAGAAACATGGGTAAGAGTTTCTACTTGGAACAATATCAGTGAAATCTCCAGGGAAAATCTAATTGAACCAGGGAGATGTTTGACAGGATAAGATAAACTAGAAAGGAACAATAATACAAGAACATTTGTGTTGAAAGTGCCTCAAATTTATATTTACTACTGTTAACAAAAAGATTTAGCTATTGATAGACTGAACACAGAAACCAGTGCAAAGAGATTAACAATGTCATTCTGTTCCTCTGCTGGGATAAGCTTGGAATAACATATTCAGGTCATTACATTGCAGTAGAAGAAAAAATACAGACAAAATAGGCTTGGTTTAGCAATAAACATGAGTAAGGGACTAGCAAAACTGACAGAGATGAGCTCATTGTTTGGTATGTAACTGAGTTTCATTTTGTATAATACATTTGAGACAAATTCTATGCAATGTAACTTAGAAAGTAAAAATAAATAAATAAAGAGCCATGGCAACCACCTACTAGTATTTTAGAAGTATACCTCAAACTTTTCCTCAAATAGAATCAGAGAAGTACGATAACCAGGTGTGACAAAGGAGAAAAAGTCTTAATTTAATTCAGTCTCCGGTTCCTGATGAGGTATTTGATTGTCAGTCTTTCAAAAGCACTAATAAACTCTGCTGCTGCTACTGCTGCTGCTAAGTCGCTTCAGTCGTGTTCGACTCTGTGCGACCCCAGAGACGGCAGCCCACCAGGCTCCCCCGTCCCTGGGATCCTCCAGGCAAGAATACTGGAGTGGGTTGCCATTTCTTTCTCCAGTGCATGAAAGTGAAAAGCAAGAGTGAAGTTGCTCAGTCATGTCTGACTCTTTGAGACCTCATGGACTGTAGCCCACCAGGCTCCTCTGTCCATGGATTCTCCAGGCAAGAGTGGGTTGCCGTTGCCTTTTCCGGTAAAGTATATACATACACAATATTCCACATTCCCTAATACAACTTCTTTTATTCCCTAAAACTATGATATGATGTGCTTTGATGCTCTTGGTAGTAATCTACATGTATTTTTTGAATGAATTAATGAATCTAAATGTCTACTGGTATTTAGTCATCAAGTACTTCCCAGGAACTATTCTGGGTATCCAATGAGGAACAAAGCAGAAGTAACATTTTCTTTGCCTTTGTGGAGCTAACAGGAGCTGGAGAAAAATAGGCCATAAGTAAGAAAAACACATGGAAAGGTTTGTGTGTGATACTAGTTTTTGAAGGAAATATAGGTGACATGATTGAGAATCACAGGGAATGGGGAAGAGGCTAATTATATAAAAAAGACAAGGAAGGCAATAACATTAAAATCTAAAGGATAAGGAAAAGAACTGAGCAAGAGGAAAGGGAGGGAAAGTATTCCAAATAAAAGGGACAGAATACAGGAAATCTCTGAAGAAGAGCTAGGTCTGGGATTTCTTCCAGGAAAAAAGAAGAGGGCAATGAGACCAAACATGAGAAGCAAGGCAGAATGGATAAGACAAAAGAGGAGAGGAAAGGAGACACTGTATCACAGATTTGCAAAGAGGGGCCCCTGAAGGCACTGAAGGCAAGAAGCAAGGGTATAACATGGTTCAATTTTTGCTTTTAAATTATTGCTCTGACTGCTGTGCACAGAATAGGCTGGAAATCGTAAGAACAAACATGGAAAACCAATATGGTGCTGACAACAACAGGGCAGCTGGGACTTAGATATACTAGGAGCGAGAGAAAGACGAGGGTGCAGAAGTGAGCTTTATTCCGAAAACAAAAGCAAAAGACACGTAGATGAACTGGATGTAGACAGTGAGTGAGGAATCATGGCGGCCTAGATGCCTACAGCTATAGATACAGGTATTGGCTGAGGCAAAAATGAGTTAGACTAGGAGAGAAATGTCTTCTTATTCTGAGTTCCAAATTTCTCCTTGGATATAATAATCTCTTTTATAGTTAAATCATAAGATAGATTTCATATTATCTGGTTAACAACATGTTATTTTATAGCCATTCTTGTAGTCACTTAAACACTAATACTATTAGTCTTTTTAGTATCTTTATAAGGTGGGTATAATTTCTCCATTTTACTAAGAGAGAAAAAGTCTCAAGGAGATAGAATAATCGTTGNTCCTTGGATATAATAATCTCTTTTATAGTTAAATCATAAGATAGATTTCATATTATCTGGTTAACAACATGTTATTTTATAGCCATTCTTGTAGTCACTTAAACACTAATACTATTAGTCTTTTTAGTATCTTTATAAGGTGGGTATAATTTCTCCATTTTACTAAGAGAGAAAAAGTCTCAAGGAGATAGAATAATCGTTGAGTTCCCCAGCTATTAAATGATCAGTCCTTTCACACACCCCTCACTTCCTAATTCCTACTTAATGTATTTTTCCTCGTTTCTTTTTATCCCTCATTTTTCATCCATTCTTATAACTTTGTACAAGCAAATGGCCATAGCACATTGCCTATAACTTTTTTTAGTAATTAATTTTGTCTTTTATTCATTTTCATTAACTGGTTAAATGGATGTATTTCTATCTACTCTGGTAGACTATAAAGTTCTCAAGCATATGGGTATTATTTATATTTTTATTATCCAAAGCAAAAGCACATATCTTCCAAATTGCAGTTAATAAATATTTAAAAAACACAAGTGAGGCACTGCTGTAAATGCCTTATATATTATACATACATACACACACACACATATATATATATGAATAAATATATATTAACCCATCACACTGAGTATAAGTATTATTATTTTCATTCCCACTTCACAAAAGAGGAAACAGAGGCACTGAGAGTTAAGTAACTTGCTGAAGGTTAAGCTGAATAATCAGAATCCAGACCTAGGGATCTGGCTCAAGAGTGATGCTTGTGTACAGTACTACACTAACTATTGAACATAAAGTGAAGAATCCAACCTAAGGAAAGAAGTCAGAGAAAAAGTTGAATAATGAAAAGTTGAATGAATGGAGGCTTAAAATTACTCTTGATCCATGCAGCTATTTTGATCAATAGGTCAAAATACTACTGGGACATACTTTTAGCTTCCCTGAGTGGCCCTATCACTTAAAAACCTATATATTTATGATAAATTTATGATAAGTTACATAAACTTCTTTAGCTTCAATTCATTCATATGTAAAACAGAGATGATAACAGTGTTAACCTAAAAGATAGCTAATAAGATTAGATAAGAAAATGCATATACTGAGGGGTTTACCATTGTGCCTAGCATATAGTGAACACAAATGTTGGCTCTTGTTATTATAAGCAGAATGTCTTATGTATAAGTGCTCAATAATTAGCTATTTAATGAACGCCCGGCTTTATGAGTTCTGCTAGAGAAGACATAAAAAAGTGTGATAGCTTGCGTCCATATAAGATTAGATAAGAAAATGCATATACTGAGGGGTTTACCATTGTGCCTAGCATATAGTGAACACAAATGTTGGCTCTTGTTATTATAAGCAGAATGTCTTATGTATAAGTGCTCAATAATTAGCTATTTAATGAACGCCCGGCTTTATGAGTTCTGCTAGAGAAGACATAAAAAAGTGTGATAGCTTGCGTCCATTCTAAATCCACTAGAAGGAATTTGAGGCTATTAGAAACCAGACATTGAGGAAAATGCCAAGGAGTAGGTAGATGGTCTCCCATACCATGCTACCTGGGACTAGCTCTGAACAATACTTAACAGACGTGAACTTGAGCACAGTGAGACTCAGAGCCAAAGTTTTCCAATATACGTTTGGCTTATTTATTTATACTCTAGGGGTAGTTTTGCTTTCCTTAAAATGATGAAGAGAAGAGAGTAGCCAAATGTGCTTTCTTTCCTTATTTGACTAGAGTTCCTCCACTTATAATAAAAGAGAACTTGAGCAAGTTACTCAACCTCTCTTCTCACCTGTGAACAGGGATGTCTCCAGCATAGGATTATGTCGATTAAATATACAGTATGTGGGAAGCAGTCACAAGATAATAGCTATAAATTTCATAGAAATGCTGTCTAGCTCTAAGACCTATTCTTGAATTCTGTTGATAAAACTACTTTTGAAAACCCCCAAATGCACTGATCATGTGAATGTTTCACCTGTCACTTCCTTCCTTTCATTATTATACAGATAAGATATCAACTTAATTAACTGATTCAAGAAACATTTATTAAATTCACTAAGTTTTACTCTGTGAGCATGGAGATGAAAAGGACATAAAGCCTGTCTTCAAATAACATATATAATTTAATGGGGAAGACAGATGTGTAAACAACTAATCATAAAAGTAAACAGATTGAATTAAGAGCTGTAGAAATGCAGATGAAAAAATCTATTAACATGTCATACTTTAAGAAGGTAAATACTAAATCTACTTGAACTTCATGCCATGAGCTGCTAAATTAACTCACTTTCTAATGAGAAGACTCAAAGAAACTTCATACAAGTGAGACCATGTTCACTGACTTAGAAAAGGTGGAGCAGCATTTCAGTAAGAAAAAGGAAGAAAGCTATTTTGGCCCATAAAACCCATATCAGCAAAGACATTCGTGGAGAACGGTATGATAAAACCTACCACAATGGGATAAGTGGGGTCTAAAAATCTAATAGAGTAAGACAAAGGTAGCAATGTTACAAAGTTAATGGAAACACTATTTTTAGTCAGTTGCCCAGTTACTGTGTGATGCATTGTGTGGCTGGAAGGGGAGCGGACAGGTGCTGCTACTTCTCGTTTTTAGTATTTAGTGAGTCAGTTTTATTGGCTTAGACTAGAAGGAACAGGGAATTGTACGACGTGGGTCACTATGATTGGATGCAACCCTACTGTGACGGAGAGTTGCACATGAGCAGACAGGGACGGCTATATGCCTAGACTCAGAGATTGACATGTGTTGGGAGCCTTTCGCCTTCTCCTGCTGGAAGGCTTTGAAGCAGGCTCTCTGTTGAATCCTGGCAAGGGTAAATATGCTTTGAATTGAAACATTAAAGTCTCAGATGATCATGTCAGTGACTTCCTACTTCCTTTCCTCCTCCCAACCCTCTAAAAACCTAAGACCTTTGGTTCATCCAAGTGGAGAATGGGGCTGGAGCCAGTTACATCAGAATTTGTATTACAGAGTGGTACCTTATCAAGTTCTGCACTGCAGTGTGGTACCTTATCAAGTTCTATAGTCGTTTTACAAAACAGGAGAAGCCTGTGGTTTGTAGAAGGATACAGGTGGACATATGCATGGATATAGGTGGACATATATGCTTTGCTAAGCTGTGTCAGTGTTACTTTCATTGAAGTTTCTAGAAGAGGAAATGACTGCACTGGATAGGAAGACAAAGCTGTTGACAAGAGTTGAGTCATGGTGAAGAGGCAAAATACTACAGACAGTGAGTTAGTCAGAAGAATATTGAAAATGTCCAGGTGAAAAACAATGAAGGTTTGAACTGACAGTGGGAATAATAACAATAACCATACCATGTTATAATCTTGTAATGTTTCGAAAGATTTTCAACCTTCTTTTACATATAGTCTTACTACAGAACCCAACTCAGCTGGGAAGATTAAGAAATAAGGACAACATAGATTCCTCTCCCTGTCTGTCTGTCTCTCCTGTCCTCTCCATCCCTGACCCCACTCTTCACCCATCCAGCATCTCAACTGTTTGTCTGTTTTGAAGACATCATCCTTCAAGTGAGTAAGAGCATCTCTCTCACCATGGAAGCCAAAAGAAGGCTTCCTTACCCCCAGCCAACCTCCTGCCACTTGGCAAATACGTGGCCATGTGACATACACTAGAACAACCACCTGCTTCCGCCCAGGAATTTGGAATGTAGAGTGGGTGGCTGGAAGCAGCGGGAGAGTTAGCTTTACCTTTCAGTGCTGCGCATTCTCACTCTGTATCCCGTATGGCCCCTAGCAATGGGTAACAACATCTTATAATTGCCCCTTCCCGAGAAAACCATTAGAGCTTTGAAGCCTCCAGTAACGCTTTGGTCTCTGTACATTTTACAGACTGCTTCTCAGGCTGTACAAACGTTTCCAGGAAATCCCTTTAAGGTTAAGAGAGCCAGAGTTTTTTCTATTACTTGCACCTAAGAGCGTTGACTACATACAAACAAATCATATTCCTCCGCACCGCCCCCCCCACCCCGCCCCGTTTGCTGACAGGAAACTGAGATGCAGAAAGGCTGAGTTGCCTGTGCCACGAGGACAAATGGTAGACAGCCTCACAGGGCTCTCTGCCCTTCGCTCTTAGTTGTTTATCATCAGGCTCAGGTTCTGCATAGAAATGTGGAAGGCTTTACTGCTAAAGGAGGGATAACACAGGACTTGTTATGTGTATAAAGAGAAGCCGAACAAAATCAAAAGCATCATTAATATCAGCTAAGCTAATGCCAAAAGCCCCTGGCCCAGCTCCTCTAGCAGAGAACTTGAAACTGGTAATAGCCTCTTTCACTGATAACTCAGAGTGAAATCCTGCAAATTCAATCTAGGTTTCATATTCCCTTAGACAGTTACATTCTATGTAATATCTTATTATCTCCTTATAATCCATTGACTGCTACCCCCTTTTGAAAAATATTACATCTATCAAAGAATAAACTGGCCATTAGTAAACAACATCTATTATTCACATCACTTTCACTTCCATGGACCTTTTCCAGTTTATCATCAAATTTTATGTTTTTTTGTTCTAAACAATTTGTTCTGTATAAACTTTGTAATGAACTCAATTTTTAGGAGTTTTAAAAATTGGCCAACTATTTGATACTACACTAGAATGGCATACATATTCTGCATGTGACATGACTATTTCAGTTCAGTTCAGTTCAGTCACTCAGTCCTGTCTGACTCTCTGCGATCCCATAAATCGCAGCACGCCAGGCCTCCCTATCCATCACCAACTCCTAGAGTTTACCCGGACTCGTCCATCGAGTTGGTGGTGCCATCCAGTCATCTCATCCTCTGTCATCCTCTTCTCCTCCTGCCCCCAATCCCTCCCAACATCAGGGTCTTTTCCAATGAGTCAACTCTTCGCATGAGGTGGCCAAAGTATTGGAGTTTCAGCTTCAGCATCAGTCCTTCCAATGAACTATTTAAGGTTATTTAATTTCACAAGGAAAACCAATATAGATGAATTCAAAATTTATTGAAGTGTCTGATGGTTTTCCTGAGGTTTATGTCAATGTGATTTATGGATTTGGTAGGAACATGACTCATAAAAAATCCAAATCTTTGACATTATTTCTATATTAAAATCTCTATAGCTTAAATGACCATAATTATGATCACTTTAACACTGTAAATCATAGGCTGCAAACTAAAAATACTCTAATTCATGGTTAACTAAATGGATGAGGCGGCCTGGCTATAGGAATTCTGATATTCAGACATAAGTTATCTTACTGGAATTGCTGAGTCTCAGTGAATGGGAAATGAGGACTTTCAATGAATGGGAACCCTCTCCTCCTAAGAGGGTTCTGCTACTAGGCAGCTGCATTTGATAATTGAGGTGCAGTGACACAGACCCAAAATTAATGGAGAACCATCTGAAAATCTGGCTGGAATTCCTGATTTTCATAATGAAATCATCTGACTGTTTAAATGTTGAATCATTAAAATGTCCCCAAAGCCAAATATATCGAACCTGAGAGCCAATTCTGGTCACTGATTTGTGACTCAGATATAGTCTTGCTGGCGTGGAGCCTTCCTGAATATAAAGGTCATTCTCAACCACCCTACATTCCGTTCCAAAGATCTATGGCAGCAGCAATCCCCCAACAACTAAGTCTACACATGTACTTTAAAAATAGTACTTTCAAAATTATNGAGAGCCAATTCTGGTCACTGATTTGTGACTCAGATATAGTCTTGCTGGCGTGGAGCCTTCCTGAATATAAAGGTCATTCTCAACCACCCTACATTCCATTCCAAAGATCTATGGCAGCAGCAATCCCCCAACAACTAAGTCTACACATGTACTTTAAAAATAGTACTTTCAAAATTATCTGCCAACTTTCTTCATATTATGAAGTTAATAAACTTTTAAAAAGTAGGCAGATAAGAAATGTACTATACCATCATTGGATTTACTGTGTTTGGGTAAACATATAGTCTCAGCTCAGTTCAGTCACTCAGTCATGTGTGACTCTTTGCAACCCCATGGACTGCAGCATGCCAGGCCTCCCTGTCCATCACCAACTCCCAAAGCTTGTCAAACTCAGGCCCATAGCCTTGGTGATGCCATCCAACCATCTCATCCTCTGTCCTTCCCTTCTCCTCCTGCCTTCGATCTTTCCTAGCATCAGGGTCTTTTCTAAGGAGTCAGTTCTTACCATCAGGTGACCAAAGAATTGGAACTTTAGCTTCAGCATCAGTCCTTCCAATGAATATTCAGGACTGATTTTCTTTAGAATTGATTGGTTTGATCTTTCTGCATAATTTTATGTGTTTGTACATATGTTTGTGTTCTTTAGAATCAGACTAGAAAAATGTCTTTTAAAATAAGGAGCACCCTGAACTTTTACACCAGAAACTGAATATGAAAAAAGCAACTCAATCATTAAAGTGAGGAATTCAGGCATAAATATGAACTTGATCTCCTCTGTGTAACAGACTATCTTCCTAACTCTTTCCATATACACCAGACTTGCTCCAGAATTACTGGAATTGAATTACTGCTCCTCAACAATTAGAAAAGAGATGGGAACTGAGAATCATTTTTAAATATAGTTTTGGAAAATTCAACAGTGTGAGTTAATAATGATATGTTAGTTTTCTATTATCACCATAATAAACTCTCAACTCAATGACTTGAAATGACATAATTCATTATATTACAGTTCCATAGGTCATGAGTCTGACCAGACTAAAATCAACATGTCTAGAGAGCTGCATTCTTTTTTGGAAGCTCTGTTGATTTTTTCCTCCAGGTGTTCCCCAGCTCCCGACCCACTTCATGTTCATAGCCAGTAAGGCTGCAAGGCTCTGACCATCCTTCCATAGACACATCTCCTATTGACAATAGCCAGGCAAAGCTCTTGTCTTTTAAGGACTTGTGTGATTAGATTGAAACTACCCAGATGATCCAGGATAATCTCATTTCAAGGCCTTTAACCTTAATCAGATATGCAAAATCCTTCTTGCCATGTAAATGAACATATTTAAAGGTTCTCATGATGAGGATGTGGACATCTTTGGAGGGACATTATTCTTTTTACCATAACTAGGAACAAAGATAACTATTACTTCTAAATGCTTACTATGTTTCAGCTGTTATACTGATGATATTGCATGCTTCACCTCATTTGATTCTAAAAACAACCTATAAGATATGTAACATCATCCCATTTTAAAGATGAAGAAAATGAAGCCTAGAGGTTAGGTACATTGCTCAAGATCACAGGTAGCAGACAGCAGAACAAAGACTCAGATCCAAGAAATCTGGATGAGCTAGTCTCCATACTAAAATACCATAAAATATTTGTGGAGATGAGGAGGCTAGAGAGAAGATTAAGATTTGATTTGGACCAACTAAAGAGAGAAGCTCTGTGGAACGCTTAGCCATTTCCTGTCTTTTTCCTTGTTGTTGTTACATTTCCTATCATTTAAGGGATATGTATGCTCAAATCTATTGTATAAAAATGCCTCAGGTTGTGACTTAATGGTTACGATTTTGTTCTAAAAAAATTCTAAATTCAGTTCTCATCAGACCGCACTGAAAATATGCTTTCATGGAGTTCCAAGAATACTGACAAAGCATTCTGTCGTCTTTGAAATGAAATATTCTATCACCTTGATTCTAGCTCTGCATTGATTGTTAGAAGTATCATCAATTTAATAATCATTTTCACAGCAGAAAAGAAAAATAACATAAAATAAAAACAAAGTAAAATACTGATGCTTCAATGTGCACATCTCAATCAGAAGGTACAGAAGCTGAGTGAAATGTTTTAGAAACTATAAAATGTGTCTTAGAATTTCCAGAGTTTGCTGGCTTTATCGCTAACAATTCCATTCACACTAAACTTGCCATTATAAACAACCTATACTTTGTCCTTACTCTTCCTTCTTCCTGAAATTCCTTCTCTCACTCTCCTGAAATGTCTATTCATCCTTAAAAACCTCAATTTAAAATGTCACTTGGTGATGCTTGCCCCAAACCAGGCTTAAACCGGACTACTCACTGCCCCTTCTGAGCTGGCCATAGCCTGTCTCTTATACACATCTCCTAAGAGGGTTCTGCTACTAGGCAGCTGCATTTGATAATTGAGGTGCAGTGACACAGACCCAAAATTAATGGAGAACCATCTGAAAATCTGGCTGGAATTCCTGATTTTCATAGTGAAATCATCTGACTGTTTAAATGTTGAATCATTAAAATGTCCCCAAAGCCAAATATATCGAACCTGAGAGCCAATTCTGGTCACTGATTTGTGACTCAGATATAGTCTTGCTGGCGTGGAGCCTTCCTGAATATAAAGGTCATTCTCAACCACCCTACATTCCATTCCAAAGATCTATGGCAGCAGCAATCCCCCAACAACTAAGTCTACACATGTACTTTAAAAATAGTACTTTCAAAATTATCTGCCAACTTTCTTCATATTATGAAGTTAATAAACTTTTAAAAAGTAGGCAGATAAGAAATGTACTATACCATCATTGGATTTACTGTGTTTGGGTAAACATATAGTCTCAGCTCAGTTCAGTCACTCAGTCATGTGTGACTCTTTGCAACCCCATGGACTGCAGCATGCCAGGCCTCCCTGTCCATCACCAACTCCCAAAGCTTGTCAAACTCAGGCCCATAGCCTTGGTGATGCCATCCAACCATCTCATCCTCTGTCCTTCCCTTCTCCTCCTGCCTTCGATCTTTCCTAGCATCAGGGTCTTTTCTAAGGAGTCAGTTCTTACCATCAGGTGACCAAAGAATTGGAACTTTAGCTTCAGCATCAGTCCTTCCAATGAATATTCAGGACTGATTTTCTTTAGAATTGATTGGTTTGATCTTTCTGCATAATTTTATGTGTTTGTACATATGTTTGTGTTCTTTAGAATCAGACTAGAAAAATGTCTTTTAAAATAAGGAGCACCCTGAACTTTTACACCAGAAACTGAATATGAAAAAAGCAACTCAATCATTAAAGTGAGGAATTCAGGCATAAATATGAACTTGATCTCCTCTGTGTAACAGACTATCTTCCTAACTCTTTCCATATACACCAGACTTGCTCCAGAATTACTGGAATTGAATTACTGCTCCTCAACAATTAGAAAAGAGATGGGAACTGAGAATCATTTTTAAATATAGTTTTGGAAAATTCAACAGTGTGAGTTAATAATGATATGTTAGTTTTCTATTATCACCATAATAAACTCTCAACTCAATGACTTGAAATGACATAATTCATTATATTACAGTTCCATAGGTCATGAGTCTGACCAGACTAAAATCAACATGTCTAGAGAGCTGCATTCTTTTTTGGAAGCTCTGTTGATTTTTTCCTCCAGGTGTTCCCCAGCTCCCGACCCACTTCATGTTCATAGCCAGTAAGGCTGCAAGGCTCTGACCATCCTTCCATAGACACATCTCCTATTGACAATAGCCAGGCAAAGCTCTTGTCTTTTAAGGACTTGTGTGATTAGATTGAAACTACCCAGATGATCCAGGATAATCTCATTTCAAGGCCTTTAACCTTAATCAGATATGCAAAATCCTTCTTGCCATGTAAATGAACATATTTAAAGGTTCTCATGATGAGGATGTGGACATCTTTGGAGGGACATTATTCTTTTTACCATAACTAGGAACAAAGATAACTATTACTTCTAAATGCTTACTATGTTTCAGCTGTTATACTGATGATATTGCATGCTTCACCTCATTTGATTCTAAAAACAACCTATAAGATATGTAACATCATCCCATTTTAAAGATGAAGAAAATGAAGCCTAGAGGTTAGGTACATTGCTCAAGATCACAGGTAGCAGACAGCAGAACAAAGACTCAGATCCAAGAAATCTGGATGAGCTAGTCTCCATACTAAAATACCATAAAATATTTGTGGAGATGAGGAGGCTAGAGAGAAGATTAAGATTTGATTTGGACCAACTAAAGAGAGAAGCTCTGTGGAACGCTTAGCCATTTCCTGTCTTTTTCCTTGTTGTTGTTACATTTCCTATCATTTAAGGGATATGTATGCTCAAATCTATTGTATAAAAATGCCTCAGGTTGTGACTTAATGGTTACGATTTTGTTCTAAAAAAATTCTAAATTCAGTTCTCATCAGACCGCACTGAAAATATGCTTTCATGGAGTTCCAAGAATACTGACAAAGCATTCTGTCGTCTTTGAAATGAAATATTCTATCACCTTGATTCTAGCTCTGCATTGATTGTTAGAAGTATCATCAATTTAATAATCATTTTCACAGCAGAAAAGAAAAATAACATAAAATAAAAACAAAGTAAAATACTGATGCTTCAATGTGCACATCTTAATCAGAAGGTACAGAAGCTGAGTGAAATGTTTTAGAAACTATAAAATGTGTCTTAGAATTTCCAGAGTTTGCTGGCTTTATCGCTAACAATTCCATTCACACTAAACTTGCCATTATAAACAACCTATACTTTGTCCTTACTCTTCCTTCTTCCTGAAATTCCTTCTCTCACTCTCCTGAAATGTCTATTCATCCTTAAAAACCTCAATTTAAAATGTCACTTGGTGATGCTTGCCCCAAACCAGGCTTAAACCGGACTACTCACTGCCCCTTCTGAGCTGGCCATAGCTCTCTGCACTTCCCTTTGTTACAGAATATACCCCAAAGTACAGTAATGATTAATTTACACCATCTTCTTCTATTAAATTGGACCCTACTATGCACCCAGATCAAAACTCTGCCGCCAAGAAAAGTGAAAGAAATGTGTGACATCTTGAGTTTTTCACAATCATTCACACACAGTTCTAACACAACACATTTTACTCTTCATTCATGACTCTTATTTTTCAACCTGGAGCTCTTTATCAGTACTTAGCTGAAGTGGGTTAGTTACCTATTTATAACATTTAATGTCTGCAGTAGGCAGCCTTTAAGAGAGTTTCCACTGATCTCCATCTTGTGATAGACATGGCTTTTTGTAATTTCCCTCTTCAGAATGAGCTGGATCTCAGTGATTTGCTTCGAAACAATACACTTTAGCAAAAGCCATATGATGTCATTACTTTGGTTGGGTCACAAAAGGTGTTGATTTTGTCCTGCCAGCAGGTTCTTTCTCTGACCGGTTTTGATGAAACAAGCCACCATGTTGGAAAGGGCCATTCGGCAGGGAACCGAGAGAAACTAATGGTCAACAGCCAGGAAGGAACTGAATCCCCCAACTACAAAGGTAAGGCTAGAGAAAAACCCTTCCCCAGCCCTGGTGGACACCTTGATTGTAGCCATGTGAAAGACCCGAAAAAAAGAATCCAGCTATTCTATGCCCAGATACCTAACCCACCGACTGTGAGACAATAAATGTGTGCTATTTTAAGCTGTTAAACTTGGTGGTGGTTTGTTATGCAGCAGTAGATAACTTATAACAATGTTAGTCCCTCTGATAGAACTTGGTTTAAGCAAAAGAAAGCCTCTATGTGGTATCAGAAGTTATCTAAAGAAAGTAACAATCACTGAAATAGGTGGCAATAGATAGACTAGTGAAAATATTATCCAAACAGTGAGTGAGGCTCTGCTGCTAGCTGGCAGAGGCACACAGGAGAGAAGAGGTTCCGGATTTGAGAGAAGAAGCTCACTCTCTGAGTCCAAACCCATGACCTGAACATGATACTGCAAAGGCACCATGGCCTGAGGAGAAAAGGGGAACACAGGACTATGTCACCAGGAGGATACACAGCCACTGCAAGACTAGATCAGCAGCAGAGCCAGATGAACTCTGTTCCATGGAGCACACAGTGAAGAGGCAGAAGGAAGGCCACACTTCCATTCTGGCTAAGGTGCCAAAGCCAGCAATCAAGGAAGGA
Source organism: Oreotragus oreotragus (assembly GCA_006410675.1). NCBI lineage: Eukaryota > Metazoa > Chordata > Mammalia > Artiodactyla > Bovidae > Oreotragus > Oreotragus oreotragus. Next base: position 481,357 of record SJYX01015025.1, on the reverse strand, counting down.
TGTGAAAGGCATCTTTTAAACCTCAGTTTTAATAATCCTGTCCCCCACAGGTTGTCTGTTGCTAAGACACCACTATTATTCCACTCCTGGCATGTATAATCTTTGTATTCCCCTCTGTGAGTTTTCAGCTCTGTGCTTTTCACATAAAAATATCATATTAAAACTCAGATAATAATCCATTTGGGACAAAGGTGAATTAGGGTGTACCAACCAAGTCAAAGCCAGTGAATCTGCTTAATGAGGCAGTTCCCATCACTTCAGTGCTCAGATGACCTTGCACAGAGGCAGGCTTGTCCAGACGCACATCACTGGGTGTGCTCTCTGATCAAACCACAGCCGGGCTGGAGGACATACGTGGATACGACGGCTGGGCTGAGATGCTGCATAAAGGCTCTGACAAGCCTGAAAACCACTATATTGGCGCTGGTGTGCAACCCCCACTCATTGACAGATTCAGATAGCACAGATTCCTTTTCCAAGCTTTTCATCTTGAAAAAGGCAATTCAGCTCCCTGAACCTTTGAGCCTGTTCCATTTTGAGCTGACTGCTAATTGTATGCGTGCACATATGTGTTTCAGAAGAAAGATAAGCACATTGCCTTGGCCTCCACACTCACTGTGCAGACGTGTCTCGCTTCTGTTTTCTGTAAGTTTTCCAAATGTGGTTTGAAGTTTTCTAAACATTAACCCCTCCTGGTAACCACAGTACACATTCTTCTAGAGAGGTTTTCTTGATTATGTTTGCTTAAAAAACTGTTATTCATTATTAATTCTTTGAGTCCTGAGGCTTGGTATTTTAATTCGATTTTGTAATCATGTTTAGATTTTCAAGTTACTCAATAATTTAACTATACAGCATAATAATATATAAGGAACTGTAGGAGATGAATGAGGCAGCTATTAGCATTAGAGGCTGTATTTTTAAAACCCCAAATCTGATTTTTCATGTTTAATGAAATATAACACAACTGTATCATATTTTGTAATGTTGATTCAAGAAAAGGAAAATTTGGAATGATTACTCATAAAAATGCAAAAGTCTTTCCCAATAGTCATGGCAACTAATGGCCAGATGGTAGGATTGTCTGATCATTGATTGTGTGTCTTTAGAAAAGAAATCCACATGGAAGCAGCCAGGCTCATAAAATCTGCCCTGCCTGAGAACTGACCAGAATCACTAATTCTCTACAGGCCATATTTCTACTCTGGGCAGATTAGTATCCCCCTAAGGCCTGGATGCAGCTATCTAGCCCCTGAGTATCCCCATCTAGCATTCATTCTCAAGAACAATCTGAGTAACCTCCCTGAACCTAGGAAGTACAACAAATCCTCCTATGGAAGGAGTTTTTCTAACTTCCAGAGAGAGTGCTATTCAGTTGCACCAAGGTTTCTCTTTTCTTTTTTAAGTTCCCATTCATAGGTACATAATAAGTCAGTTGAATAAATAAAAATACATTGAATCTATTGCTCCAGCAAATCTATCCATTTATAACAATAACAAAAATAATTCCATTGAAAAATAACCAGAGAGAAGGGCTCAGTTGAAAAAGTCCTAGGGAAATAAGACATTTCCAAGAGGATCACTTCTCTAATCACAATAGCAACAACAACAACGATAGTAGCTAACTTTATGAAAGATTTCTTCTGTGCTAGGCATTTTACTAAAGAGCCAAGGCCTTTTATAGTTAAAATTACTTTATTTAGGATTTTTTTGAGTGCTGATATGCATATTTTCACTTCCTTTTCTTTACCATCGTTGTCTCTGATCTGTGCTTCTCCTGGCCCCCTATCCTCTCTGCCATTGTCCACAATACTTGTACTTCCTTCACAATTTATATACCAGTAATTATCATGCTACACACACAATGAATTATCTATTTTCTTCTGTACTTGTGATTTTGATAAATCCACTGAGAGCCATATTAAAGCAGATGATAAAAAAATTATTCTAGATCTATAAAATAAATTATCAACTTTAATTTAAATTCTTTTTGGAAGACTGAAGGATAAAAAAGAATAATATTATGTGGTATTTCATCTCTTTAAGCACTTTAAGGAAATTACCTTTTCTAGCATTATTTTCCAGTAGTCATGTATGGATGTGAGAGTTGGACTGTGAAGAAGGCTGAGCACCAAAGAATTGATGCTTTTGAACTGTAGTGTTGGAGAAGACTCTTGAGAGTCCCTTGGACTGCAAGGAGATCCAACCAGTCCATTCTGAAGGAGATCAGCCCTGGAATTTCTTTGGAAGGAATGATGCTGAAGCTGAAACTCCAGTACTTTGGCCACCTCATGCGAAGAGTTGACTCATTGGAAAAGACTGATGCTGGGAGGGATTGGGGGCAGGAGGAAAAGGGGATGACAGAGGATGAGACTGCTGGATGGCATCACTGACTCAATGGATGTGAGCCTGAGTGAACTCTGGGAGTTGGTGATGGACAGGGAGGCCTGGCGTACTGCGATTCATGGGGTCACAATGAGTCAGACACGACTAAGCGACTGAACTGAACTGAGCATTAATTAATAGGGGATTCAAACAAACACACACAAAAGAGACAACTATTTGCAGAAGGAGCATGCATGGGTTACAAAAGACTTAAAATCTTTGTTTTGGTTGCTCAGTATTAAATCCTCTGCAACCTTCTGTGTATGTCAAATAGCATCCAAAACTCTAGAAAATGTTAGAAAATCAACAGTAATAAAACCTGAAAAATAGGATGGTAATGATGTTTTAAGAAGTCAGTATGGGCCATGTTAGAGAAAAAGAAGTAACCACAACAATGAGATCATAAAATGTAAGCACTGGGAGTATTCAATGCTATAAAAAGTTAAGTACTTTAAGAAGTAAAACTCCTTGGGGAACACCAGAGGAGGCTCTGTGTTTAACAACAAAAATCAAGTATCCAGTAGAATTTCTTGTGCTTAGACACTTTATGAACTTTCTGTGATATGTGACAAGGACTAAAGCCAGGATTAGTAGCTCTGGAACGATGGAAGCAGTTAGGGTCAGTGCACAGTGGGAAGGCAGCAGTATAGTGCCATTTGAGGCGCCCTAAGAAACCCCTTCTGCCACATTCCCCTAGCTTAAGCTAAGAACAGTTTTTGGGTTTTTTTTTTTAATGTATATTATTGAAGTATAGTTGATTTATAATACTATATTGACTTCTGCTATACAACAAAGTGATTCAGTTACACACACACATCACATACACACGTGTATGTGATGTATGTGTGTATATATTTATTTATTTATTCCTTTCCAGATTCGTTTCCTTTATGGTTTATCACAGGATATTGAATATAGATCCCTGTGCTATATAGTAAGACCCTGTTGCTTATCCATCCTATACATAACAGTTTGCATCTGCTAACCCTAAACTTCCAGTCCATCCCTTCTCCAACTCCCTTTCCCACTGGCAACCACAGTCTGCCTTTTATGTCTGTGAGGTTTAAGAACAGGTTTTTGATAAGAGAAAGAAGAGAAAAGAACTTGGGAGAGAGCTGGACTTACCAAGAAGGGGCCCCTATTGTGGCCAAAGACCAATACAAGGACACTGGGTACCATAAGAACTGAGCGAAGGGCTCTCTATAAAAGGTCTAAAAAAACAACCAGGAGAGGAAAAGAGAAATTAAAAAGAAAGTGCACACGCTACCTTTTTGATAAGGTGACCCTAATTTCTCAACCTTGGCACCACGGACATTTTGGGTCATATAATTCTTTGTTATGGGGAGCTGTCTTATACTGGATGTCCTGTGCAGGATAAAGATGAATGTCTCAGTTAGAAAGTAACCATAGGAAAAGCTCCCAGTTGAAAGGGTCCCAGAAAAATAATTTCCTCAAAGAGGTTAGTTAGTGTAATAATATTATAGGATGTTTAGCATGTCTCTGGCTTCTACCTGTCAGATGCCAGTAGTATCCCCCTTCTGCACAGCTGTGGTAACCAGCAACATGTCCACACACAGTCAAATAATCTCTGAGAGGCAGGAAGGGAAAATCACCCTTGTTGGATACCACTGCCCTAAAGGATCAATTTTCTCCCTAAATTGGGCAGGATCTTTTCCATTCCTCGGTGCTAGCATGGTCTACCCTCCCCATTCCTGCTCCCACTCTAAAAAGCTACACAAGAGTGGGAAGCTTACAAGCTCATCAACCTAAAGAAGAATGAGAACTCCATTTTTTCATTATAATACTCAAAGCAGAGAGATATAAATCATGAAAATCTGAAATAAACCTTTTCCTTCAGGATATTTTTATCCTTTGATAATTCCAAAATCTGCAACCCCCATCTATATTACCAGAACTGTCTTATTCTTCGTCCACTACACAAGACTAGTGTCAAGAAGAACTGTCTACACTGCTATAATCAAAAGGGATAACCAGTGAGGATCTACTGTATCGCACATGGAACTCTACTCAATGTTATGTGCCAGTCTGGATGGGAGAGGGGTTTGGAGGAGAATTGATACATGTGTTTGTAAGGCTGAATCCCTTCACTATTCACTTGAAACTACCACAACATTGTCAATTGGATATGTCCCAATACAAAATAAAAAGTTTAAAGGAAAAGAAAGGGGGGCTGATAAGATTCAGAAAGATGTCTCCAATTTAATCAATGCTTATGCGAGTGAACCAAGAAAGGCATTCAGTTCAGTTCAGTTGCTCAGTCGTGTCTGACTCTTTGCTACCCCATGGACTGCAGCACGCCAGGCTGCCCTGTCCATCACCAACTCTTAGTCTAGATAATCAAGACACTGTTATATATAAAAATTAAGTTACTTTTATAATCAGAGAGATAAAAGAATGGACTGCTAACATCTTAGCTTGTACAACCAAACCCTTTTCCTTCTCTTTCCTCTGTGTTTTTTCTCCTTCTTTCTTTCTTCCCTCCCTTCCTCTTTTCCTCCCTCCTTTGCTTCCTCCCTTCTTCACTTTCTCTTTTCTTGTAGGTAGACCCGTGTTTTTCTCCAGAATAGAAAAGAACATGAGGACAGAGATTATGAAGTATTAAGCATGAAAAAAAACTTTCACCTGAAAGAAAATTTACGAGTTTACAAGCATTTTAAAGTGCAGCATCAACACTTTATTAAGAATATAAAGTGTGCAAATGGTGCAACTGAGTCATCAATGAAACTGCAAAACAGAGGCAGAGGCCCAGAAAGTGACAATTTCTATTTCTTCTCGTGAGTTCTGATCATTACTATAAGATCTGTAGGGGGAAAATTCCTTTTAGAGTTGAACTTAATGAAGTGAAACAATCTGTAGAAAGGTAGTTTAGCTACTGAACATTATAAATTCAATCATGCAATTCTAGATAAAATACAAATCTTTTCTCCTTACTTGTTTTCATGTGGTTACAAATTGTTATGGTGAACAACATAAGAACTAAGAGTAAGAAGTCTTATCTCTGCCCCGCCTCTTTTGCCTTTCACTAACTGCATGACCAAAGGAAGGCAATTAATCTCTCTGACCCTCAATTTCCTCATTTATGGAAGTTAGGAGATAGGACTAGATTATCCTTAAGAATTTTTCCATCTCTAAAATCTCATCATGAGGAAACTCTAACTCAAATTATCTGAAAGTGACGGGGGTGGGGGGTGGGGGAAACAATGTGTAATTCTACCAACTATGGAAGGTGAATACTCTGTATTATACATAATTTCTATGCCAGAACTATAGGGTATAAAAACAAAAAAGGCTTGTTTAATTGAGCAAAGCCCTTGACTCTAAAGTAGGCATATTGCCTTGGATTTTCCTTAAATTAGAATGTCTATGATTTATTTTCGGGTAGGGTAAGCGCATTTGAGTGTCTGCTGGGTATGGTGTTAACAATGTCACTTGCCATGCTATGGCAGGGTGCTCTTCACTAGAAAAGAGTGGATACAGAAGCAAAACAAATTCAGAACTTCAAGAGCTCAGTCACGAACATCAGAGAATAGCTCTGCAGGGGTGTCTTGACATTTATTCTGGAAGGCCTACTCCTGCAAGTATGTGAATGTCTGTTTCTAAAACTCAGAGAAAATAAACCCTAATGTTCGCAGAGAAACAAAGTCCTACTCTGGTCTTATGAGAGCTCTTGAAAAAGTACAGCTGTGATGCTTTCAGCCATGAGGCAAACTCACATCAGAGAGGAGTCATTTCTTTAAGCCTTCTGTACAGATGCTAATATGAAAGGGTGGAGGAAAAGACTCACAGAGGGAGAATTTTAAAATGCACTCCTTTACAGGAACCCTAAATATGTGCATGGTAAAGCATAAAATGTTTTGCCAAAGATCATCTGACTTTGGAGGACAAAATAAAATTCACCCATATTCCCAAGAAAATCTAACTTTTACGTATGGATGTAAATTCTCAGATTTGCAGACCTACTCATGTGGTGGTAGTAGTTTAGTTACTCTTGCGACCCCATGGACTGCAGCCTGCAAGACTCCTCTGTCCATGGGATTCTCACTCATAGTAGATAGAAATTTCAGAGGCAAGAAAGTCTTTTTTAAATGGAAGCATAGGAATAGCTTGTTGGAAATGCTGGTGCATTAATAAAGAAACACATTCTAGCATCTGCCAGATCGTGAAATCCCTGGCTCTGGTTCCTTAGGCAAAAAATCATGGCCTTGATAGCTTTTCCTAAGATGATTTCAACCTTTCTTGGTATCCCAACAAAGGGACAGTTCATTTTTATCATTAGATACTTTGAAATCTTAAGGGAAATTCTCCCTAAGTAGTAAAAAAAAAATGGCAGAGGCACACAGGAGAGAAGAGGTTCCGGATTTGAGAGAAGAAGCTCACTCTCTGAGTCCAAACCCATGACCTGAACATGATACTGCAAAGGCACCATGGCCTGAGGAGAAAAGGGGAACACAGGACTATGTCACCAGGAGGATACACAGCCACTGCAAGACTAGATCAGCAGCAGAGCCAGATGAACTCTGTTCCATGGAGCACACAGTGAAGAGGCAGAAGGAAGGCCACACTTCCATTCTGGCTAAGGTGCCAAAGCCAGCAATCAAGGAAGGATGTGAAAGGCATCTTTTAAACCTCAGTTTTAATAATCCTGTCCCCCACAGGTTGTCTGTTGCTAAGACACCACTATTATTCCACTCCTGGCATGTATAATCTTTGTATTCCCCTCTGTGAGTTTTCAGCTCTGTGCTTTTCACATAAAAATATCATATTAAAACTCAGATAATAATCCATTTGGGACAAAGGTGAATTAGGGTGTACCAACCAAGTCAAAGCCAGTGAATCTGCTTAATGAGGCAGTTCCCATCACTTCAGTGCTCAGATGACCTTGCACAGAGGCAGGCTTGTCCGGACGCACATCACTGGGTGTACTCTCTGATCAAACCACAGCCGGGCTGGAGGACATACGTGGATACAACGGCTGGGCTGAGATGCTGCATATAAAGGCTCTGACAAGCCTGAAAACCACTATATTGGCGCTGGTGTGCAACCCCCACTCATTGACAGATTCAGATAGCACAGATTCCTTTTCCAAGCTTTTCATCTTGAAAAAGGCAATTCAGCTCCCTGAACCTTTGAGCCTGTTCCATTTTGAGCTGACTGCTAATTGTATGCGTGCACATATGTGTTTCAGAAGAAAGATAAGCACATTGCCTTGGCCTCCACACTCACTGTGCAGACGTGTCTCGCTTCTGTTCTCTGTAAGTTTTCCAAATGTGGTTTGAAGTTTTCTAAACATTAACCCCTCCTGGTAACCACAGTACACATTCTTCTAGAGAGGTTTTCTTGATTATGTTTGCTTAAAAAACTGTTATTCATTATTAATTCTTTGAGTCCTGAGGCTTGGTATTTTAATTCGATTTTGTAATCATGTTTAGATTTTCAAGTTACTCAATAATTTAACTATACAGCATAATAATATATAAGGAACTGTAGGAGATGAATGAGGCAGCTATTAGCATTAGAGGCTGTATTTTTAAAACCCCAAATCTGATTTTTCATGTTTAATGAAATATAACACAACTGTATCATGTTTTGTAATGTTGATTCAAGAAAAGGAAAATTTGGAATGATTACTCATAAAAATGCAAAAGTCTTTCCCAATAGTCATGGCAACTAATGGCCAGATGGTAGGATTGTCTGATCATTGATTGTGTGTCTTTAGAAAAGAAATCCACATGGAAGCAGCCAGGCTCATAAAATCTGCAATGCCTGAGAACTGACCAGAATCACTAATTCTCTACAGGCCATATTTCTACTCTGGGCAGATTAGTATCCCCCTAAGGCCTGGATGCAGCTATCTAGTCCCTGAGTATCCCCATCTAGCATTCATTCTCAAGAACAATCTGAGTAACCTCCCTGAACCTAGGAAGTACAACAAATCCTCTTATGGAAGGAGTTTTTCTAACTTCCAGAGAGAGTGCTATTCAGTTGCACCAAAGTTTCTCTTTTCTTTTTTAAGTTCCCATTCATAGGTACATAATAAGTCAGTTGAATAAATAAACATACATTGAATCTATTGCTCCAGCAAATGTATCCATTTATAACAATAACAAAACTAATTCCATTGAAAAATAACCAGAGAGAAGGGCTCAGTTGAAAAAGTCCTAGGGAAATAAGACATTTCCTCAAGAGGATCACTTCTCTAATCACAATAGCAACAACAACAATGATAGTAGCTAACTTTATGAAAGATTTCTTCTGTGCTAGGCATTTTACTAAAGAGCCAAGGCCTTTTATAGTTAAAATTACTTTATTTAGGATTTTTTTGAGTGCTGATATGCATATTTTCACTTCCTTTTCTTTACCATCGTTGTCTCTGATCTGTGCTTCTCCTGGCCCCCTATCCTCTCTGCCATTGTCCACAATACTTGTACTTTCTTCACAATTTATATACCAGTAATTATCATGCTACACGCACAATGAATTATCTATTTTCTTCTGTACTTGTGATTTTGATAAATCCACTGAGAGCCATATTAAAGCAGATGATAAAAAAATTATTCTAGATCTATAAAATAAATTATCAACTTTAATTTAAATTCTTTTTGGAAGACTGAAGGATAAAAAAGAATAATATTATGTGGTATTTCATCTCTTTAAGCACTTTAAGGAAATTACCTTTTCTAGCATTATTTTCCAGTAGTCATGTATGGATGTGAGAGTTGGACTGTGAAGAAGGCTGAGCACCAAAGAATTGATGCTTTTGAACTGTAGTGTTGGAGAAGACTCTTGAGAGTCCCTTGGACTGCAAGGAGATCCAACCAGTCCATTCTGAAGGAGATCAGCCCTGGAATTTCTTTGGAAGGAATGATGCTGAAGCTGAAACTCCAGTACTTTGGCCACCTCATGCGAAGAGTTGACTCATTGGAAAAGACTGATGCTGGGAGGGATTGGGGGCAGGAGGAAAAGGGGATGACAGAGGATGAGACTGCTGGATGGCATCACTGACTCAATGGATGTGAGCCTGAGTGAACTCTGGGAGTTGGTGATGGACAGGGAGGCCTGGCGTACTGCGATTCATGGGGTCACAATGAGTCAGACACGACTAAGCGACTGAACTGAACTGAGCATTAATTAATAGGGGATTCAAACAAACACACACAAAAGAGACAACTATTTGCAGAAGGAGCATGCATGGGTTACAAAAGACTTAAAATCTTTGTTTTGGTTGCTCAGTATTAAATCCTCTGCAACCTTCTGTGTATGTCAAATAGCATCCAAAACTCTAGAAAATGTTAGAAAATCAACAGTAATAAAACCTGAAAAATAGGATGGTAATGATGTTTTAAGAAGTCAGTATGGGCCATGTTAGAGAAAAAGAAGTAACCACAACAATGAGATCATAAAATGTAAGCACTGGGAGTATTCAATGCTATAAAAAGTTAAGTACTTTAAGAAGTAAAACTCCTTGGGGAACACCAGAGGAGGCTCTGTGTTTAACAACAAAAATCAAGTATCCAGTAGAATTTCTTGTGCTTAGACACTTTATGAACTTTCTGTGATATGTGACAAGGACTAAAGCCAGGATTAGTAGCTCTGGAACGATGGAAGCAGTTAGGGTCAGTGCACAGTGGGAAGGCAGCAGTATAGTGCCATTTGAGGCGCCCTAAGAAACCCCTTCTGCCACATTCCCCTAGCTTAAGCTAAGAACAGTTTTTGGGTTTTTTTTTTTAATGTATATTATTGAAGTATAGTTGATTTATAATACTATATTGACTTCTGCTATACAACAAAGTGATTCAGTTACACACACACATCACATACACACGTGTATGTGATGTATGTGTGTATATATTTATTTATTTATTCCTTTCCAGATTCGTTTCCTTTATGGTTTATCACAGGATATTGAATATAGATCCCTGTGCTATATAGTAAGACCCTGTTGCTTATCCATCCTATACATAACAGTTTGCATCTGCTAACCCTAAACTTCCAGTCCATCCCTTCTCCAACTCCCTTTCCCACTGGCAACCACAGTCTGCCTTTTATGTCTGTGAGGTTTAAGAACAGGTTTTTGATAAGAGAAAGAAGAGAAAAGAACTTGGGAGAGAGCTGGACTTACCAAGAAGGGGCCCCTATTGTGGCCAAAGACCAATACAAGGACACTGGGTACCATAAGAACTGAGCGAAGGGCTCTCTATAAAAGGTCTAAAAAAACAACCAGGAGAGGAAAAGAGAAATTAAAAAGAAAGTGCACACGCTACCTTTTTGATAAGGTGACCCTAATTTCTCAACCTTGGCACCACGGACATTTTGGGTCATATAATTCTTTGTTATGGGGAGCTGTCTTATACTGGATGTCCTGTGCAGGATAAAGATGAATGTCTCAGTTAGAAAGTAACCATAGGAAAAGCTCCCAGTTGAAAGGGTCCCAGAAAAATAATTTCCTCAAAGAGTTTAGTTAGTGTAATAATATTATAGGATGTTTAGCATGTCTCTGGCTTCTACCTGTCAGATGCCAGTAGTATCCCCCTTCTGCACAGCTGTGGTAACCAGCAACATGTCCACACACAGTCAAATAATCTCTGAGAGGCAGGAAGGGAAAATCACCCTTGTTGGATACCACTGCCCTAAAGGATCAATTTTCTCCCTAAATTGGGCAGGATCTTTTCCATTCCTCGGTGCTAGCATGGTCTACCCTCCCCATTCCTGCTCCCACTCTAAAAAGCTACACAAGAGTGGGAAGCTTACAAGCTCATCAACCTAAAGAAGAATGAGAACTCCATTTTTTCATTATAATACTCAAAGCAGAGAGATATAAATCATGAAAATCTGAAATAAACCTTTTCCTTCAGGATATTTTTATCCTTTGATAATTCCAAAATCTGCAACCCCCATCTATATTACCAGAACTGTCTTATTCTTCGTCCACTACACAAGACTAGTGTCAAGAAGAACTGTCTACACTGCTATAATCAAAAGGGATAACCAGTGAGGATCTACTGTATCGCACATGGAACTCTACTCAATGTTATGTGCCAGTCTGGATGGGAGAGGGGTTTGGAGGAGAATTGATACATGTGTTTGTAAGGCTGAATCCCTTCACTATTCACTTGAAACTACCACAACATTGTCAATTGGATATGTCCCAATACAAAATAAAAAGTTTAAAGGAAAAGAAAGGGGGGCTGATAAGATTCAGAAAGATGTCTCCAATTTAATCAATGCTTATGCGAGTGAACCAAGAAAGGCATTCAGTTCAGTTCAGTTGCTCAGTCGTGTCTGACTCTTTGCTACCCCATGGACTGCAGCACGCCAGGCTGCCCTGTCCATCACCAACTCTTAGTCTAGATAATCAAGACACTGTTATATATAAAAATTAAGTTACTTTTATAATCAGAGAGATAAAAGAATGGACTGCTAACATCTTAGCTTGTACAACCAAACCCTTTTCCTTCTCTTTCCTCTGTGTTTTTTCTCCTTCTTTCTTTCTTCCCTCCCTTCCTCTTTTCCTCCCTCCTTTGCTTCCTCCCTTCTTCACTTTCTCTTTTCTTGTAGGTAGACCCGTGTTTTTCTCCAGAATAGAAAAGAACATGAGGACAGAGATTATGAAGTATTAAGCATGAAAAAAAACTTTCACCTGAAAGAAAATTTACGAGTTTACAAGCATTTTAAAGTGCAGCATCAACACTTTATTAAGAATATAAAGTGTGCAAATGGTGCAACTGAGTCATCAATGAAACTGCAAAACAGAGGCAGAGGCCCAGAAAGTGACAATTTCTATTTCTTCTCGTGAGTTCTGATCATTACTATAAGATCTGTAGGGGGAAAATTCCTTTTAGAGTTGAACTTAATGAAGTGAAACAATCTGTAGAAAGGTAGTTTAGCTACTGAACATTATAAATTCAATCATGCAATTCTAGATAAAATACAAATCTTTTCTCCTTACTTGTTTTCATGTGGTTACAAATTGTTATGGTGAACAACATAAGAACTAAGAGTAAGAAGTCTTATCTCTGCCCCGCCTCTTTTGCCTTTCACTAACTGCATGACCAAAGGAAGGCAATTAATCTCTCTGACCCTCAATTTCCTCATTTATGGAAGTTAGGAGATAGGACTAGATTATCCTTAAGAATTTTTCCATCTCTAAAATCTCATCATGAGGAAACTCTAACTCAAATTATCTGAAAGTGACGGGGGTGGGGGGTGGGGGAAACAATGTGTAATTCTACCAACTATGGAAGGTGAATACTCTGTATTATACATAATTTCTATGCCAGAACTATAGGGTATAAAAACAAAAAAGGCTTGTTTAATTGAGCAAAGCCCTTGACTCTAAAGTAGGCATATTGCCTTGGATTTTCCTTAAATTAGAATGTCTATGATTTATTTTCGGGTAGGGTAAGCGCATTTGAGTGTCTGCTGGGTATGGTGTTAACAATGTCACTTGCCATGCTATGGCAGGGTGCTCTTCACTAGAAAAGAGTGGATACAGAAGCAAAACAAATTCAGAACTTCAAGAGCTCAGTCACGAACATCAGAGAATAGCTCTGCAGGGGTGTCTTGACATTTATTCTGGAAGGCCTACTCCTGCAAGTATGTGAATGTCTGTTTCTAAAACTCAGAGAAAATAAACCCTAATGTTCGCAGAGAAACAAAGTCCTACTCTGGTCTTATGAGAGCTCTTGAAAAAGTACAGCTGTGATGCTTTCAGCCATGAGGCAAACTCACATCAGAGAGGAGTCATTTCTTTAAGCCTTCTGTACAGATGCTAATATGAAAGGGTGGAGGAAAAGACTCACAGAGGGAGAATTTTAAAATGCACTCCTTTACAGGAACCCTAAATATGTGCATGGTAAAGCATAAAATGTTTTGCCAAAGATCATCTGACTTTGGAGGACAAAATAAAATTCACCCATATTCCCAAGAAAATCTAACTTTTACGTATGGATGTAAATTCTCAGATTTGCAGACCTACTCATGTGGTGGTAGTAGTTTAGTTACTCTTGCGACCCCATGGACTGCAGCCTGCAAGACTCCTCTGTCCATGGGATTCTCACTCATAGTAGATAGAAATTTCAGAGGCAAGAAAGTCTTTTTTAAATGGAAGCATAGGAATAGCTTGTTGGAAATGCTGGTGCATTAATAAAGAAACACATTCTAGCATCTGCCAGATCGTGAAATCCCTGGCTCTGGTTCCTTAGGCAAAAAATCATGGCCTTGATAGCTTTTCCTAAGATGATTTCAACCTTTCTTGGTATCCCAACAAAGGGACAGTTCATTTTTATCATTAGATACTTTGAAATCTTAAGGGAAATTCTCCCTAAGTAGTAAAAAAAAAAGAAAAACCAAACATTAATTTGTGGGATTTTATTTGGAAAGAAAATATACTGGGAGAGGCAGAGCCAAAGAAGGCGGTGCTCTGTAAGGGATGACAGCTGAACTAGCCCTAGGATTTCCAGCCAACAGAGAGGCTCAGGATGGAAACGAACCTCTTGAAAATACCCTCCCCCAAGAAACACTCCTCATTCAACATGATGTCAAGTTTTGTGCTGTCTATTCTTCCTTACTTATCTCTAACAGTTTTTAAGATTGTGAGAAAAAGAAGAAGAATCACTAGGAAATTAAAAAATGTACAAAGCTTTTTAAGTCTCTAATGACAAAAAAATTAGCAGACTCCTTGAAAATTGCTAACACTGATTTTTAAGGAGCACATCTTGAAATATCACTCTGAATAGTTTTATCTTAGACAGTTTTGTTATTCATTACATTGGAACTCAGACTTATTGATATTACCAATATTATGGCAAACTATTTTATTCTTCATATATTTATTAAGACTTATTCTTTTATATTCCCTTTTTTATGTTGAAAAATATCTCTGTAGTACTCCATCAGGATACTTTGCTACTCAGTGTGATGCTATTTTTTTATTAAGAGAAAGTGCAGAATTGTTCCCATAATTTGGAAATGCCTAGGATGAACTAACAAAAAAGCAAGAATCTGTAAATCCATTGGCAATTCTATATTAAATATATTTTCTACCTTCAGAATATCTTTGGTTATTCTCCATAGATTAAGAAGGCACTTCCCATTATAATTTATTTTCATCGTTCTGTTTTATAGATACTATACTTGAATTTAGAGGAAGGACCTTCCCTTTGCACTAATAAACAGGATACCAAGTACAGATGGTCCTCACTTTCAATGGCCCAATAAATGATTTTTTTGAGCTCATGGTGGTGTAAAAATGATACACATTCAGTAGTAAATAAACTTCTGAATTTGATTTTTTCCCAGGCTAGCTATATGCAGCATGATACTTTTGTGATTCTGAGCAGCAGTAGATAGCCGATGTAAACAACTGATACATTTACAACCATGCTGTTTTTCACTTTCATCACAATATTCAATAAATTACATGAGATAGTCAACATTTTATTATAAAACAGGCTTTGTGTTAGTTGAATTTTCACACCTGTAGGATAATGTAAGTGTCCTGAACACACTTAAGGTAGGCTAGGCTGAGCTGTGATGTTTGAAAGCTTAGATGCATTAAATACATTATCAACTTAATAAATTTTCAATTTATGGTGGGTTCATGCAGACATAACCACATTGTTAAGTCAGGAAAGATCTAGAGTATGCATATTATCACAATAATGAAGACTTGGAAGAATACACATTAACAAAGGCAATATTTTTATTATAGATTTTGTATTTTCACCAGGAAGTATTATAGAGTCCTTCCCTGGAAACTTTTCAGTATTGTTTATACATCCACCTGATAAAAACTATAAGTTGGAGGTAGAGTGAAAACGACAAGATAACCCTTTAAGTGCTCTCCAACTTTATGATTCTGTTTTCCTAGAATATGATGTGTGTGTATATATATGTATACACACACACACACATATATACATGCTTCTTCTATTTAAAAAAGCCAAAAGAATGTCATATTTCACACCCACATTTCTTTAATCCCCATATTCTGCAAGCTACTCTGCTAGCAGTTTTCTTTCATATTCTATAGACTATAACGGGAATAGATTATTGTATTCAAGGACCGACTTTAGACACTACTAACACTCAAGATACCCCTGAGCAGGTCTCTGGATGGTAGTGATGGGAGTGATATTTCATAACACAAACATAAGCAAAACTTCTCTGAGGCAGGTACTTGACCACACTTCCCAGAGGAACGAAGTTTTTCCCTTTTCCTAGCACACCAAGAATCTATTTCTGAAAACATCGTATTATTTATGTCATCATTTTTCTATTCAAAAGTTGACTGTCATGTAGAGAAAATATTATTTAAGGGCTGTTTCTCAGATTTGCCATAGAATTCAAATTAGTGTTGAGTATAAATACTATTTAAGTATACAATTATGCATTACTGATTTTATTCTTCAATTTATCTTTTCATTTCTATAGGAATTTCTTATCCAGAGCAAGGAGAGAGTTCTTTCCTTAGAACGGATTCAGAATTAACTATCAAATCAAGAAGATATGCTTTTACTTATGACTTGTTTTGTTGTAAGGGGTATTTACAGCATGCTTCTCCAAATACTTGAGTTTAAAAGAAACTTTCAAAAGTAAATTTAAGGCATAGAGATGGTTTATTTCACATAGAGCCACTGTTTACCTGTGCATGAATAATCATCAATTCTGATGTATCCAGTTTTGCAGATGCACATGAAGGAACCCGGGGTGTTGACACACATCGTGTTCTCACGACAGTAATGGCGCCCTTCTGCACACTCATCAATGTCTGTGAAGAAAAAGCAGGGCAAGAGGTCAACCATGGCCAATATTACAGTTTTTCTACAATTTTCTTTGGTGATGAGAGGACAAAAGTTACTAATTGGAAATAATTTTTAAAATGTATTCAAAGTATCTCTTTTAATAGAAACCTTTGACGTTGAAATGACAGAAACTATAATATTTTTTTCCTAAAAGCTCTGTTGGCATTTAAAATATATCTTTTTATTCCAACTTGCATCATTCTAAAATATATTTCAAAATATCCAGCCCATTCATCTACCTTAGATAGAATGATAAAATGAATCAGAATGTAGAGATTGGGCTGCCTTAGGGTCTTAGAAGCTTCAATCACTGAGCATACCATATATTATTTTTTGACTCATTGGCTATTCTGTACACTTGGGGAGGCCCTGAAAGAGGTAAATAAAATATTCAATAAACACCAGAACTTGAAAATCTTTACTTAAAGATATGACACCAACAACATGCAGTTTATTAGAGGTATAGCTATCCCAGTAAGCGCGGAACAGAGATGAAATTACAGCGTAGAGCCTGATATAAATAAGAAGCTGTGAAACAGCAAAAGAAGATAACATGCTGAAGAACTTTCATAGTAATTCATATTCTAAGGATTGTTTTCTTGGTATTGCTTAATGTGTCTGAAGAAAATATTAATGCTCTAAGGATTTAGCACAAACTAATAATCTAATTGTGTTCAATTATAATGAGGTTAAGGCTAAGGCTAGAGGCCACTATTCATTTATTTCCTCTTTCAGGGAGTATTTATGTTCCCCCTTCCTGTTCCAAACATTGTTCTGGGGTTTACTGATGAAAACAGAAGGGCATGGGTAAGGTATGATGTGTCTTCAAGGATCTCCCATCTAGAGGGGGAGTAGACCTCCCTTCTAGAAGGGAAGTAGATCAAAGAATCACAGTGAGTGTGGCATGCTGACAACAAAGAATGGCACAAGATAGTGGGCAAGGCCTGGGATAGGACCCTGAATCTCAGCCCAGCATTGTTGCTGCTAGGATGCTGGGGGAAGCCCCACATGCTTGTGTGAGAGAGGACTTGTGAGTTCTTGGGGAAAAAAATGCTTCACTGATCTGAGAAACTCTTTACAACTTAGAGCTTTATTAAAGCAGAGTATTTATGCTTTTCTCATGTGGTTCAACTGGTAAAGAATCCGCCTGCAATGCGGGAGACCTGGATTCTATTCCTGTGTTGGGAAGATCCCCTGGAGAAGGGAACAGCTACCTACTCCAGTATTCTGACCTGGAGAATTCCATGGACAGTATATAGCCCATGGGGTCTTAAAGAGTCAGACACCATTGAGCAACTTTCACTCACTTTCACATAGACCATTAAGTTGCAAGCATTTATTAGCACTCACTAATCTGTCTGTCAAAAATAAGAAATAACTACATGTATACATGCTGTTAAGTTCACAAGAGGCTGGATTTCACATGCATTTCCTCAAAGAACTCAACCTGTTGAGGCAAGTAGAATGAGCTTAACTATTACCTCCATTTTTCAGATGAGAGATCTGAGGCACAGAAAGGTTAAAGGACTTTCCTTAAGTCATAGAGATAATTAATTGGCAGATCAAAGCATGTGAACCTAGGTCTTTTGAACTGCTCCAACCACAAGCTTTCTTAAGTCTGTATTATGATGAAAGAAATAGTTCACAGGTGGGTTTACCAGGTATACTTTGCTGGTCATAACCTCCTGCCAGGGACTCTGGTCCCCTGGATCCTGCCATATCTCACTGCATATTTCATGTATACTTCTGATTATTCTTTCTCTGACTCCAGGGAGCTCTTCTTCCTCTGCCTGCCAGGTGAATGCTGGAATCTCCTGGGGTCTGTCCCTGACCTGTTTTCTCTCTCTCCACTCTGTGCAATTATATACATTGTTATGGCATCACTACCACGTGAAGTGACATTTCTTTAAAACATTTTATTTTATATTGGAGTACAGCTGATTAACAGTGCTATATAGTTTCAGGTGGACAGCAGAGGGGCTCAGCCATTCATATACACATATCCATTCTCCACCAAACCCCCTTCGATCCAGGCTGCCACATAACACTGAGCAGAGTTCCCTGTGCTATAGAGTAGGACCTTGTCATACTTCAAGTTTTGAGTGAAGAAACCTGCAAGTGCAAAGCCATAATAAGCACTAGTACTAATTGGGAAGAATGTGAATTTTAACAATAATAAAACTGTCCCCATTTTATAGTTTCTCTCTGCATGGAACATAAAGCATTTTACAGGTATTTTATCATTATGTAGCACTCTTTATTAAGGGCCTTAATGCATTGACCAGGTGCAAGGTGCTTCTCCTCTAGAAGTCTTTCTCAAATCCTTGTGGTGAAGCCACAGAGTAATACTGACCTCATCGGTACTATTAAAATAAATGGATCAATTATAGGGGAGAACTAGATGACCCCATACTACAAATGTTATGTCATTCATATAAACTCAATTCTGCTTCCTGAGAATGTCAAAAGAAGCAGCTGACACCGTCTCTCAGGCAGCTATATTTTAGAGCTAGAGGACCACTGGCAATCATCTGGGCTAACTACTTGTTTTACAGATGAAAGAACTGAAGCTTAGAGAGCCTCAATTTTCCATTCAACTTCTAAATGGAAGTCAACACAGTAAATTACAAGCAGCATACAAAGCCCTTCCCAGTTTGGCCATTATTTTCCTGACTTTACATTCTACGACCTCACTCTTTCTTCGTTCTCAGTGTCCTGGCCACACCGAGCTTCTGGTCATTTCTCCAAGGGGCCATGCTCTTTCACATTTAGGTGCTTTTGTATATGTCATTCTCTCGTCTCCTTTTCTCCCTATCACCACTTCAGTGGGTCTTCTCTACCAATCAATTTACCCTTTAAGAATCTGTTTAACTATCTCTTTGTGAAAACTTCCCTAGTGAAGTAAAATGTTCCCTATGTAACACTCTCTTGGAACTTTGCGAACGTTTCCATCAAAGATATATCCACTTTACCTTTATTAATTTTTGTAGGCTTCTTTTTTCCAATAAGTCAAATATACCCTTGAAGGGCAGGGATCATCATCTATTTGTGTTTCTTAACTCTGGCTACACATTATACTCAACTGAGATGCTTTTAAAAAACATTAGTTTTTGTGCTGACTTCCTAACTCTCACTCCAAATTCTTATTTAATTATCTGTAATGGAACACACGCATTATATTATTTGTAATCTTCTCTTTGAAGAATTTCATGTAGGGTTCAGCAGAACTTTTCAGTAAAGAACCAGATAGTAAATATTTTAGGTTTGGGGGTCCATATGATTTCTGTTGCAACTACTTAACTCCTGTTGTTGCAGCATGAAGGCAACCATAGACAACAGGTAAATGAATGAGCCTGACAATGTTCCAGTGAAGCTTTATTTATAAAATAGGAAGGTGAATCAGATTTGGCCCACGGTCCATAGTTTGATAACCCTTTGTTTAATGCATAATCAGAGTTAAGGATCACTCAGAAGGACCATGATGGCAAAGTAGCAGGGCATGAGGTTAACCTCCCCCAACAAACACATTAAAATACATCCACATACAGAAATTTTCACAGAGAGTCAACTAGAAACTGGAGAAGATCTCTTATACAACCAAAGCTGCAGGAAAGCTCTCCACATAATGAGGTTAGGCAGAAAAGAAAAATAAAAAGGCATTAGGACAGTACTGGCATCTCTGAGAAGGGTCTGTAAGGGAGAGACACTCCACATGCAGCCCCTTGTCCTGGAGAACCCCTTTCAGCTAAGAGGTCAGCTGGCACGAGAAGGGCCTGGACTTTGCTCACGAGTGTGTGCATGCTGGCTTGCTCCCAATCATGGAGGAGAGAGACAGAACAGACGGCTGCCCCTCACCACAGTCCCAAGCACCTGGAAAGTGTGCCAGGCAGGGCTGCTAGCACTCCATGACCAGGTGTTAAATCCCAGTCAGAAGGGCACTTGGAGGGAACTCAGCCTAGCTGCACAGAGACAGCCCAGGGGTCCTGGGGAGTGGTTCAGGTCGAACCT
The DNA here is from genome assembly GCA_006410675.1 of Oreotragus oreotragus. NCBI lineage: Eukaryota > Metazoa > Chordata > Mammalia > Artiodactyla > Bovidae > Oreotragus > Oreotragus oreotragus. The sequence continues at coordinate 461,141 of SJYX01015025.1, read as the reverse complement.
TAAAGCCCACTGTCAGCACAGCATGCACATGGCAAATGTGGGACTGGCACTGGAGCCATCATCAGTGCTCATGCAGGTGGAGGTGGGTCCAGCTGTGGCACACTGTGGGCTCACATATGAAGGGGGCAGGTCTGGCCTTACAGCCCATCATAAGAGTTCACAGGGTGTGGAGAGGTCTGGTGCAGTGGACTTTGTCAGGTGGCACCAGATAAATGCATGTCTTGAGTGGACAGCCCCTGGGGAGGAGTATATAGCAGCTCATTTCCAGATAGAGCCTTCTGGTTCCACCCATATCATCACACAGTTTGCAGCCAGATCTGGGGCACACAGGACCTGGGAGAGGTCTGCCACAGAGGCAGTCAAGACTCCAGGAAGCAGCATAACCACCTTGATTCCTGCAGCCAGAGCATCCTATTCCCCAGCACCAACCCACTCCACACCACAGCCTAGAACTAGATCAGGGGCAAAAAGTGGAGAAAGGGAGGCAACCTTGGGTTGCTGCTGTTGCTAAGTCGCTTCAGTTGTGTCCAACTCTGTGCGAGCCCAGAGACGGCAGCCCATCAGGCTACTTCTGGGCAAAACCATGGATGCCTACACAGGCAGCACATAGGTTCACTGAGTCTCTTACTTCACTGGTCACATCCTTTGGGACAGAGCAAACATTTAAGGGCAACAGAGCCGTACTGAACCTGACTCTCAGGGCTTTTACTCCAAAAACAGGGGAGCAGATCCTGCCCCTGACAGGGCTGTGACAGCCACAGAGTAAGAGGCCCTGTCCAACATCAGTGCAGTCTCTGGATACTGCAACACCAGTTGTAAAAGGGATACCTATCAAAGGGATAATGGCCAACATAGTCTGAGAAAGGATGTGGTTGACATCCTGTCTCTTATACACATCTAGATGTGTATAAGAGACAGCCATTAAGTTGTAATAAATTAGCTTCTCTCCTATGGGAAATCTGTTCACAATTTCTTAAAATGTACACGCTGATTTCAGAGTCTAGAAGGGGTTATTAGACAAAATGCATAACCCAGAATCGATTGTATCATTTTCTAAATGTGGTCCTGGAATCCTGTATCTGTGCTGAAGCAGCAGGCAGAGATGAAGATGGATGATCTACCCATAACAGCATAATGGCTGAAACGCAATTACTGGGTTTTATGGAAAAGAAAAAAGGCCAGGCGTCATAAACCTCAAAACTAGAACACTTTGCTTTTTAATGATTCCAAATTATCTAAACAAGAACTGGAATGAAAATCACTCAATTAGCCTTGTGCTCTACTAGTAAGAAAATTCTTTAGAGAATTCAATTCTTACTTTGTTTGTACATTCTTTGAAATGAACAATAATTTCTCTACATTTGTAAAAAGGTTTTATTTCATTTTAAAATTTGATGATTCACCTTTTCTGTGTATTTGCATGTTNAGCCCCTTGTCCTGGAGAACCCCTTTCAGCTAAGAGGTCAGCTGGCACGAGAAGGGCCTGGACTTTGCTCACGAGTGTGTGCATGCTGGCTTGCTCCCAATCATGGAGGAGAGAGACAGAACAGACGGCTGCCCCTCACCACAGTCCCAAGCACCTGGAAAGTGTGCCAGGCAGGGCTGCTAGCACTCCATGACTAGGTGTTAAATCCCAGTCAGAAGGGCACTTGGAGGGAACTCAGCCTAGCTGCACAGAGACAGCCCAGGGGTCCTGGGGAGTGGTTCAGGTCGAACCTTAAAGCCCACTGTCAGCACAGCATGCACATGGCAGGTGTGGGACTGGCACTGGAGCCATCATCAGTGCTCATGCAGGTGGAGGTGGGTCCAGCTGTGGCACACTGTGGGCTCACATATGAAGGGGGCAGGTCTGGCCTTACAGCCCATCATAAGAGTTCACAGGGTGTGGAGAGGTCTGGTGCAGTGGACTTTGTCAGGTGGCACCAGATAAATGCATGTCTTGAGTGGACAGCCCCTGGAGAGGAGTATATAGCAGCTCATTTCCAGATAGAGCCTTCTGGTTCCACCCATATCATCACACAGTTTGCAGCCAGATCTGGGGCACACAGGACCTGGGAGAGGCCTGCCACAGAGGCAGCCAAGACTCCAGGAAGCAGCATAACCACCTTGATTCCTGCAGCCAGAGCATCCTACTCCCCAGCAGCAACCCACTCCACACCACAGCCTAGAACCAGATCAGGGGCAGAAAGCGGAGAAAGGGAGGCAACCTTGGGTTGCTGCTGTTGCTAAGTCGCTTCAGTTGTGTCCAACTCTGTGCGAGTCCAGAGACGGCAGCCCATCAGGCTACTTCTGGGCAAAACCATGGATGCCTACACAGGCAGCACATAGGTTCACTGAGTCTCTTACTTCACTGGTCACATCCTTTGGGACAGAGCAAACATTTAAGGGCAACAGAGCCGTACTGAACCTGACTCTCAGGGCTTTTACTCCAAAAACAGGGGAGCAGATCCTGCCCCTGACAGGGCTGTGACAGCCACAGAGTAAGAGGCCCTGTCCAACATCAGTGCAGTCTCTGGATACTGCAACACCAGTTGTAAAAGGGATACCTATCAAAGGGATAATGGCCAACATAGTCTGAGAAAGGATGTGGTTGACATCCACATCAAAAGCAGCCCTTCCAACAAAAATATTGGAATAATGCAGTTTACACAGGGATGATCTCACATGAAAACAACCCTTTTGGATCACAGTGGATAATGGTTTATCCTAAATTCATAGAGTTACAGACTGTTAAGCAAAATGAAACAGCAGAGGAACTCCTCCCAATTAAAAGAACAACAGAAATCTCCAAAAGAACAAAGCATGAAGCAAACTTCACCAGTCTACTTAGTCTAGACCCTAAGTTCAAAAAGGAGGCAACAAAAATGCTAAAGGAATTAAGGTGATCAATAGGAATTAAGGTGATCAATAGAAACGCAGATAACTGTAACAAGGAACTAGAAACTATAAACAGGAACCAATCAAAATTAGACAACTGCTAAGCTAAAGATCAATCTAGAAGTAATGAATAGCAGTTTGAAAGACACAGAAGAAAGATTAAGTGATCTGGATGATAGAATAATTCAAACACCAAATCAGAACAGCAGACATAATACAAATGGAAAAAATAAATAAAGAAAAGACCAACATAGCAGATCTATGGGATAATATAAAGCATGACAACCTATGTATAGTAGGGATTCCAGAAGGAAAAGAAGGAGAAAATGGACTTGAAAATGTATTTAAAGAAATCATAGCTGAAAACTTCCCCAATCTAAAGAAGAAAACAGATACCAAGGAATAGGAAGCACAGAGGGTCCCAAACAGACTCACACCAAGACATACTATAATTAAAACAGAATGAACTAAAGATAGAGGGGTTCTAAACGCAGCATGAGAAAAAGGGTCAGTTACAAGGGAACCCTTACAAGGATATCAGTTGATTTCGCTGCAAAAACTTTGCAGGCCAGAAAGGAGTGTCCCCATATATTCAGTCTTGAAAAAACCTGCAACCTAATATACTCTACCCAGCAAGATTATCACTAAAAAAAAAAAAAAAAGGTGAGATAAAGCATTTCTCTGACAAGAAAACCGGAAAGAACACAGCAATGCTATACCTACTCAAAATAAATATTGAAAGCTCTTCTTTAAAAAGAAAAGAGGTAAGAATCTATAGGAAAGCAAAACTCACAACAGGAAAGATAACTATATAAAAATATATGAGATCTATAGGATAATATAAAGCATGGCTACCTATGCATAGCAGGGGTTCCAGTAGGAGAAAAGAGAAAGATGGAGTGAAAATATATTTGAAGACATTATGGCTGAAAACTTCCCAAATCTAAAGAAAACAGATAAATATCATCTTCAGTAAAATACTGAAGATCACTTAAGCCAGTGTATAGTTAAAAAGAAAAAACTGTAAAAGCAGTATAACTACAATTAACAGTAAAAGGATAAACATGAAGATGTAAAACAGGACATTGAAATCACAAAATATGGGGGAGAGGAGTAAAAAACTTAGTTCTTTTAGAATGTGTTTGAACTTTCATGACTGTGTCTAAAGCAAGTAGATATAGTCATGGATCAACACACTTGAAAACCAAGGTAACCAAAATCAAAAACATACAACAGACTGACAAAAATCAAACAGTAAAGAACTCAGGCAAAATACAAAAGAGGTCCATAAAACAACAAAAAGAAAAAGAAAGGAACAAGAACTACAAAATGGACCTGGAAAATAGGGTTTAAGATGGAAATAAGTACTTTGCTTTAAATATCAATGGACTAAATGTGCCTAACAAAACTTACAGAGTGGCAGATTAGATTAAAAAAACAAGAATCTACAACATGCTGCCTACCAGAGACTCACTTCAGGGCAAAAGATACATAGTTTGAAAGTGAGGGGATGGAAAAAAGATATTTCATAAAAATGGAAATGACAAAAAAGCAGGGGTAGCAATACTCATGTCAGAGGACATAGACTTTTTTAAAAAGTCCATAAAGAAAGGTAAAGAAGGACATTATATAATAAACGAATCAATACAAGAAGAGGATATTACATTCATTAACATACAGGCACCCAATATAGGAGTACCTAAATACATAAACAGAGGTAAAAGGAGAAACTAAGAGGAATACAATTCAAGGAGAACTGATATCAATGGACAGATCTTCCAGACAGAAAATCTTTAGGTAAGAGAGGTCTTAAACGACACAACACACTAACTGGACTTAATTCATGTTTACAGAACACTACAAAAAAATCAGAATATGCATTCATCTCAAGCATGCATGGAGCACTATCTAGCACTGCTACTTCTATATGTTTCCACTGGTCTATAAGGAAAGTAGGGCTTCCCAGGTGGTGCTAGTGGTAAAGAACATCCTACCAGTGCAGGAGACCTCAGACGTGGGTTCTCCTCAGTCAGGAAGATCCCCTGGAGGAGTGCATGGCAACCCACTCCGGTACTCTTGCCTGGAGAATTCCATGGACAGAGGAGCCTGGCGGGCTACAGACAGGGTCTCAAAGAGTCAGACACAACTGAAGCGACTTAACACNAAACATCCTACCAGTGCAGGAGACCTCAGACGTGGGTTCTCCTCAGTCAGGAAGATCCCCTGGAGGAGTGCACGGCAACCCACTCCGGTACTCTTGCCTGGAGAATTCCATGGACAGAGGAGCCTGGCGGGCTACAGACAGGGTCTCAAAGAGTCAGACACAACTGAAGCGACTTAACACACATGCATGCATAAGAAAAGTATCATGTTCAATTACAGCCTAAAAAATCAAATTGCAAGCACCCTGGGGTAATAGGATGAAAATTCATTTGCTTCCAGAGTTTTAGGATCATAATAGGATTCATATGGGATTATTAATGTGCTCAGCTGTACCAAAGGACTTTAAATCTGCTTCTCTGAGAGAGCAAAGTTTCTGTTCAGTCACTAAGTCATGTCTGACTCTTTGCGGCCCCATAGACTACAGCACACCAGGCTTCTCTGTTCTTCACTGAGAGGTCCATTTATTGCATGAGACAAAAAAGACAAATTCTAACTGGAGAAATAACATTTAAATTATAATGTTATGACATGATGCATATCAGAAACATATACAATGTGCATTTAATAGGGAGTAACTATTTTTAAAACAGTGTTTATATGTTCTGAGAATCAATTAATTTAGATCACATTTAGGAATTTATATTTAGTGATATAAATAATTTTATAACTATTCCCTACCCCCTTAGTGATCAAGGAAAAGAAATAGAGGAAACCATTGGAATGGAAAAGACTAGAGATCTCTTCAAGAAAATTAGAGATACTAAGGGAATATTTCATGCAAAGATGGGCTCAATAAAGGAAAGAAATGGCATGTACCTGACAGAAGCAGAAGATATTAAGAAGAGGTGGCAGAATACACAGAAGAACTGTACAAAAAAAAATCTTCACGACTCAGATAATCACGATGGTGTGATCACTCACTTAGAGCCAGACATCCTGGAATGAGAAGTCAAGTGGGCCTTAGGAAGTATCACTACAAACAAGGCTAGTGGAGGTGATGGCATTCCAGTTGAGCTATTTCAAATCCTAAAAGATGATGCTGTGAAAGTGCTGTACTCAATATGCCAGCAAATATGGAAAACTCAGCAGTAGCCACAGGACT